>CM063510.1:5464211-5481711 GCA_032207245.1 Pardosa pseudoannulata | reverse complement strand
TTTATATTCTTAGTATTAATACTACTGATATAGTTTTTAAGATCTGAAATAAAGTTGTAAAATCAAAGATATCAGTTAATCTTTTAAACAGAATAGATATCGTAATAAGGAATGTTTTCAATCTGTAGAAGACTTAATTAAAAGGCAAGCTTACAGAGCCTGCCGTAAAAATTGTACATTTTATATCTAAAAATCAATAGAAGAAAACTGATAGTACATACCTGAGATTATTTTTAACGTAGGCTTTTCATCGGTTTAGTACATAGATTATTCTTTTAGGAATCAATAGACTGTTCAGAGTTTACTTGCTCATTAAGGCAGTCTTGTTGACATATTTAACTATTTATTATATTTTGATTTAGTTACATCAATCATAAATAATAATTGTATGTAGCTATCGAAATTTTTTATAATGTTAAGAAATTGGTAAATTTTCACTAGCCTGAAGCATCTTATTATTTTTTACTTTGTCCTAACTTTTTCGTTTTAAGTTAATTCTTTCCTTTTTCTATCATTAAATATCCTATTATTTTAAAATTTTCATAAATTGAACTAATTTTATTCACGTTGTTAATTTTCTACTTGTGTATTTCCGGAAAGAAGAACAAATTAAATTGCATTAACGAACACTATTATATTTATATTCTTTGTATTAATACTATTGCTATAGTTTTTAAGATCTGAAATAAAGTTATAAAATCAAAGATATCAGTTAATCTTTTAAATATTAATAAATGTCTGAATTAACCCCTTCCGGTAAAATGACGAGTCTAGCTCGTCATTAGTTTTTCATTCCATACCGCACAATAACGAGCTACACTCGTCATGCTATTAAAGTTACTGTTAAATATGATAATTAATTTAGTTTAAAATTTCTAGTGTACTGAATTTGGCAACACTTTTATCACTTGTGAAAATCACAAGTCGCTATTGCATATTGTTTACTTAGAAATTATTTGTACAAGTCATTGCCAAATTAATGAGTCAGAATAAAAGAAAACCTACTAAGAAATGCCGTGTGTGTTACAAGAATCAAATTAAAAGTGAGACTACTTGGCGGTGTAAACAATTAAGAATTCCTTTGCACTTTGTTTTGAAAAGTACCACTAGCTTGAAGACTATTATCTGTATACCTTATTAATGTTTTGCTTTGATATTTTCTTAATTTTACTGTTTTTGATATTATTTAACACTATGTAAAAAGTGGATTTTAATTAATAATATGTAAGAATTGTAAAATGAGAAAAGTTTTTTAAATAAAAATTAAATGGTTATTTTATGCACAGTTTTTCATTATTAAATCATACCAGAAGGGGTTAGTGAATGTTTTCAATCTGTAGAAGGGTTAATTAAAAGGCAAGATTACAAAGCCTGCACTAAAAATGCACATTTTATTTCTGAAAATCAATAAAAGCAATTTGATAGTACATACAGGAGATTATGTTTGACGTAGGCTCTTCATCAGTTTAGTACATATATTATCCTTTCAGGAATCAGTAGACGGTTAAGAGTTTACTTGCTGCATTAAGGCAGTCTTGTTGACATATTTAACTATTTCGGATATTAATGAAGTAACTTGATTTAGTTACATTATTGATAAATAATAATTGTATGTAGCTATCGAAATTTTTTATAATGTTAAGAAATTGGTAAAACTGCACTAGCCTGAAGCATCTTATTAGTTTGTTACTTTGTCCTAACTTTTTCCTTTTAAGTTAATTCTTTCCTTTCTCTATCATTAAATATCCGATTATTTCAAACTTTTGATATATTGAACTAATTTTATTTACGTTGTTAACCGAAACCTCCAGTAAATCTTTAATCCAACTTCCCACGTGTTTATTTATGTAAAAATTAAATTAAATTACATTAACGAACACTATTATATTTATATTCTTTGTATTAATACTATTTCTATAGTTTTTAAAATCTGAAATAAAGTTATAAAATCAAAGATATCAGTTAATCTTTTAAATAGAAATAAATATCGTAATAAGGAATGTTTTCAACCTGTAGAAGACTTAATTAAAAGGCAAGATTACAGAGCCTGCCGTAAAAATTGAACATTTTATATCTAAAAATCAATAGAAGAAGACTGATAGTACATACTTGAGATTATTTTAGACGTAGGCTCTTCATCCGTTTAATACATAGATTATTCTTTCAGGAATCAGTAGACTGTTCAGAGTTTACTTGCTGCATTAAGGAAGTCTTGTTGACATATTTAACTATTTAGGATATTAATGAAGTACCTTGATTTAGTTACATTATTCAAATATAATTATTGTATATAGCATTTTACATCTGAAAATCAATAGAAGAAAAATGATAGCACATACCTAAGATTATTTTTGACGTAGACTCTTCATCGGTTTCGTACATAGATTATTCTTTCATTAATCAGTAGACTGTTCAGTTTACTTGCTGCATTAAGGCAGTCTTGTTGACATATTTAACTATTTAGGATATTAATGAAGTACCTTGATTTAGTTACTTTATTCTAAATAATAATTGTATGTAGCTATCGAAATTTTTTATAATGTTAAGAAATTGGTAAATTTTTACTAGCC
This sequence comes from Pardosa pseudoannulata, assembly GCA_032207245.1. Classification (NCBI taxonomy): domain Eukaryota; kingdom Metazoa; phylum Arthropoda; class Arachnida; order Araneae; family Lycosidae; genus Pardosa; species Pardosa pseudoannulata. Next base: position 5,479,141 of record CM063510.1, on the reverse strand, counting down.
TGAAGCATCTTATTATTTTGTTACTTTGTCCTAACTTTTTCGTTTTAAGTTAATTCTTTCCTTTTTCTATCATTAAATATCCTATTATTTTAAAATTTTCATAAATTGAACTAATTTTATTCACGTTGTTAATTTTCTACTTGTTTATTTCCGGAAACAAGAACAAATTAAATTGCATTAACGAACACTATTATATTTATATTCTTTGTATTAATAGTATTGCTATAGTTTTTAAGATCTGAAATAAAGTTATAAAATCAAAGATATCAGTTACTCTTTTAAATAATAATAAATATCGGAATTAACCCCTTCCGGTAAAATGACGAGCCTAGCTCGTCATTAGTTTTTCATTCCATACCGCACAATAACGAGATACACTCGTCATGAGATTAAAGTTACTGTTAAATATGATAATTAATTTAGTTTAAAATTTCTAGTGTACTAAATTTGGCAACACTTTTATCACTTGTGAAAATCACAAGTCACTATTGCATATTGTTTACTTAGAAATTCTTGGTACAAGTCATTGCCAAATTAATGAGTCAGAATAAAAGAAAACCTACTAAGAAATGCCGTGTGTGTTACAAGAATCAAATTAAAAGTGAGACTACTAGGCGGTGTAAACAAATAAGAATTCCTTTGCACTTTATTTTGAAAAGTACCACTAGCTTGAAGACTATTATATGTATACCTTATTAATGTTTTGCTTTGATATTTTCTTAATTTTACTGTTTTTGATATTATTTAACACTATGTAAAAAGTGGATTTTAATTAAGAATATGTAAGAATTGTAAAATGAAACAAGTTTTTTAAATAAAAATTAAATAATTATTTCATGCACAGTTTTTCATTATTAAATCATACCAGAAGGGTTTAATGAATTTTTTCAATCTGTAGAAGGGTTAATTAAAAGGCAAGATTACAAAGCCTGCACTAAAAATGCACATTTTATTTCTGAAAATCAATAGAAGCAATTTGATAGTACATACATGAGATTATTTTTGACGTAAGCTCTTCATCGGTTTAAAACATATATTATCCTTTCAGGAATCAGTAGATGTTTCAGAGTTTACTTGCAGCATTAAGGCAGTCTTGTTGACATATTTAACTATTTAGGAAAATAATGAAGTACCTTGATTTAGTAACCTGATTCCTAAATAATAATTTTATTCAGATATCAAATATTTTATAATGTTAATATGATGAGACCGACAGAGCGTCTAGGTCAGCCGCACGTATAACTGGAATTCTCGTAAGAAAATACAGAATTGGAAAAAAACTAATTACTCGTGCTGAATTTTGTTTATTTTGATTATAAATAAAGGTATAAATAGAAAGTAAAAATGTTATTTACGGTATAGAGGTATGTTGAAGCGGAACAAACTAATCGACAACATGAGCCTTTGATGAAAACTTTATTAAAAGACTAATCTCCTATATAATAATAGCCTAAGTTATCTGTCCACAAATTTAGGAAGCGGTTGAACCTGGAATGGATAGAGGCAAAATTCAAAGCTAGTAAAGTTTATCTTCACCTAAACGATCTATCCGATTCTAAAATAAATTGGTATAAATATGCTTCATATCACGGCGAAAAATACTGTCGTCTTTAAAATGTTCGAAATCCACCCCATTCCCATTTTCTAACGTTTAATGCCATTATTTCAAGCCCTATTTTCCCCGGTTAAGAGCAGGCGATTAAATGTCTCACATGATAAATAGGTAAAAATAACATTTTTTTAACATTATGGCGTCATTCCTTTAACTATCTCATGTAATCATTTCTTATGTTAAATTATTTAAACATCACCTGCATTATTTTCATACATGTTATCAGTGGACTTATATTACGTAAATAATTTATAGCACATACCTAAGATTATTTTTGACGTAGACTCTTCATCGGTTTCGTACATAGATTATTCTTTCATTAATCAGTAGACTGTTCAGTTTACTTGCTGCATTAAGGCAGTCTTGTTGACATATTTAACTATTTAGGATATTAATGAAGTACCTTGATTTAGTTACTTTATTCTAAATAATAATTGTATGTAGCTATCGAAATTTTTTATAATGTTAAGAAATTGGTAAATTTTTACTAGCCTGAAGAATCTTATTATTTTGTTACTTTGTCCTAACTTTTTCGTTTTAGTAATTCTTTTTTTCTATCATTAAATATCCTATTATTTTAAATTTTCATAAATTGAACTAATTTTATTCACGTTGTTAATTTTCTACTTGTTTATTTCCGGAAACAAGAACAAATTAAATTGCATTAACGAACACTATTATATTTATATTCTTTGTATTAATAGTATTGCTATAGTTGTTAAGATCTGAAATAAAGTTATAAAATCAAAGATATCAGTTACTCTTTTAAATAATAATAAATATCGGAATTAACCCCTTCCGGTAAAATGACGAGTCTAGCTCGTCTTTAGTTTTTCATTCCATACCGCACAATGACGAGATACACTCGTCATGCGATTAAAGTTACTGTTAAATATGATAATTAATTTAGTTTAAAATTTCTAGTGTACTGAATTTGGCAACACTTTTATCACTTGTGAAAATCACAAGAAACTATTGCATATTGTTTACTTAGAATTTCTTGGTACAAGTCATTGCCAAATTAATGAGTCAGAATAAAAGAAAACCTACTAAGAAATGCCGTGTGTGTTACAAGAATCAAATTAAAAGTGAGACTACTAGGCGGTGTAAACAATTAAGAATTCCTTTGCACTTTATTTTGAAAAGTACCACTAGCTTGAAGACTATTATCTGTATACCTTATTAATGTTTTGCTTTGATATTTTCTTAATTTTACTGTTTTTGATATTATTTAACACTATGTAAAAAGTGGATTTTATTAAGAATATGTAAGAATTGTAAATATAAACAATTTTTTAAATAAAAATTAAAAATTATTTCATGCACAGTTTTTCATTATTAAATCATACCAGAAGGGTTTAATGAATTTTTTCAATCTGTAGAAGGGTTAATTAAAAGGCAAGATTATAAAAGCCTGCACTAAAAATGCACATTTTATTTCTGAAAATCAATAGAAGCAATTTGATAGTACATACATGAGATTATATTTGACGTACGCTCTTCATCGGTTTAAAACATATATTATCCTTTCAGGAATCAGTAGATGGTTCACTTTTTAACAAAAAAAAATCTTTACTACATTTGATGGTATTTTTAATCAGTTTAAAAACTTTGTGATTCTTAACAGATATACGAACAAATAAAGTAGCTGTAAATAAAATACAACAGTGCTTTAACTGTTGGAGTCCCAAGTAGTGCAATCGCTCTGATTAGTATTTATGCCGAGAAAACCCAGCATATTCCGAGTGTTGTAGACCACTAATGGTGCGCCATCGTCTTTCAAAATTACGGGTGCTCAGAAGTACATACCACAGCTCCACTTTTAACACATTGTATGAGGACACGTACTACTACGTTTTCTCACGATTGATAAATGAATATTAAATGTTAACTTGATATTGATTGATATTTAATGATATTGATTAACACTTAAATTGATTGATACTTAATGATATTGATTGACACTTAAATTGATTGATACTTAATGATATTGATTGACACTTATATTGATTGATACTTAATGATACTGATTGATACTTACATATTAACGTTCTACTTTTCTCAATTTTTTAAAGTTGAGAAAATTATAAAAGTATTTAATTTAATAATAATATACGAGGAATGATGAAGAATTAAATCTAAAAGGTTAGTGATCCTGGAGTTTTTGTCTGTAGTATACGGTTATTATCACACATGTCGTTGTTAACACATCGTATGCGGGACACGTACTAGTACTTTTTCTGACGATTGATACTTGAGCGCGGGTTACTTAGTAGTACGGGTTAGTGTAACAACATGGTTTGTTTGAGGGTAGAAAAATAATGGTATTTACACGAAACCGAAACCAAATGTTCTTGTCTACTACATAAATCCCGAAAAAATTTAGACAAATAAAAACTAGTTTTTACATCAGTCGATGCGGAACCACAAAACAGGAAGGTTGATTAAAAAAATCAATTTAGATTTAAAATTAACTTTTTATTTATGCTTTCGAAAATGATATTATATATATATATATATATATATATATAAATATATATATATATATATATATATATATATATATATATATATATATATATATACATATATATATATATATATATATATATATATATATATATATATATATATATATATATATATATATATATATTTGTTTATATATTTCAGTATATAATACGAAAAGATGATTAAAAAATTGAATAGTTCTCGATCTATTGAAATTTAAATTAATAACTCAATTTACGCTCAATATGGCCTCTCCCGGTACTATTCCGCTGCGAAATGTACTCGCACACAGTGTGTTAATATAAAAAGGATATTTTACAATAAGCAAAATACTATAATAATAGTGCAATATTGAAGCATGTATCTTTAGAATATAAAATGCTAACATAAAGTGAACATAAAGTGCTTTAGCACCGCTTGGGATTTTTCTAAGTAAAATAAAAGACAAGCTATAGCACTGTTCGGGTCTTTTCGTATCCAAGTAGATAAAGCGCGGTTGAGCTGATAGGGATTCTTCGACAGAGTTTTTTCAAAACCGTCTGGGACTGAAATGGTTAATTTATGATACATTAAATATTATGGAAGGATGTCTGTTAGAATGTTTTCTTTTAAAAAGGAGGATAACCTAGAAACTTTTATGAACCTCCAACTTAAGCTATTGCCGCTTCCTGGGAAGTGCTTGAATATTTCCTTCTAGCACACATCCTGCTGTTGCATCTTCAGCCATGTTGTCGTGAAATGTTCAACGCCTTATCTCAAGATAATTTTCAGCCTTCTTGGTGTTTCTTTAAGTATGTTAAAGTGAGCCTTTGTGTTGCAAAAGTAGACTGTCGCACTCCAAACCAAACCAAACCAAATCAAGTACATTAAAAGATGAGAAGGTCGCTTGAAGAGAGGTCTAAACATTAAAGTGTTTGGTAAACGATCTCCTAGTAGCCATCAGTCACCACTTGTCTACCGACATCAAACTTCCGACACCATTCTGAGACATACAGAATAGCCATTGCATTCTCTACCTAAGCCTCTATCACATGCAGGTGAATTTCAGAAGGGGTTACATGTTCCGTACAAAACAAATTGAACACCTGGGTAGTATTCTTCATGAGACCACATGCTTAATTGTCTCGAGTATGGTGTTAAACTTACAAATATCGCTTCAGGTGACAAGTAACTGAATTTTGAAGAATTAACGCATCGTATGCGGGTACATTTCGCATCGGAATTGTACCGGAAAGGGCGTTTTGCGTGTAAATTTAGTTATTTAGTTAAATATCAATAGATCGAAAATTATTTAATTTTTTAACCAACTTTTCCTATTTTATATTGAAATATATAAACAAATATATAAATAGAAATATATAAATAACAGCCATAAGATTTTTGTAAAAAAAATTTTTTTTTATTGATAAATTTATAATAGTATCATAAAGATGAAAAATCAAATAGAAATAGTAATATATAGTTTTAATATTTTCGAATTGTGTTGTATATAAACATTTTTACATTCCAAAATCTGTGTAATAGACAAGAACGTTCGGCTTCGTTTCCCTGTATATACCGTTATTTTTGAACCCACAAACAAACCATGTCGTTACACTAACCCGTACTAGTACGTTACCCGCGCTCAAGTATCAATCGTCAGAAAACGTACTAGTATATGTCCCGCATATAATGTGTTAAGAACGGCATGTGTTATGATAACCGTATACTACAGACAAAAACTCCAGGATTACTAACCTTTAATATTTAATTCTTCCTCCTTCATCGAAATATTATTATTAAATTGATTACTTTTTATGATATTCTCAATATGAACAAATAAAGAAAAGTAGTGCGTTAATATTTATAATAACTAAATTATTAAAATTTTGTTTTACTTACGTAAAATGATTATAACATTCTATATACTGAAAAGAGGGGCAGACCGACTTAAAAAGAAGCATATCTTATTTAATAATATTTTGATCATTTTAACAATGTATATTTATCATGAATATATATAATAGAAAACATTTAGTTTAATGCAAATCTCGTTGGTAAATCCCAATATGTATTAAAATATCCTTAGAGATACAAATTATTCTATATTTTATGAATTCTTGAATTATAATAACAATGTAATACTTTTCACATAAAATATCTGTGCACAACTCATTGCTCATATTTGAAGGTTTTAATTAAGGCTATTCAAAATGAAATATTAGTATCATAAAAAAATTTTCTTTTATACACTACTTTAAAGTTCATATAAAGCTGTGAATTTATGCAATATATTTTTGTTTTTTATTTCGTCTAGACGATTTTCTTCTTTACTTAATATATAATATATATCTAGCGATCCTAAAATAATCATAAATTTCAGAAGGCTTATTCCCATTCATAAAGTATAAGACGCACATAAAACTTGTATTTGAATTTTTATATGACGTGGGTTGTTACACAAGACTAGAATCTTCTATAGCATTCAGATTAATTTTATTTATTTACTTACAAACCATCAAAATTTGAAAGAAGATATTTAAAAATTAGATGTTTTATCATTATACAGGTGAAAGACGAATATAAAATAAAATTATTTTAAAATGCACCTTATTAACATCAAATAAAGCATTGTGTATTTTATTAATGATTTTCACATTCATATCATTGTTCTCATGATGTAAAGTAAAATTAATGTATCTAGCTATATAATGAGACCTACGTATTGAGCTATAAAAATCTTAGACTTAATATATAAAGTAAGGCATTAATTTATTAATCTCTTGATAATTTCATTTTCCGAGGTGAAATTCACCAAAAAAAGCTTTTTTATGATAGGCAATTTTATTTTTATTACATACTTTCGTGGTAAATGTTTTATTTATTTCCTTTAATTTAAATTAAATATAAGATAAAACAGCTACAAATATTGAATCTCGCAAATTTACAGTCCGCATTGTACTCAGCATTTCATAAGGATAACAGAGGTTTTCAAATGATGGTTATATATATAATGTATTTAATTAATCTGTAATCTAATGTTTTTAAAAAATACATTAGATTTTAGATTTTGTTACGCTACAATTTTTCTTTTTTCCATTTCATTTTATTATTTTAACCATGATTTCATACTAACCGCCTAATAATACAAACGGAGATAATTAATATTTAACTATATCCCACTGCAGTTTTGATAATTTCACTAGCTATACGGGGTCAATTATCAATAGATTTAGCAACACTACAGAAATATCAACGGGAAGCCAAATTTCTAGTTTCTCTATATAAGTTTTTGAAAACCGACTAGAAAAGTTACTTACTTCATATTTTCAACAAAACTTCTATTCGCAGCAGTTTTGTAACAATTTTCTATTCATCGATATTAATAATTATGCAATTTTAGAATTACCCGAAATAGAAACACTGTATAACATGTGGGTCACATTATCTAGAACAGGGGTATATAATGATATTGATATTTTATCAATTATTTCGGAATGATATTTCGTTGAATTTGTCTACAATATTTATTGTCAAAATCTTGTAATATTTTTAATTTCTTTCTAGAAAATTAATGTAATAAAAGATAAAAAGAATAGAACAATACATAGTTGTATATATATGTAAAAAAATTATATATGTAATATATCAAAATTATTTAACTTTTAATATTTCTTTAAAAGCCTCCTCTCTCCAATTCTAATTGATTTAAATTTTTTTCCCAGCCTCTAAATAGTTTAATCAAAGGAGTATTTTCCACTTAATATTCCTTTATGTCCTAAAACTGTAAACTTTCTGTCTATTCAGCAGGTTTCCTAGCTGTTGGCGGTAAATGGTTTCGCGTTTTGTTGATATTACATTTAATTCGCTTATTTAGTTGTTTTTTACTGTGGGAAAATTCTTTCTGTCATCAGTGTTGGGTGCACCTTGTGATGAGGCCGTTTAAACCAGTAATATAATTGATTCATTCATACAAGAATTAAAATGCTCGGGATCTAAATCTGACCTCATCACATCTTTGTAAAAGACAGAGGACTATATATTTATATTCAACGGATATTGTTGTCTTGTACGGTGATCTTTGACGGGGTTCTGATCCCAGTCCCAGATTAAAATCCCGTCTCCGTACTTGATCTTAAATAAGAATGTACCTTTGTGGTGTTATTTATGAGTCCCTAAGGGGCAGTGTCCAATTAGAAGGGATAGGATTTTCCACGTTGGCGGTCTCAAGGCGGGGTTTAAGCAGACCAATTGGATTCTTACAACTATCCCGATTAGAGGATAAGAAGAAAGAGGGGACAAGGATGAAATTAATAAAATAAGAAAGATCGAAAAAAGAAAAGGAGAAGGTGTTCGGAAGTCCAAAAAAAAAGGTGTTCGATAGTCGAGACTAGAGGAGAATCCGACAGAAGGTGTGTTCCAGAGTAGAGACAAGGAGAGAGTCCGACAGAAGGTGTTCGATAGTCCAGACGAGGAGAGAAGTCCGATGGAACGAATTCGAGAGTCCAGCCAAGTCCGACAGGAAGGGTTCCTGCATCAAATAGCACGGCCGCACCCCAAACACTCAGGAGGAAGCCCTTGACCAGACCGACGAAAGATCCATACATACCCATCAACCAGCAGTGTTCCAGGCACACCATTTTCACTCCCCAAAGGTACCCCCTTTTACATACACTTTGAAATTGAGATTAGGTCTTCTCTCTAATTACAAAATTACTTAAGTATTAAAATATTGTCAGAACTAATTTAGAAGATGTTGACAAAGCTTATTTTAGGAAAATTAGCATCATTTTTGTATGTACATAGATGTATATATATTATAATAAATTTACTTTTTTATATTAAGCTAGTTTCGATTGCTGTTAATTTATAGCTTTTAGTTTATCTTCATATTTATATCTGTAGTTTCTCAGAACCTGTGGTTAAATTTAGTACAAAAATACTTTTACACAACGCAATCAAAATAAAATCACCATTATACATTTGATCACAGGTTAATACTCAAATATAAACGAGGACTACACGACACACCTCTGTTCGATCAATGTGGCTTTTCTTTGTTTGTCGTGAAGTAGAAAAGATGTACGTTGAAAATTAATCCGCAGTTTACACGTGAATTCTAAAGAAAGCTTAGCACCTATTTTCTTTTACTTGCCCGGGCTTACTGGACAAGGAGACATCTAATTATTAGTCTTAATATTCAAGGTACAGTCTAGCCGTTTCATAAAACTACTCAGCAAGTCTGTAGTGGAACTTATATTTAAGACCTAAGAAATGGACATGTTACTCTTGGAAGGGCTGAGAAGAGAATAATACATGAAAACACTAATTTGGACCCACAGTGAGATGACGAAAAGACTATTTCCATGGAACCGGCAGCGAATTCAATAGTCAGAAAGGAACTTAGGTGAGTGGAAAATGAACAATTCTGGACAGAAAATTTCCATTTATTTCAGAATTAGATTTGGGAAATTGGTTCAAAGTAGGTAAATCGTGAACATTTCTTTTAACAGGATATTTTGTGGATGGAAAAATAGATTTGGAGGAATTAAGAAAGTGAGTATGAGAATTTTAAGGTAAGGAGATTTTATATATATATATATATATATATATATATATATATATATATATATATATATATATATATATATATATATATATATATATATATATATATATATATATATATATATATATATATATATATATATATGCTAGTTGTGCCCAGCCAAGCGTTGCTATGGATCAGTGTAGTTAAACAGAAATTAAAGAAAACAGCGCATGTCTTTAATGTCTTTAAAGGGAATTTTTTAAAGGTAAATATTACTGTAAGAGTATACCTAGAAAAATAAAACATCAAGAGCTTTAAAATCAAACTTTAAAAAAGCTTTTTTCGATAATTCTGTTACAAACACTGCTGTGTAACATACTCTGTAACTTTGTATTTGTAAGAAATAATCCCCATTCTTAAATGAATTAAGAAAAATTCATTAGATTTACTCACTAAGCAATACTTTATAGAAAAGTTACCATCTTAAAATGTACTTTATATAAATGATGTTTATTGAAAAAGTTTATGCCAATTACATGCAAAACGTTGTTTAAATATATTACAGATACAGGTGTAATATATAGCAATTTAATATAACATTCGATTTGTAAACACTTAAAAGGACCCCCAATATGTTTCAAAATGTCATAGACTAGGAACTTTAAAATAATAGTTACCAACATCAAGATTATATAAAAAGAGGTAGGAAAATGATTTATTTATGTTTCACCTATAATATAATTCAAAGTGAATAGATTTTTTTCACTTTATCTGTACCGCAACAAAGCTAAAAGAAAAGAAAAAAAGAGATATCTGTTATCACTTGCAGTGCAATTACAAAATATATCAATTTCACGCCTTAATGGTCATCTGTTCTTTTCTTAACAATAAAACACCAGGGAAATATTATGTTTATCTCCCTTGAAGAGAGAAAGTGAAAAGGGATATAGAAAGTCACAAATAAGCAAGTCCTATTTAGAGTTTCAGCAAATAGCTTACGACTTTTGGAAGATATGGATAGATTTGTTCGAAAAGTAAATAGTGATAAAAAGAATTCTATTTATTGCCATCCAGAACAAAATGAACGATATTTTAAACTTAATTTAAATTTTTCTTTGCCTATAAGAAACAGCTTTATTTACCCCTTAACCCTTTAAAGGTTTTATTATAAATTCTTTAAGATTTAATGAAATTAGTTCATAAATTGTACCTATGAACCTTATAAATGTAAATGCATATTTTTTTACATTTTTAAGGGGGTGGAATTTAACCCTCCGAGTGGAACACATAGAGGTTTGGTTTTGCTTTGCTTTGAAGCACTACGGTCTACTTTTTGCAACACGAGGGCTAATGAGACCAGGAACTACTGCTTAAATCCGGTTCTGAATGGCTACGAACATCCAAGCCATAGTGGGATTCGAACCCACGAACTCCGGTTCCGAAGGCATGCACCCTAACCATTCGGTCATCGTTCGGTCAAACACATAGAGGAAAAAGTCTCCAAAAATACGCTAAAGGTTTACTTTGTCAGTGGCCAAAGCGTTCTATGATTATTTCCTTCACCCTTTGTCTGCTACAATGGAAAACAGGAAACCCATATTAGTTATTGTCCCTTTACTTCCGGTTATAAATAGATATATAAATCGATATTATAGATTGTTAATTTTTAAAACACATAAAACTCGCCAAGTTTCGAAGATCATCCCATAAGAAATAATAGATTCTAAAAGTACAAATAAAAATATTCTTTGAGAGACTTATATATATATATATATATATATATATATATATATATATATATATATATATATATATATATATATATATATATATATATAATATATATATATATATATATATATATATATATATATATATATATATATATATATATATATATATATATATATATATATATATATATATATATATATATATATATATATATATATATATATATATATATATATATATATATATATTACGAAAGTCATCCAAGATATTTAAGTTTTGCAAGTAGAAATATATGTGTTAAAGCAAATGAAATACTTCGAATTAGAGATTTACAAAGCCATGAAAAGCTGTCAGCGTCTTTGTGCGTAAAGTGGTAGGAGTACATCCCTCAAATAAATGTCAGCCAAAGAGGGTTATAGTAAATAAACAATCGACCTGACCCTCTTACCGCAAAACGCGATGGGGAAAAGCACTGGCAGAAATGCACATTACAACTATTTTCAGAGAGTTTTTGGAAGTCGAAAATTGTAATTGACAACCGCTTTGAAGACATCATCGGTTTGGCGGAAATGTATGTGCGAACCGCTTAGAGGGTTAATGGGGTGGTTACAATGCAAAATCCACCCCTTGTAAGTAGTGAAAATGCGTTTTTAAAGATTTAATTATGCTTGTGAACATGATTATTATTTAAAATGGGTATGATAAAGAAAAACTAACCAATTTATAGCCGAACACTGGCCTTATAGTACAGCACTGCTTTTAGGCACCGGAATTCATGGGTTAAAATCATACTGCAGGTGTGGATGTTCTTAGCAATTCGGAATCGGCCTTAAGCTGTTGGACTCGCTCTTATTCACACTCGTGTTGAAAGACAGTAGACTGTACCAAATATAAACAATTTAAAAGTGTAATTTGGATAGACATTTATTTGGGCTTATAAGTAAAAAAAATCATATTACTGATTTTTCTAGGTAAAGTAAGTTTAACCCCGTATATTTCAAATAAAGTTTAGAGCTCTTGTATACTCTCTGTTGTTAGTTGGAAATGTCATAAACATAGAGAACATAAAAACCCATCCTATGTCTTTCAAATGCAGAGAAAGAATTTAACAGGTGGTTTCGCTCCTAAAGCACTGCCCGTTAAAGGGTTAATAAATTTAAATAATTGCTTTAAAATTTTATCAGTACTTGAAATATTCTTAGTCTTTAAGTACTAGCATATAGATCGCATATCACGGGATCATTAACATTTTTAATTTTCTAGAATTGATAAGTACCCGATAAAGCAGGCAAAAAAATGATTTGTTTATTGGGCTGAGAATTTTCTACTACACGCTCAATAATTTGTTTATCTTTACTGACCGATGAAAGTTGCCAACCTAAATTTATCTTCTCATATTATGTGGTAGGATTGACAGCAGAGGTTTTAATATTGACAGTGGTTATTTGGCGGTATATATGAATGATGTCCAAAATTTAGCGAATCGATATCAAACTGCCTGGTTATGTATAAAATACAAACACATGAATAAACAGACTTCTTAATTTTGAAATATATATATACACGGTGTCCCAAAACGACCGTAGAAACTCTGCACAGCTAGATTCCTCTTTGGGAGCATATAAAAACTGCCCAAAGAAGCATTTCATTACGATCCATAGATTGCGAGAAAAATACGAAAAACAAAGTATGATGTCACTGAAGGTTCAAGGAAAAAAAAACACTTTACTAGACATGTCAACAACAGTATTTGCATATATTTCCAGACGATAGTGTTTAAAATGTTTGACGAGCCTATCGCATCATGCATACTCGCGAGCCACGGAATGACTTTAAGCCGCCTTTCAGCTAATATTTAAAATGCTGCATCTTGCAGCTAAGGGTAGTATTCGTATGGTTGCCATGTATTGCGTTCGTGACTACTGCGGCATATACCTGATGCATAGCCGATGTAATGGGAAATGTATTACGAACTGTTAGGGAATATGCCCGTTCATATACTGCTGTTGATATGTTCAATACAAAGTTTTTTCATGCACCGAAAATGACGTAATACTTTTTTTCGTATTTTTCTCGTAAAGTATGGATCGTACAGGAAAGCTTCTTTAGGCAGTTTTTATATTCCCGACGAGGAACTTAGCTATGTAGAGTTTATGCGGTCGTTTTGAGACACCCTGTGTGTGTATATATATATATATATATATATATATATATATATATATATATATATATATATATATATATATATATATATATATATATATATATATATATATATATATATATATATATATATATATATATATATATATATATATATATATATATATATATATATATATATATATATATATATACATATACATATATATAGTTTGGATGCTTTTGTTAAAAACTAACTTTTAATATATTTAAATATCAACGTCATGTGGAAGAGCAATTTACATTACTTTACTATAATTTAATATATATTATACATTTTATCTGATCATCAAAATATTTGCTATTACTTATGAAATGGTAATAATGGATATTACTTTCTTTAGTTTCTAATAATTTCTGAAAGGAATAATTTTGTAGTTACATTTTTACATTGTATGAAATTATTGGAGGATTTTTTTCTATTAGTTAAATTTTGATCCCTAGATGCTAGAGAAAATATTTTAACACCACATTGACTAATAAAATTTGTATGTTAAGTTTATGTTTAAAACTATTTTATATTGTTTAAAATGTTTTATAATATATTGTTCTTATATTCCTTACGCAAAGTAAATACTAAAGGCATGGGATGCATTTCTTTTTCCCTCATTTTCAGTTCTCATATTATGCCACATAGAATTTCTCAAATTTCCACCAAATTTCAGAGTTAATTTATTACTTACAAATTTTCTTACTCAAACATAACTAGTAATAACATATATGACACTCTCAGATACCCATAAAAATACTCAACGATAAATTCAGCATAACTCAAAATATTCGATATCAGGAAATCATTAAAACATGCTGACTTGTATAATTCTGACATATTTTCTCTTACAATCTTATCTAAAACTTCTGTTTAGTGAAATATAATACTTCTCTGAAATATAATACTTTTACAGAATATCTATTTTTGACTATGGAGGTATACGGTTCAAAATGTTAAAAGTACTCTTCATTACTTTTTAACTAAAGTGTAACCAGTATATCTTCTAGTCATAAAAATTTTATTTTATAACAACGCTTAAAATTCACCATGAGTCTCAAGTTGTTTGACAAAGAAACATATAAGTAAAAATTAAAATAAATAGGTGTAAGATGATATTAAATATAAGACATAACATATAAGTTTATAAATATCATTTGTATGGGAATTTTTAACAGATGTAAAATATTAAATAGCTTTTGATCTATGTTTCCTATACACTCAACATCCAAATCATTATGACCCCCCTACATTTTTCAAAGAACTCACCTGGATGACATGGAAGGCACGTGATCAGATGGAAGTTGCATTTAACTGCTGCTGGAGTGTCTGAAGAATTATTCTTTCACTTA
>CM063510.1:5438469-5464111 GCA_032207245.1 Pardosa pseudoannulata | reverse complement strand
AAACATTTACATCAATTTACAGTAGCATAAAAAAAACACACATCATTTTGTCAGGTTTACATGCAATGTACATTTAACAACTCAAAAAAAAAACTTTACTTACAACATTACTTTTATACTGAAGTTATATTTAGAAAAACAAAACATTTTAGTTCAACTTGAACCATCTCACATGACCTTATTTAAAAAAAATAATACTTTTGAGTTTCAATTCTTAAAGGAAATGTCCATATTACATATTAGTGAATGTCTGATCTTTGAATTTTTGTAACTCAAGTTTAGTTAGGGGCTTCGTGAAAACATCAGCTAAATTAAATTTACTTTGTACATACTTTAAACTAAACATCTTTTTATATACAAGATCTCTTACGAAAAATAATTTCACGTCTATATGCTTTGTTCTGTGGTTTTCGATAGGAGATTTTACAAAATCAATACTAGCTTGATTATCAACCATTAATACATTATCTGCTATATCTTGGGTGATCAGCTTTGATTCTTTACATTCACTTAGAATTCTACTAATCCAGACTAATTCCTTAGCTGCCTCGGTTAGAGCCACAAATTCTGCCTCCATTGTGGAGAGTGCAATCGCTTTTTGTTTAAAACTCCTCCATTCGATAGGGACTTTACCTAAAAAAATTATCTGCCCTCCCATGGAAGTACGATCATCTTTATTGTTCGCGTAGTCAGCGTCTGAATAGGCTATCAATTTTAATTCTTTAGGATTTGAAATATTTAATTTAAGGGATTGTGTATGCTTTACATAACCTAGCAATTTTAGCAATCCTTGCCAATGAACCATGCCTGGTTCTTGCTGGAATTGAGAAAATATATTTGTAGCATAGGCTATGTCCGGCCTAGTTCTGCTTGCTAAAAATGCAAGACAACCTATAAGATTTCTATATGGAATTTTTTCCATCTCTGCCTTTTCAACTTGCGTTTTTGTGCATTGTTTCTTACTATACACAGTTCCTTTTGTTGTGGGAAGTGATGTTATTGGGTAATGGAATTCTTCATATATTTTGCACATCCTTTCAATGTAATCATATTGATCTATAAAGATTCCTCCATCATTGTCTACAAAATGTACCCCTAACAATCGTATCGTTTTCCCTAGAACCTTCAAATCAAAATACCTTTTTAGTAATTTAACAGCTTTATTTGCATCTGCTTCGCTTCTACCAAAAATCACAATGTCATCTACGTACAGTAAAAGTACAACGTTTCTACCAAATTTGTACGCGCAATTACACCACGAAAACTTTTCAAAACCTAATTCTTTTAATTTACAATTAATTTCAAAGAACCACTCCCTTCCAGATTGATGTAGACCATATATTGCCTTATTCAGCTTACATACATATTTTTCATCTGTTTCGAAACCGGGAGGCTGTCTCATTAGGATGTACTCTTTTAATGGAGCGTACAAATATGCACACTGGACATCGCTTTGCAGATTAAACCATTTGTTATGACCAACTAACAGTGCAAAGAAAAATCTAATGATACTAAAATTAATGACAGGACTGAATACCTCGTCATAGGTTTCTCCCCTTTTTTGACGATTACCTTGTGCTACCAGTCTCGCTTGTATCTTTCTATTTTCCCTTGCGCGTTCCTTTTTATGTTAAAAACCCATCTGGAACCTAGAATTTTAGCATTATCGGGTTTAGGTATTAAATCCCATACTTTTCTTTGCTTCATCATTTCTAGTTCCTTCTGCATTGCTTTTATCCATTCCTTTCTTTGTGGTGTTTTCACGGCATGTAGATAACAAGATGGAATTTTCCCCTCTAGTCATTCAGAATCATGATCTGTAAAGGGGTTGAAGTCTCGACATGAAATACTGGCTTCTGGTGTTTGGTCCCCACTTACGACGCCACTAAATTTATTCTGTCGTGAAAAATCAAATAGTTCACTCTGAAACTTTATATTATTTTTCTTGCAATACTGTTTTATTTCCCCCAGCGATCTCAATCTGGTTTTCATGTTTTCCACTGTATAGTAAATATCATTTGCACCCTTTTCGCGGGGTACCTTCCTTATCCACTTTACTACTCTTTCTTCCCCTTCAGGTTTCGGTGTTTCATCGTAGTATCCGTCAGGTTCCAATACTACTCCCTCTGGGTCTGAATCGAGTTCGGGTGATGTGTCTGGACAGTCTTGATATTCATCTTCAGAATCTGTTTCGGTAGTACTACTTCGAGTAATTTTGAAGGTTTGGAGGTCCAGGTCACTTTCCTTAAATATTTCAGGCTGAGGTTTTTCTTTTTCGGGAAATTTGTTTTCAAACCTAACATTTATTGTTTCTATTATTTTTCGCGTTTCTGGGTTCCAAATGCGATATCCTTTCGTTCGAAGTGCGTAACCCACTAAAATTCCTGGTTTTGCTCTCGGGTCAAATTTCTTCCTTAAGTTTTTGGGGATACCTATGTAAGCTTGGATACCGAAAGGTTTCATATGATTTAGAGATGGTTGTTTCCCCCCATATAGTTCGAAAGGGGTCTTATTTTGCTTATGACATACTCGGTTCCAGCTATAGACAAAGTGTAGTAATGCTTCAGACCAAAATCTTGCGTTTAACCCACTATCACGTAATAACACTTTAACGCCATCCATAGCGGTATAATTAAATCTTTCCGCGATTCCATTCTGTTCTGGGGTATATACATTCGTTAGTTCATGTTTAATCTCGAGATTATCGCAATACTGCTTGAATTCGTTATTTACGTATTCTAGACCATTATCCGAACGAACATTTTTTATTTTACTATCTAAGAATCTTTCTGCACGTTTTTGAAATTTAACAAAAGTCTCTAATACTTCTGATTTAGATTTTAAAGGAAAACAGAATACTTTTCGTGATAAATCATCAATTATAGTCATAAAATATCTATGCCCATGGATAGATGTAGTCGGCAACGGACCATACAAATCAGTGTGTACCAATTCAAGCGGTTTTCGGGTAAAAGTTCTGTTAATGGGTTTAAAGCTAACACGCTTAAGTTTGGTTTCCTTACAGGCCCTACAATCACGAACTGAGCCTTTAAGCTCGGGTAAACCGTGTACACATTTAATTTTACTTGTTCTTACTATTGCATCCACGTTTATGTGGGCAAGTCTTGCGTGCCATTCGGCTAAACTTTCATTGGCAAACTTTATGCTTTTTACTCGTTTCCCCTTTTTAGTTTTGATACATGATTTAAGATTAGGTTTTACATTTAAATTACACATTTCATTCACATTATGTACATTATTACTTTGAGGATCATTATAGTCATCACATTTCTCAGGAAATAAATAATAAAGTCCATTATGCAATTTGGCAGAACATAACAACTTCCCATTTTTCCTAAAAATGTCTATTTTTCCAGTACTACCTACAAATTTAGCACCCTTTTGGTCAATACAAGGTCCTGAGATTAAATTCCTACGTAACTTAGGTGTATACATTACATTTCTGAGTGATAATTCAACATGACCAAAAATTAATTTTACAGTACCTTTTCCTTTGATTGCTGTGGTCTGAACATCCACTGCTCCAGTCAAAACCTGGTTGTTAAGGGTGACGAAATCGTCCAGGAACATCTCCCTTGAATTGCAAAAATGAGAAGTTGCCGCTGTATCAAAAATCCAAGGTTGTTGCTTCATCTCAGTTGTCAATACTTCCATTAAAAAACTCTCCCCACTTCGTGACCTTGAAGCAGAATTACCTCGCTCTTTCTCTGTCCTTTATGTCCTGGGTTGTCTCCCCTTTTCCTTCATTCGCAACGGACAGTCTCTTTGGAAAGGTCCTTTTCTCTTGCAATGGAAACACACGAGATTGCTCTTGTATCCTTGCTTTCCTGTGGTTGCCGCGTATGTAGTAGTTGGCCGGTCAGCTTGCCTTTGTTGGAGTCTTCCCTCCTCTCGAATCAACTCATCCAATACGTTTCCAAATTTAAAGTTCTTTTCCTCCCAGCGGTAGATGTTTTGTACCACATTCTCCATTTCATCAGGTAGAAAACGCAAAATTTGAAAACATTTATCTTGTTCGTCTATGGGGTGTCCGCATTCTTGAAGTTGTTCTGCAATTCTTTCAAGTTTGCTTCCATAGATGGCTATTTGGCTATTTTTTCATGTGGTTCTGGACGAAGATTATAAAATTCATTTTTGAGTGCCATTGTCCTTGCTCTCGAATCGGGCTGAAAGTAGTCTTTTAATTTCTTCCATGCTAGCACTGGGTCTTCTACATTTTCTATTATCGGGCGTAGACCGTTGCTAACGTTCATAAAAATCGTAGCGAACGCCTTATTTTTTCTTATTTTAAAGTCATTTACCAACTTTAAATCTTTTACGTCCGGTTCAACCTCCTTTTCCGTAACAATCTCCCACAAGTTCCGTTCAAGAAGTATCACTTTAATTTCTTTACTCCACTGCGGGAAATTCGAATCTTCTAAAGGTCGTATCCTAAAGTTGGCCTCCCCGGCGTCATTCATGCTTAGAATCCGGTATACTTAAATTTTCTTCTCGGGAAAACTTCTAGTAAAAAGTTAGACTTTCAGTTAAATAAGCTTCGTCGACCTCTATACTCCAGCGTTCAGTCACATACTGCAATTCATTGAGCCTGGGCCCATAACCTTATTTGTCAGACGATATTTCTTTTAATTAGCTCTCTGAAGGCTAATATAATAGCAGTGGTGAATGCATGCTATGTGACTTGGGCCTATTAAAGTTCAAAACGTTTTAAAAATACACTTTATTTCTTCTCATACCTACTACGCACTTACAAACAGCAGCAATTAAAAAAGAGAAAAGAGAGAGCAAGCAAGTGCTTTCGTGCTTATATCCACATTTGCTTTTTACACATTTGCATAAATGCTGGAAACTTGTGATAAGTCAGATTGCGAACAGGCTTATTCAGCTCGCAGTGTTCGCAATCCGATTACACTCTTAATCAACGGTTTATGCACGTGCATTCGGATGGAAAGAATATAACCCTTAAATAAGGTGAGCATACTATTTTGCTGACAACTTGCTGCATTAAGGAAGTCTTGTTGACATATTTAACCATTTAGGAAAATAATGAAGTACCTTGATTTAGTAACCTGATTCCTAAATAATAATTTTATGCAGCTATCGAATTTTTTATATTGTTAATATGATGAGACCGACAGAGCGTCTAGGTCAGCCGCACGTATAACTGGAATTCTCGTAAGAAAATACAAAATTGGAAAAAAACTAATTCCTCCTGCTGAATTTTGTTTATTTTGAATATAAATAAACGTGTAAATAGGAAATAAAAATGTTATTTACGGTATAGAGGTATGTTGAAGCGGAACAAACTAATCGACAACATGAGCCTTTGATGAAAACGTTTTTATTAAAAGACTAATCTCCTATATAATAATAGCCTAAGTTATCTGTCCTCAAATTTATGAAGCGGTTAGACCTGGAATGGATAGAGGCAAAATTAAAGAGTAAAGTTTATCTTCTCCTAAACGATCTATCCGATTCTAAAATAAATTGGTATAAATATGCTTTATATCACAGCGAAAAATACTTTGGTCTTTAAAATGTTCGAAATTCACCCCTTCCCCTCTTTTCGAGCGGTTAATGCCATTATTTCAAGCCCTATTTTCCCCAGTTAAGAGCAGACGATTAAATCTATCACATGATAAATAGGTAAAAATAACATTGTTTCCTACCATTATGGCGTCATTCCTTTAACTATCTCATGTAATCATTTCTTATGTTAAATTATTTAAACATCACCTGCATTATTTTCATACATGTTATCAGTGGACTTATATTACGTAAATAATTTTCTTTTATATTTGGCTTAAATAATAGATTAGGTACAAATGTGATCATTTTAAATTTAATCATAGATTATTGTTGCAATAAAAATTTTTCACCTGTAATAATAACAAATTCAATCTACCTTCAGGGTTTAGTTGAAATAATAGTTTCATTCCTTATTTCCATTAATTACTGTGCAAAAAAAAAATTGGGAAGAACTTAACGATAATCTCGAAATAGCTGAGAAAACTTTGAATTACCTTTCTAAATGAATTCAACGTGATTCTAAACTGCATTCACAGTATCAGGAGACTTTAAAAGAGCACTAAGATAAACAAATTATTGAGCGTCTACCAGATAATTCTCAGTCAAAACACAAACTATTTATTACCTGCCTCATAGGATACTGTACAATTCTGGACAATTAAAAAAATTTCTGATGCCGTCATATGAAGGGCTATATGCTAGTAGGTAAATAAAGAGTAAAAAGATAAAGTATAAGACATCAGTGCGTTGATAACACTTGCGGCTTCCAAGTGACAATATGGCGATAAGTTGTTTTACTCGAGTCCGCTGGTTCCAAAGCCGAGATTGATTTCCCCTCTCGACAGAGCCGTGTCGCTCACCTTATATACTGCAACATGATTGACTGCGCATCTTCGAGTGAAATTTGCATCCATGCATTTTGCAATTGACGGGAGCTTCTTCGATGCACCACAAGGGCATTATGCCACTGGGACCACACTCGGTCAAGGATATGACAAACATGGCGTATTGGTGTAAAAAAGAAATAATGTAAAAACTGGTGCAGAAGAAATTAAGCTCCACACTCCTTCTTCCTTGCTCTCTCTACGAGGGGGCCTGCAGAACTCTGAACAAGTTCATTGGGCAGCGTTGCCTTGGCCGAAGAAGACTACTAAGTGGTTAGCAACCCCTCTTGACCAATGGGGTCGAAAGAGGGTCACTCATTTCTCTTTCGCCTCTAGGTCAGCTTCTCGCTGGCGTTTGTTGAACTGTAACTCTTTTCCACCCAGATTGCCACCAAGAGATCACCTGCTTTAACTTTCTAAACCATCTCCTGTTGTCAAGTTCTATTTGACATTGACTTTCCACAAAACAAGTTTCACTAAATTTCTAGAATCTTTGATAGTATTTCTTCCTTAATCACTGACTTCGCTTTCGCCTCTAGGCCAGTTTCGCGCTGGCGTTGTTGAACTGTAACTCTTTGTTACAGTTAAGAAATTGGTAAAATTTCACTAGCCTAAAGCATATTATTATTTTGTTACTTCTGAATGACTTTCAACTTTTTAACAAAAAAAAATATTTACTACATTTGATGGTATTTTTAATCAGTTTAAAAACTTTGTGATTCTTAACAGATATACGAACAAATAAAGTAGCTGTAAATAAAATACAACAGTGCTTTAACTGTTGGAGTCCCAAGTAGTGCAATCGCTCTGATTAGTATTTATGCCGAGAAAACCCAGCATATTCCGAGTGTTGTAGACCACTAATGGTGCGCCATCGTCTTTCAAAATTACGGGTGCTCAGAAGTACATACCACAGCTCCACTTTTAACACATTGTATGAGGACACGTACTACTACGTTTTCTCACGATTGATAAATGAATATTAAATGTTAACTTGATATTGATTGATATTTAATGATATTGATTAACACTTAAATTGATTGATACTTAATGATATTGATTGACACTTAAATTGATTGATACTTAATGATATTGATTGACACTTATATTGATTGATACTTAATGATACTGATTGATACTTACATATTAACGTTCTACTTTTCTCAATTTTTTAAAGTTGAGAAAATTATAAAAGTATTTAATTTAATAATAATATACGAGGAATGATGAAGAATTAAATCTAAAAGGTTAGTGATCCTGGAGTTTTTGTCTGTAGTATACGGTTATTATCACACATGTCGTTGTTAACACATCGTATGCGGGACACGTACTAGTACTTTTTCTGACGATTGATACTTGAGCGCGGGTTACTTAGTAGTACGGGTTAGTGTAACAACATGGTTTGTTTGAGGGTAGAAAAATAATGGTATTTACACGAAACCGAAACCAAATGTTCTTGTCTACTACATAAATCCCGAAAAAATTTAGACAAATAAAAACTAGTTTTTACATCAGTCGATGCGGAACCACAAAACAGGAAGGTTGATTAAAAAAATCAATTTAGATTTAAAATTAACTTTTAATTTATACTTTCTAAAATAATATTATATATATATATATATATATATATATATATATATATATATATATATATATATATATATATATATATATATATATATATATATATATATATATATATATATATATATATATATATATATATATATATATATTTGTTTATATATATATATTTGTTTATATATTTCAGTATATAATACGAAAAGATGATTAAAAAATTGAATAGTTCTCGATCTATTGAAATTTAAATTAATAACTCAATTTACGCTCAATATGGCCTCTCCCGGTACTATTCCGCT
The DNA here is from genome assembly GCA_032207245.1 of Pardosa pseudoannulata. Lineage (NCBI taxonomy): Eukaryota > Metazoa > Arthropoda > Arachnida > Araneae > Lycosidae > Pardosa > Pardosa pseudoannulata. Next base: position 5,455,797 of record CM063510.1, on the reverse strand, counting down.
GCGAAATGTACTCGCACACAGTGTGTTAATATAAAAAGGATATTTTACAATAAGCAAAATACTATAATAATAGTGCAATATTGAAGCATGTATCTTTAGAATATAAAATGCTAACATAAAGTGAACATAAAGTGCTTTAGCACCGCTTGGGATTTTTCTAAGTAAAATAAAAGACAAGCTATAGCACTGTTCGGGTCTTTTCGTATCCAAGTAGATAAAGCGCGGTTGAGCTGATAGGGATTCTTCGACAGAGTTTTTTCAAAACCGTCTGGGACTGAAATGGTTAATTTATGATACATTAAATATTATGGAAGGATGTCTGTTAGAATGTTTTCTTTTAAAAAGGAGGATAACCTAGAAACTTTTATGAACCTCCAACTTAAGCTATTGCCGCTTCCTGGGAAGTGCTTGAATATTTCCTTCTAGCACACATCCTGCTGTTGCATCTTCAGCCATGTTGTCGTGAAATGTTCAACGCCTTATCTCAAGATAATTTTCAGCCTTCTTGGTGTTTCTTTAAGTATGTTAAAGTGAGCCTTTGTGTTGCAAAAGTAGACTGTCGCACTCCAAACCAAACCAAACCAAATCAAGTACATTAAAAGATGAGAAGGTCGCTTGAAGAGAGGTCTAAACATTAAAGTGTTTGGTAAACGATCTCCTAGTAGCCATCAGTCACCACTTGTCTACCGACATCAAACTTCCGACACCATTCTGAGACATACAGAATAGCCATTGCATTCTCTACCTAAGCCTCTATCACATGCAGGTGAATTTCAGAAGGGGTTACATGTTCCGTACAAAACAAATTGAACACCTGGGTAGTATTCTTCATGAGACCACATGCTTAATTGTCTCGAGTATGGTGTTAAACTTACAAATATCGCTTCAGGTGACAAGTAACTGAATTTTGAAGAATTAACGCATCGTATGCGGGTACATTTCGCATCGGAATTGTACCGGAAAGGGCGTTTTGCGTGTAAATTTAGTTATTTAGTTAAATATCAATAGATCGAAAATTATTTAATTTTTTAACCAACTTTTCCTATTTTATATTGAAATATATAAACAAATATATAAATAGAAATATATAAATAACAGCCATAAGATTTTTGAAAAAAAAATTTTTTTTATTGATAAATTTATAATAGTATCATAAAGATGAAAAATCAAATAGAAATAGTAATATATAGTTTTAATATTTTCGAATTGTGTTGTATATAAACATTTTTACATTCCAAAATCTGTGTAATAGACAAGAACGTTCGGCTTCGTTTCCCTGTATATACCGTTATTTTTGAACCCACAAACAAACCATGTCGTTACACTAACCCGTACTAGTACGTTACCCGCGCTCAAGTATCAATCGTCAGAAAACGTACTAGTATATGTCCCGCATATAATGTGTTAAGAACGGCATGTGTTATGATAACCGTATACTACAGACAAAAACTCCAGGATTACTAACCTTTAATATTTAATTCTTCCTCCTTCATCGAAATATTATTATTAAATTGATTACTTTTTATGATATTCTCAATATGAACAAATAAAGAAAAGTAGTGCGTTAATATTTATAATAACTAAATTATTAAAATTTTGTTTTACTTACGTAAAATGATTATAACATTCTATATACTGAAAAGAGGGGCAGACCGACTTAAAAAGAAGCATATCTTATTTAATAATATTTTGATCATTTTAACAATGTATATTTATCATGAATATATATAATAGAAAACATTTAGTTTAATGCAAATCTCGTTGGTAAATCCCAATATGTATTAAAATATCCTTAGAGATACAAATTATTCTATATTTTATGAATTCTTGAATTATAATAACAATGTAATACTTTTCACATAAAATATCTGTGCACAACTCATTGCTCATATTTGAAGGTTTTAATTAAGGCTATTCAAAATGAAATATTAGTATCATAAAAATTTTTTTTCTTTTATACACTACTTAAAAGTTCATATAAAGCTGTGAATTTATGCAATATATTTTTGTTTTTTATTTCGTCTAGACGATTTTATTCTTTATTTAATATATAATATATATCTAGCGATCCTAAAATAATCATAAATTTCAGAAGGCTTATTCTCATTCATAAAGTATAAGACGCACATAAAACTTGTATTTGAATTTTTATAAACATTTAGTTTAATGCAAATCTCGTTGGTAAATCCCAATATGTATTAAAATATCCTTAGAGATACAAATTATTCTATATTTTATGAATTCTTGAATTATAATAACAATGTAATACTTTTCACATAAAATATCTGTGCACAACTCATTGCTCATATTTGAAGGTTTTAATTAAGGATATTCAAAGTGAAATATTAGTATCATAAAAATTTTTTTTCTTTTATACACTACTTAAAAGTTCATATAAAGCTGTGAATTTATGCAATATATTTTTGTTTTTTATTTCGTCTAGACGATTTTATTCTTTATTTAATATATAATATATATCTAGCGATCCTAAAATAATCATAAATTTCAGAAGGCTTATTCTCATTCATAAAGTATAAGACGCACATAAAACTTGTATTTGAATTTTTATATGACGTGGGTTGCTACACAAGACTAGAATCTTCTATAGTATTGAGATTAATTTTATTTATTTACTTACAAACCACCGAAATTTGAAAGACGATATTTAAAAATTCGGTGTTGTACCATTATACAGGTGAAAGACGAGTATAAAATAAATTTATTTTAAAATGCACCTTATTAACATCAAATAAAGCATTGTGTATTTTATTAATGATTTTCACATTCATATCATTGTTCTCATGATGTAAAGTAAAATTAATGTATCTAGCTATATAATGAGACCTACGTATTGAGCTATAAAAATCTTAGACTTAATATATAAAGTAAGGCATTAATTTATTAATCTCTTGATAATTTCATTTTCCGAGGTGAAATTCACCAAAAAAGCTTTTTTATGATAGGCAATTTTATTTTTATTACATACTTTCGTGGTAAATGTTTTATTTATTTCCTTTAATTTAAATTAAATATAAGATAAAACAGCTACAAATATTGAATCTCGCAAATTTACAGTCCGCATTGTACTCAGCATTTCATAAGGATAACAGAGGTTTTCAAATGATGGTTATATATATAATGTATTTAATTAATCTGTAATCTAATGTTTTTAAAAAATACATTAGATTTTAGATTTTGTTACGCTACAATTTTTCTTTTTTCCATTTCATTTTATTATTTTAACCATGATTTCATACTAACCGCCTAATAATACAAACGGAGATAATTAATATTTAACTATATCCCACTGCAGTTTTGATAATTTCACTAGCTATACGGGGTCAATTATCAATAGATTTAGCAACACTACAGAAATATCAACGGGAAGCCAAATTTCTAGTTTCTCTATATAAGTTTTTGAAAACCGACTAGAAAAGTTACTTACTTCATATTTTCAACAAAACTTCTATTCGCAGCAGTTTTGTAACAATTTTCTATTCATCGATATTAATAATTATGCAATTTTAGAATTACCCGAAATAGAAACACTGTATAACATGTGGGTCACATTATCTAGAACAGGGGTATATAATGATATTGATATTTTATCAATTATTTCGGAATGATATTTCGTTGAATTTGTCTACAATATTTATTGTCAAAATCTTGTAATATTTTTAATTTCTTTCTAGAAAATTAATGTAATAAAAGATAAAAAGAATAGAACAATACATAGTTGTATATATATGTAAAAAAATTATATATGTAATATATCAAAATTATTTAACTTTTAATATTTCTTTAAAAGCCTCCTCTCTCCAATTCTAATTGATTTAAATTTTTTTCCCAGCCTCTAAATAGTTTAATCAAAGGAGTATTTTCCACTTAATATTCCTTTATGTCCTAAAACTGTAAACTTTCTGTCTATTCAGCAGGTTTCCTAGCTGTTGGCGGTAAATGGTTTCGCGTTTTGTTGATATTACATTTAATTCGCTTATTTAGTTGTTTTTTACTGTGGGAAAATTCTTTCTGTCATCAGTGTTGGGTGCACCTTGTGATGAGGCCGTTTAAACCAGTAATATAATTGATTCATTCATACAAGAATTAAAATGCTCGGGATCTAAATCTGACCTCATCACATCTTTGTAAAAGACAGAGGACTATATATTTATATTCAACGGATATTGTTGTCTTGTACGGTGATCTTTGACGGGGTTCTGATCCCAGTCCCAGATTAAAATCCCGTCTCCGTACTTGATCTTAAATAAGAATGTACCTTTGTGGTGTTATTTATGAGTCCCTAAGGGGCAGTGTCCAATTAGAAGGGATAGGATTTTCCACGTTGGCGGTCTCAAGGCGGGGTTTAAGCAGACCAATTGGATTCTTACAACTATCCCGATTAGAGGATAAGAAGAAAGAGGGGACAAGGATGAAATTAATAAAATAAGAAAGATCGAAAAAAGAAAAGGAGAAGGTGTTCGGAAGTCCAAAAAAAAAGGTGTTCGATAGTCGAGACTAGAGGAGAATCCGACAGAAGGTGTGTTCCAGAGTAGAGACAAGGAGAGAGTCCGACAGAAGGTGTTCGATAGTCCAGACGAGGAGAGAAGTCCGATGGAACGAATTCGAGAGTCCAGCCAAGTCCGACAGGAAGGGTTCCTGCATCAAATAGCACGGCCGCACCCCAAACACTCAGGAGGAAGCCCTTGACCAGACCGACGAAAGATCCATACATACCCATCAACCAGCAGTGTTCCAGGCACACCATTTTCACTCCCCAAAGGTACCCCCTTTTACATACACTTTGAAATTGAGATTAGGTCTTCTCTCTAATTACAAAATTACTTAAGTATTAAAATATTGTCAGAACTAATTTAGAAGATGTTGACAAAGCTTATTTTAGGAAAATTAGCATCATTTTTGTATGTACATAGATGTATATATATTATAATAAATTTACTTTTTTATATTAAGCTAGTTTCGATTGCTGTTAATTTATAGCTTTTAGTTTATCTTCATATTTATATCTGTAGTTTCTCAGAACCTGTGGTTAAATTTAGTACAAAAATACTTTTACACAACGCAATCAAAATAAAATAAAATCACCATTATACATTTGATCACAGGTTAATACTCAAATATAAACGAGGACTACACGACACACCTCTGTTCGATCAATGTGGCTTTTCTTTGTTTGTCGTGAAGTAGAAAAGATGTACGTTGAAAATTAATCCGCAGTTTACACGTGAATTCTAAAGAAAGCTTAGCACCTATTTTCTTTTACTTGCCCGGGCTTACTGGACAAGGAGACATCTAATTATTAGTCTTAATATTCAAGGTACAGTCTAGCCGTTTCATAAAACTACTCAGCAAGTCTGTAGTGGAACTTATATTTAAGACCTAAGAAATGGACATGTTACTCTTGGAAGGGCTGAGAAGAGAATAATACATGAAAACACTAATTTGGACCCACAGTGAGATGACGAAAAGACTATTTCCATGGAACCGGCAGCGAATTCAATAGTCAGAAAGGAACTTAGGTGAGTGGAAAATGAACAATTCTGGACAGAAAATTTCCATTTATTTCAGAATTAGATTTGGGAAATTGGTTCAAAGTAGGTAAATCGTGAACATTTCTTTTAACAGGATATTTTGTGGATGGAAAAATAGATTTGGAGGAATTAAGAAAGTGAGTATGAGAATTTTAAGGTAAGGAGTTTTTTATATATATATATATATATATATATATATATATATATATATATATATATATATATATATATATATATATATATATATATATATATATATATATATATATATATATATATATATATATATATATATATATATATATATATGCTAGTTGTGCCCAGCCAAGCGTTGCTATGGATCAGTGTAGTTAAACAGAAATTAAAGAAAACAGCGCATGTCTTTAATGTCTTTAAAGGGAATTTTTTAAAGGTAAATATTACTGTAAGAGTATACCTAGAAAAATAAAACATCAAGAGCTTTAAAATCAAACTTTAAAAAAGCTTTTTTCGATAATTCTGTTACAAACACTGCTGTGTAACATACTCTGTAACTTTGTATTTGTAAGAAATAATCCCCATTCTTAAATGAATTAAGAAAAATTCATTAGATTTACTCACTAAGCAATACTTTATAGAAAAGTTACCATCTTAAAATGTACTTTATATAAATGATGTTTATTGAAAAAGTTTATGCTTTCAATTACATGCAAAACGTTGTTTAAATATATTACAGATACAGGTGTAATATATAGCAATTTAATATAACATTCGATTTGTAAACACTTAAAAGGACCCCCAATATGTTTCAAAATGTCATAGACTAGGAACTTTAAAATAATAGTTACCAACATCAAGATTATATAAAAAGAGGTAGGAAAATGATTTATTTATGTTTCACCTATAATATAATTCAAAGTGAATAGATTTTTTTCACTTTATCTGTACCGCAACAAAACTAAAAAAAAACAAAAAAAAGATATATCTGTTATCACTTGGAGTGCAATTACAAAATATATCAATTTCACGCCTTAATGGTCATCTGTTCTTTTCTTAACAATAAAACACCAGGGAAATATTATGTTTATCTCCCTTGAAGAGAGAAAGTGAAAAGGGATATAGAAAGTCACAAATAAGCAAGTCCTATTTAGAGTTTCAGCAAATAGCTTACGACTTTTGGAAGATGTGGATAGATTTGTTCGAAAAGTAAATAGTGATAAAAAAATATCTATTTATTGACATCCAGAAAATAATAAACGATATTTTAAACTTAATTAAAATTTTTCTTCGCCTATAAGGAACAGCTTTATTTACCCCTTAACCCTTTAAAGGTTATATTATAAATTCTTTAAGATTTAATGAAATTAGTTCATAAATTGTACCTATGAACCTTATAAATGTAAATGCATAGTTTTTTTTACATTTTTGAGGGGGTGGAATTTAACCCTCCGAGTGGAACACCTAGAGGTTTAGTTTGGTTTCGTTTTGGAGCACTACGGTCTAGTTTTTGCAACACGAGGGCTAATGAGACCAGGAACTACTGCTTAAATCCGGTTCTGAATGGCTACGAACATCCAAGCCATAGTGGGATTCGAACCCACGAACTCCGGTTCCGAAGGCATGCACCCTAACCATTCGGTCATCGTTCGGTGAAACACATAGAGGAAAAAGTCTCCAAAAATACGCTAAAGGTTTACTTTGTCAGTGGCCAAAGCGTTCTATGATTATTTCCTTCACCCTTTGTCTGCTACAATGGAAAACAGGAAACCCATGTTAGTTATTGTCCCTTTACTTCCGGTTATAAATAGATATATAAATCGATATTATAGATTGTTAATTTTTAAAACACATAAAACTCGCCAAGTTTCGAAGATCATCCCATAAGAAATAATAGATTCTAAAAGTACAAATAAAAATATTCTTTGAGAGACCTATATATATATATATATATATATATATATATATATATATATATATATATATATATATATATATATATATATATATATATATATATATATATATATATATATATATATATATATATATATATATATATATATATATATATATATATATATATATATATATATATATATTACGAAAGTCATCCAAGATATTTAAGTTTTGCAAGTAGAAATATATGTGTTAAAGCAAATGAAATACTTCGAATTAGAGATTTACAAAGCGATGAAAAGCTGTCAGCGTCTTTGTGCGTAAAGTGGTAGGAGTACATCCCTCAAATAAATGTCAGCCAAAGAGGGTTATAGTAAATAAACAATCGACCTGACCCTCTTACCGCAAAACGCGATGGGGAAAAGCACTGGCAGAAATGCACATTACATCTATTTTCAGAGAGTTTTTGGAAGTCGAAAATTGTAATTGACAACCGCTTTGAAGACATCATCGGTTTGGCGGAATTGTACGTACGAACCACTTGAGGGTTAAGGGGTAGTTACAATGCAAAATCCACCCTTTGTACGTAGTGAAAATGCGTTTTTAAAGATTTAATTATGCTTGTGAACATGATTATTATTTAAATGGGTATGATAAAGAAAAACTAACCAATTTATAGCCGAACACTGGCCTTATAGTACAGCACTGCTTTTAGGCACCGGAATTCATGGGTTAAAATCATACTGCAGGTGTGGATGTTCTTAGCAATTCGGAATCGGCCTTAAGCTGTTGGACTCGCTCTTATTCACACTCGTGTTGAAAGACAGTAGACTGTACCAAATATAAACAATTTAAAAGTGTAATTTGGATAGACATTTATTTGGGCTTATAAGTAAAAAAAATCATATTACTGATTTTTCTAGGTAAAGTAAGTTTAACCCCGTATATTTCAAATAAAGTTTAGAGCTCTTGTATACTCTCTGTTGTTAGTTGGAAATGTCATAAACATAGAGAACATAAAAACCCATCCTATGTCTTTCAAATGCAGAGAAAGAATTTAACAGGTGGTTTCGCTCCTAAAGCACTGCCCGTTAAAGGGTTAATAAATTTAAATAATTGCTTTAAAATTTTATCAGTACTTGAAATATTCTTAGTCTTTAAGTACTAGCATATAGATCGCATATCACGGGATCATTAACATTTTTAATTTTCTAGAATTGATAAGTACCCTATGAAGCAGGCAAAAAAATGATTTGTTTATTGGGCTGAGAATTTTCTGCTACACGCTCAATAATTTGTTTATCTTTACTGGCCGATGAAAGTTGCCAACTTAAATTTATCTTGTCGTATTATGTGGTAGGATTGAGAGCAGAGGTTTTAATATTGACAGTGGTTATTTGGCGGTATATATGAATGATGTTCAAAATTTAGCGAATCGATATCAAACTGCCTGGTTATGTATAAAATACAAACACATGAATAAACAGACTTCTTAATTTTGAAATATATATATACATGACGTCCCAAAACGAAAGTATAAACTCTGCACTGTTAGATTCATCTTTCGGAGTACATAAAAACTGCCCAAAGAAGCATTTCTGTACGATCGAAAAATACGAAAAACAATGTATGACGTCACTGAAGGTGCAAGAAAAAAAAAAAAAAATTACTTTACTAGACATGTCAACAACAGTATTTGCATATGTATCCAGACGATAGTGTTTAAAATGTTTGACGAGCCTATCGCATCATGCATACTCGCGAGCCACGGAATGACTTTAAGCCGCCGTTCAGCTAATATTTAAAATGCTGCATCTTGCAGCTAAGGGTAGTATTCGTATGGTTGCCATGTATTCCGTTCGTGACTACTGCGGCATATACCTGATGCATAGCCGATGTAATGGAAATGTATTACGAACTGTTAGGTAGTATGGCCGTGCATATACTGCTGTTGATATGTTAAATACAAAGTTTTTTCTTGCACCGAAAATGACGTAATACTTTTTTTCGTATTTTTCTCGTAAAGTATGGATCGTACAGGAAAGCTTCTTAAGACAGTTTTTATATTCCCGACGAGGAACTTAGCTATGCAGAGTTTATGCGGTGGTTTTGAGACACCCTGTATATGTATATATACATATATATATATATATATATATATATATATATATATATATATATATATATATATATATATATATATATATATATATATATATATATATATATATATATATATATATATATATATATATATATATATATATATATATATATATATATATATATATATATATATATATATATATATATATATATATATATATATATATATACATATACATATATATAGTTTGGATGCTTTTGTTAAAAACTAACTTTTAACGTATGTTAAAGAAAAAATACAATTGATATTTCCCTAAATATCAACGTCATGTGGAAGAGCAATTTACATTACTTTACTATAATTTAATATATATTATACATTTTATCTGATCATCAAAATATTTGCTATTACTTATGAAATGGTAATAATGGATATTACTTTCTTTAGTTTCTAATAATTTCTGAAAGGAATAATTTTGTAGTTACATTTTTACATTGTATGAAATTATTGGAGGATTTTTTTCTATTAGTTAAATTTTGATCCCTAGATGCTAGAGAAAATATTTTAACACCACATTGACTAATAAAATTTGTATGTTAAGTTTATGTTTAAAACTATTTTATATTGTTTAAAATGTTTTATAATATATTGTTCTTATATTCCTTACGCAAAGTAAATACTAAAGGCATGGGATGCATTTCTTTTTCCCTCATTTTCAGTTCTCATATTATGCCACATTGCATTTCTCAAATTTCCACCAAATTTCAGAGTTAATGTATTACCTACAAATTTTCTTACTCAAACATAACTAGTAATAACATATATGACACTCTCAGATACCAATAAAAATACTCAACGATAAATTCAGCATAACTCAAAATATTCGATATCAGGAAATCATTAAAACATGCTGACTTGTATAATTCTGACATATTTTCTCTTACAATCTTATCTAAAACTTCTGTTTAGTGAAATATAATACTTCTCTGAAATATAATACTTTTACAGAATATCTATTTTTGACTATGGAGGTATACGGTTCAAAATGTTAAAAGTACTCTTCATTACTTTTTAACTAAAGTGTAACTAGTATATCTTCTAGTCATAAACATTTTATTTTATAACAACGCTTAAAATTCTTCATGAGTCTCAAGTAGTTTGGCAAAGAAACGTATAAGTAAAAATGAAAATAAATAGGTGTAAGATAATGATATTAAATATAGGACATAAAATATAAGTTTTTAAATATCATTTGTATGGGAATTTTTAACAGATGTAAAACATTAAATAGCTTTTGGTCTATGTTTGCTATACACTCAAGATCCAAATCATTATGACCCCCCTACATTTTTCAAAGAACTCACCTGGATGACATGGAAGGCACGTGATCAGATGGAAGTTGCATTTAACTGCTGCTGGAGTGTCTGAAGAATTATTCTTTCACTTACTTCTGTGTATAATGGGAATGGCTGAGAATCTAAACGATTTTGATAGAGGGCAGATTGTAATGGCTCGAAGGATCAGAACAAGTATTTCCGAAACTGCACGACTCGTTTTTTTGTTCGCGATCTACAGTTGTTAGTACTTATGCAAAGTGGATGAATGACGGTGAAACCAGCAGTAGACGACATATTGTTGGACATATACACGCTGTCAAAAAAAAAAGATCGTCGGAGATTGTCTTTCCGGGTGAAGCAAAACCGGAGTCACACAGTGGCTCAGCTGACAACCGAATACAATGCTGGGCTAAGTAGAATAGTGTCGGAGCACACTGTTCAGCGGACACTGTTGGATATGGGGATACGCAGCAAACGTCCCACTCGTGTGCCTTTGCTAACCAAGCGTCATCGCCAACTGCGCCTACGCTGGGCCCTGGAACATCGTGACTGGTCCATGGATCAGTGGGAAAAAGTTGTCTGGTCAGATGAATCATGGTTTGTCATTCATCACGAAGATGACCGTGTCAGGATACGCCGTCTTCCAGGGGAACAGTTGCTCCCTCAATGTACAGTAAGTCATACACAGACCAGTGCTGACGGTATTATGCTTTGGGGGGCTCTGGTCTTGTCTTGGGCGTCTCTGGGACACGTGGTTGTAGTAGAGCAGACCAGGAATGCTACAGGGTATCTGAAAATCATTGTGGACATGTTTCACCTTTGTTTTGGCTCTTGAGTGTATATTCTTACGTTTTCTATAATGTATATAACAATAATGTGCATGGTGTAAACAGCTAGTTGCCTATTTGTTATTATATATAAAAATATCAAATTAAAGGTTAATTTTCATTGGTTTTCTCTATAAACATGAGTAAATATATCTTGTAAAATTTACTATTAAAACATTGTGCGCGGGTACATTTTGCAGCGGAAGTTTACCGGGAGCTGGCGTTTTGCGCGTAAATTCTATCACAATAATCAGTTTTGATTTTTTTTCCCGTTCTGTAGTTCCGCATCGACTGATGTAAAAACTAGTTTTTCTTTGTCTAATTTTTTTCAGAATCTATGGAGTAGACAGGACCATTCGGCTTTGTTCTCTAAGATATAAAATTCCTGCTTGTATACGTTAGTAGTTTTACACTTTGAGAACATCCGCATGCTTAAAATATACCTTACGAATGAAAATTTTATTAAACAATGTTATTTACAAATAAAATTTGTCTTTAAATCACTTTAACATATTATGTGAGGGTACATTTCGCTCCGGAATTGTAGCGGGAGCGGGCGTTTTGCAAGTAAATTTTGTTATTCAGTTAAATCTCAATACATAGGAAATTATTTAATTTTTTAACCAACTTTTCTTATTTTCTATTGAAATATATAAAGAAATATATAAATAGACGAATAAACATATATATATATATATATATATATATATATATATATATATATATATATATATATATATATATATATATATATATATATATATATATATATATATATATATATATATATATATATATATAATACCTTGTTCGCAAGGATAAATAAAAAGGTTATTTTAAATCTAAATTGATTTTTAAATCAACCTTCTAGTTCTGTGGTTCCGCATCGACTGATGTACAAACTAGTTTTTATTTGTCTAAATATTTCCAGAATCTATATAGTATACAAGAACATTCGGCTTTGTTTTCGTGTATATACCGTTATTTTTATAAACACAAACAAACTATGTTGTTACACTAACCCGTACTAGTACGTGATATCAAGTATCAAACGTCAGAAAAAGACTTTAGTTTTTTTACTTCATTTGATTAAACAGACTTTAATTTCTTTAACATGATTGAAAATAGATTCCATATTAGAATATATATACAATATTTACTGTAAAAATTAAATTGAAAAGTTTTAAAGGATATTATGTTTCTTCACTGTACATATATACTATGTGTCATATAATGGTATATAGGACTGTACATTAATAGTTTTTGCTTAACATATTGATGGGAATAATAAAATTTATCTACATTGTTTTATCTTCCATATTAACTTTTCCAAAATTTTTAAAACTAGATATAATATCAGATTAAAAGATTGTTCGCAATTCATAAGTTATTTAAACTCAATAATTTTTAAAAATACAATTGTTCATTCGAAACATTACTGAATTAAATTTTCAGCATTTGTATATACTAATATCTCCAAGGAAACGCCCGATTTAACAAAAAAAATATTTACCAGCTATCTTTGACCATTGTATTTGTTTTAAATAACTCTTACTGCCACAAACTATTTGCAACCGTAACCGAAAATTTGCTATCTTTCAAAATAAATAATTTTTTGTAAGATAAAACTTTTGAAAAAAGGGCTAACTCTGGTTTAAATAATGAACATGTCCAAAATTTCCAAATTTCATAAACAAAAGAAAATGTTTCCACAAAGATAAATTATCAAGTTTCGGTATTTCAAAAATGCGGAAAAATAAAACTAAATGAATGAATCTCATGAAATTTCCAGAGCTTTTAAATAAACGGAAGCGTAAAAAGTTGAAAATAAAATTTGCTCAAAAGGAGAATCATTTATAAACATGAAATGTGTGGCGATATATGAAATGCCTTCTATAGTTTTCGGGTGCTAAAAACTCAGTTTCCCTCTTTCGAATTTCTCTTTTTTTTCCTTCTGCAAAGTACTTTACTTTTTCAGAATAATTAATTAATGTTTAAATCATTTGTAGTGTTTTATGAGTTTTGGAACATTATTAATTCTTTTAAACTTTAATTAATTGCAAATTTTACTGAAAATCATTGCGAGTACTTTTCAAAAGTATTGGAGGTATGTAAAATTCATTTGGCAACATAATTACTCTCTACGGGAAATGGGGGGGTTGTTTTAAAAATTAACAAAAGATATTTATTCTTGCATGTGAGAAGCAAATTAATTATTATTGCTTACGCAAAAAACTAATTCGCAAACTGTTTAATGATAATGTTTTTAAAATCTCTCGAGAGTAAATATCTTTAAATATATATTTCTATTTTTTCTTAAGTTTTTTTTGTACTGTAAAGTAAATATTTACAAAGTTAAGAATTAGATAATTTTTCATCTATTTATAAATTCTTGTGATGTTTCTATACATAATATCTTTCTTTTCCAATGAATAGACAAAAATAACTTTAAACGATAAAACAGATTAAAAAACAATAATTGAACGATTTTATAATTAAAGTAGAATTTTAGCAACAGGTACATTTCACGCCTGTAAATGTTTACGTATGTTTAAAATGTACGCATGTATACATGAAATTATATTTATGTACACCCATAAGAATTGCTCATAAAATTACTTATAAAATTACCAACAGTATACTTTTATACATTTATGTTTAAAAATTAATCGTTTAAGTGAAACCTATTAGGCAAAATATAAAACTTTCATGTATATAGGATTGGTTTAGAGAACAGTAGCTCGATACGGTCTACCGTCCTGCAAGACAAGGGCTAATGGGACAGGAGCTTAATGCTTAAAGCCAATTGCGAATGGCTACAAATATCCATGCCCGCAATAGTATTCGAATCCCTGAACTCAGGTACCAAAGAAAACGCCCTACTTTTTGGTCATCGTTCGACTTCAAGTGTATAAGATTTTCAGCACACACAGATATGTATATATGTATAGATAGAGATATATGTTTATGTATGTTACGCAAATACCATATATATATATATATATATATATATATATATATATATATATATATATATATATATATATATATATATATATATATATATATATATATATATATATATATATATATATATATATATATATAGATATATATTATATATATATATATATATATATATATATATATAATATATTATATATATATATATATATATATATATATATATATATTTTATATATGTTATCGTTATATATATATATATATATATATATATATATATATATATATATATATATATATATATATATATATATATATATATATTTATATATATATATATATATATATATATATATATATATATATATATTTATATATATATATATATATATATATATATATATATATATATATATATGTATATATATATATATATATATATATATATATATATATATATATATATATATATATATATATACATATATATATATTATATATATATATAATATTATATATATATATATATATATATATATATATATATATATATATATATATATATATATATATATATATATATATATATATATATATATATATATATATATATATATGTATATATATATATATATATATATATATATATATATATATATATATATATGTATATATATATATATATATATATATATATATATATATATATATGTATATATATATATATATATATATATATATATATATATATATATATATATATATATATATATATATATATATATATATATATATATATATAAATATATATATATATATATGCACAAACGAGTATAAGATTAAAATGTTTTACAAATCACTCATAAAATTGCCTGGTAAAAGTTTATATTATATTTTTTATTTGTACACAGATGATTATTAACTTTTTAGGATATTTATTGTGTTTTTTAATTATTATTTTTTTATCAGCTTGTTATAAAACTTCATCATTTTCTCAGTAGTTTAAATTTATCATCGTTAGATTAGTCATTCTATATTTACTGACTTTGTTTCAATGAGGTAATGATAATGGTATTTAGGATTTATTTCATTACTTCCAATTTCTTAATGCTTATATCACCTAAAAAGAATTCCAAAAACACAAAACTGTAAAGAATTTAAATTTGACAGATGATATATGATTTTAAGAAATTGATTTTAATATTAAAGGTAATAAAATACTTATGTCGAACACTTATTTTTGAAAGTTATATTTATGATCTTATGCATAAAAAAATATATATTTATGTATATATTTAAGCATGTTTATTTAAATGATTAACGTATGAAGTTATAAATTTGAATGCACATAAGGTATTTATAATTCATGTGTTAAAAAATTAGTTAAAAATACAACGCTTCCGGTCACCAATAAATACAGACCAATAATCTAAAAACAATCCATACAAAATTAGACTATAAACTAAAGTAAAACTAAAATCAATAACAACTAACCTAGGTGTACATTTAAAGCTATCACAAGAACATTCAATATCCACTAAAATCCACTAAAATCCACTAAAAAACTTATACTATGTATACATATATTGATTTCCAACCCCCAAAGCATAGAAATTCTTGACTTGTTTTAAGACTTGTTTGGCCTATTTTTGTTGGTATAGTTTTGGTGACCGGGATTGTTTAAACTGAAAAAGATGTCCGTTTAACCGGAGTGTTGGTAAATTTAACCATTTAACCGTTAACCGTCCGTTTAACCGGAGTGTCGTAATTCCCCCCTCCTCCTCAAGTATTTTAATATATATATATATATATATATATATGTATATGTATATATATATGTATATATATGTATATATATGTATATATATGTATATATATGTATATATATGTATGTATATATATATATATATATATATATATATATATATATATATATATATATATATATTATATATATATATATATATATATATATATATATATATATATATATATATATATATATATATATATATACATATATATATATATATATATATATATATATATATATATATATATATATATATATATATATATATATATATATATATATATATATATATATATATATATATATTATATATATATATATATATATATATATATATATATATATTATATATATATATATATATATATATATATATATATATATATATATATATATATATATATATATATATATATATATATATATATATATATATATACATATATATATATATATATATATACATATATATATATATATATATATATATATATATATATATATATATATATATATATATATATATATATATATATATATATATATATATATATATATATATATATATATATATATATATGTGTGTGTGTGTGTGTGTGTGTGTAACAACTACTTCCTCTAGTCACAATAAATATGTAGCCCCAATTGTTTTCACTTGCCCAGGCTACTGGGCGAGGAGAAAGCTAAACAGCTGACAGAAATAAAAATGCAGTTTGGCCATATTGCAGAGAACGGCACAAGTCTAATTAGAAATTTATTTCAGAGCCGCTAAAACGGACAAACGGACATGTATACTAGTCAACGACAGACCAGAGAAGGAGACAAACAGATCGAAGAGAGGTGCACCCAAGAACAA
>CM063510.1:5428469-5430969 GCA_032207245.1 Pardosa pseudoannulata | reverse complement strand
CATTTTTAAAAAAATTTAAATTAAAATTTAAATTTAAAATTTAAATTTCTCAAAAAGCCAAGTTTTAAAATTTTGAAAAAAATCTCAAAAATTGCTCATATTATTGTTAATTAATCCTCAAAGTTTCATGTTCGGATCATAATGGGATCACAAGCTACAAAAGTTTTTTTTTTTTTTTTTTGATATATTTACTCTTGCAATAACGAAAAGGCGAAAATGCATTCATTACTTTTAATCTAACTCAGCTGTATAGGATGGTATTAATGTTTACACACTACCTTATCGACATATACTCTAGTAAATAGTACATTTAACATTTTTTGAGATTTTAGAATAAAGAAAAATCATTAAAGTGCATTACTTTTGATAGATGGTGCTATTTTTAAATTTTTTTCAAAATTTTAAAAACTTGGCTTTTTGAGAAATTTAAATTTTAAATTTTAATTTTAATTTAAATTTTTAAAACAAATTTCAAGTCATTATGTGTTGTATATCATATGAAAGCCCATTAAAAAAGTTTTAAAATAACACCTTACACATATCTCTATCTTAATTAGGTGAGTAGCAAATGTAATTTAAAGGTATGCTGATAGTGTATTTTTTAGACAAATCTGGCAACTTTAAAGCCTTATAACTCCCAAACCAGTTATTATTTGAACATAAGATTTGGGGATTTTCTTTATAACCATGATGTCACTTACTATACCAAATTTAATCAAAATTGGAGGGGGTCAGGTAGAATTTCTCCTAAAATTGTGTTGATTTCACATGGAATAACCCTATAACATGTATACATACAAACAAACTGTTACACTTGTTGGTTGGTTGGATATCATTATATCCCCATTTAATATATTGGGCAAAACAAAAGGTAACAGAAATAAATTAATTATTGAAACGAAACTCAGAAGTGATAAACCGAAGCATCACTGATTTAAAGTAAATATCAGATACAATAAGTCCCTAAAGCTTGCAATATGTTTTAAAAAAATGTTTAAAAGAGATATTATAAATTGAATTGAAACAAATTAAAGGTATCTACAGAATAAAATTCTTAATTAGATATGGGAGTAGAAAACTATACGTATTATTCATTATATTGAGAAAAAAAATTGTTTGATTTGAAAAAATCACTAAGGTGCTGAAATAGTCTGCATGAGGTATTTTAACTAGAAATGGCATTTTGTGGTCGGAGTTAAGGAATTAAACAGTAAATGAAATATTTTTTTGTTGTTAAATATTTAGATTAACTTATTAATGTGATAAAAGATAACTTCAGTGATTGTTATAATATGTATACATACAAACAAACTCTTACACTTGTTGGTTGGTTGGATATCATTATTTCCTCATTTATTATATTGGTCTAAACAAAAGGTAACAGAAATAAATTAATTATTGAAACGAAAAACAGAAGTGATAAACAGAAGCATCACTGATTTAAAGTAAATATCAGATACAATAAGTCAATAAAGCTTGCAATTTGTTTTTAAAAAATGTTTGAAAGAAATATTATAAATAGAATTAGAACAATTTAAAGGAATCTACAGAATAAAATACTTAATTAGATATGGGAAAGGAAAATTATACGTATTATATGTATTGTGCCTACCATTCACTCCAACAATATCTTTTGATTCTATTAATAAATCTATATTTAAAAATCTTCAGTTTTAATTAATAAAATTTTATATACTTTAACCGACTTCAAGTTATTATATTTATCCTTTTTACCTACAAACACTCAACGAATATAGTGAGGAGAGGAATAAATGGCCAACGTAAGGTTTTGATTCCTTATTTTGAATCTTTCATTGCTCATTCCTGGAAGTAATGCAAATTCGTGCTAATTTTGCATTTTACATTACTTATAATAAAAACACATTTACCATCTTTATCGTTAGATAGCAAAGGTACTATATATCAATATAATATATTAATCTCAGAAAAAAAAATTCTTTAATCTTCTAAAAGAATATTAGTCTCGTATTATCTACATGCAGTTTTTATATATACTATAACTAATATTTATGTTTCAGGATTTTAGGGGAAAAAGAAAAAAAGATAACTAATTTTTTTAAATATAATTTAATTGAAAATGTTTTAAAACGTTTTGTTCCAATAGATTCCAATTTTCAGATATTTTTAAAATAACATTAAAAGTATATTTATAAAGATACTTAAATGCATGTTTCCATACAAAATAACTTATTTTATGTACATGCCTAAGTATTTATGTACGTATATATATATATATATATATTATATATATATATATATGTAATATATGTATATATTGTATATATTGTAATATATGTATATATGTAATATATGTATATATATTTATTTATTTATATATATTATATATATATATGTCTTATATATTATATATATATATATATATATATATATATATATATATATATATAAAAATATATATATTTATATTTTATATATATATATATATATATATAATATATATATATATATATATATATAT
>CM063510.1:5390969-5423469 GCA_032207245.1 Pardosa pseudoannulata | reverse complement strand
TTTAAAAAATCAATAAAAACTAAACGACAGTGATAGAAATACACAGATTACTGCAATATGCTTAGGACGATATTAAATTTTTAGGCAAACAAACTTTCAAAATCAGTTACAATGTTCCACAGCAGATGACGCAGCAGTCTGGAAAAATCTAAACTACGATATTTTCCAGATATCCACCATGCGCAGCAATATATGGCTTATTCTCAGAACGAAATAATCAGAAACCCGTATAAACGTCTCAGGCGGGATGGCTTCACATGTAGAATAGATGTACTGCTCCATCTATTCAATTGTTTCTGGATAGTGGCGGTTCACCTGGTCTTTAAAGAGTCCCCACAGAGAAATATCGTAGTTTAGATTTTTCCCGACTGCAGTGCCATCTGTTGTGGAATGTTGTAACTAATTTTAAAGTTTGCTTGCCTTAAAATTTACTATTGTGCAAAGTATATTACAATTGACTGTGAATTTCTATCACTGTCCGTTTAGTTTTTATTGATTTTTCAAATATACCGGTCATTTTTGGAAATCCCTGTATGAACAACCTCATGTGCTTTAAATCTGCAAATAACGTTATCAGGCAAAACATACTGTAAGACTTAAAACATCTTTCTTTCTGACATGGAATATCATAAATTCCTGCTATCAATCTTACTAGATTATACTATATATTATTTATACTATATAAGAGTCTAATTTTCTCCCATTTATGCTGCTTTAGATCTATCAATCTAGATGTTGGCTTACTACCTTCAAAAATTTCACTCTTCTCTTCATAAAAAATTTAATAAATGTTTTGATGTACAATGAGAAGCAAAATATTTAGGAACACTACTCAGATTCTTATCTTCTTAAAGATTATTAATTGCATTGCAAATTATTTCCATATTAAAACAATTATCTGCTTCATATTACTTACAGGTTATTTTAGAAAGCCTATTTTGTTAAAAAAATAATTTTCGAACTTTTTTTACTCTTGCTACACTTTACTGTAGCTAAAAAAATGTGGGAAAACTAACCGATAATCAATCATGTTCTTTTAAAAGTCATTCCTCGCATCAAAGAATTTTACACATCATAAATTTTGTTAACTGTCTGTTTTACTACATCATGACACATGTTTCAGATAGATATGGCAAGCATTAAATAAAAGAAACTTATACATTTCAACAGGGGGTTATGTTTCTATGTAAGCATTATAAAACATATTAATGATAAAAAATAATGCCTATTAGAAAGTTAAGCATGATTTATGCTACAAAAACTCCTTGTGCATCGTATGTAGCTTTATTCCATTTTTAACTCCTGGATTATTTACCTAAAGCTCAAATCTTTATATCAAAAGATTTTTTTAGTTTATACGTCTGCAATGTGGTATGATGTATTGGAGTAAGGGTAGGCGAGGCCGTCAATGATACAGGCTGAACATCTATTTACTCTGGATTAAATACTTTATTCGTGTTAATGTTTATGTACTGGTATGTACAGCTTTCAGTAAATTACAATTCTTCTGAGATCTCGTGCTGAGATAAGTGTTAACACAAATACAACATGTGGGTACAGTGAAGCTACTCCTTCTCGAACACAGTAACAGTTCGCTAATTAGTGCGGGTACAGGACACTGACACTGTAATATCCGGGCTGACGATCAGTACAGTTGACTTCCACACTGAGACTCGAAACGCTCAGAGTGTGTATATCGCTGAAGTTCGTTGATTACACTAAGGATGCAGGACAATACAAAATGAGAGTCAGTGTCACTAGCAGAGACCTACTTCTAAGCACGAAGTAGAAAAAATATTAACGGGAATGAGATCCCAAAGTCGAAAGTCGGCTTCTTAGCAGAAAGCAGAGACGCTGGCGGTCTCTAAGGAAAAGCCTGTTCCAGCTATCGGAGAGACAAGTGGACTCTTCTCAAGTTCCACAAACACACACACACACACACACACACACACACATATATATATATATATATATATATATATATATATATATATATATATATATATATATATATATATATATATATATATATATATATATATATATATATATATATATATATATATATATATATATATATATATATATATATATATATATATATATATATATATATATATTATATATATATATATATATATATATATAATATATATATATATATATATATATATATATATATATATATATATATATATATATATATATATATATATATATATATATATATATATATATATATATATATATATATATATATATATATATATATATATATATATATATATATATATATATATATATATATATATATATACATACATATATATATATATATATAGATAGATATATACATAGATAGATAGATAGATAGGTAGATAATGTCGGCCTCCAAACTAACACTCACAGAAAAGCTCCCTTCCTGGCTCAGCCAATCTTCTTTTATAGATGTCCCGGTTGCCCCTAGCGTGATTCTTCTAGAACTTTCCAGAACCTGGCTTACGCAATCTTAAGGTCAACCGACCCGCCTGGACGAGTTGATCCGTTTCTAGACGTGGCCGAAAGGTCGTCTTTAAGTCAACATACCAAAACTATTTAAATTCATTAGCGACACCGGTAACTGGGCCCGTATGTGGGTTCCACAGTCACTCGATTTATAATTATTATCCGAGTCTTTTGATGGCCGTAGACATCATAAAGGCGTAGAAACACTGTCTCCGACGTACTGACATTTCTTAATTTACCTGCGCTTAAGAGAATGTCGCGGCTTTGTGTCGGAGACGTTAGTACACAAACGGCTTTGTCCGGACCACGCGTATCTACTTACCGCTAACCATAATTGTCCGAAGCGAAAGGTCACCTTCCGTTCTTCTTTCGCTCGGGTCATGTAACGGATCGTTAAAATGATTTAAAAATAAAATGTGGTCTTGTGCCAAAGGCAAGTTGATTGAATTTCAATTTTTAATTCCAAATAACCAGTTAATACTCCAGATGTAATAGGAAACAATGATGGATTTGGATTTATTATTCAGGCTTCATGATTGTACATACCTAAAGGCGGTTAAATTGAAGCTCATGCTTATTTTATTCTGTCCTAAACCAGAATAGTAAAGCATTTCTTTTATCCTCAGAATACAAATATACTAGTTACCAGTGACATATAATAGTTGAGAAAAATGTGTTTGATCAGGAAAAATAGAGACGGTATAGTTATGTGCATGAGGTTTTTCTTCAATTTCAAAATGAATATTTAAGAGGCAGGAATATATCAAAGATATATATATATATATATTATTTATATTATATATTATATAATTTATTATATATATATATATATACTATGTATATAATATTATACATATATATATATATATATTTATATAATATATATATATATATATATATATTATATATATATATATGTGTGTGTGTGTGTGTGTGTGTGTGTAGGCATAGAGCTGTCAACACACTCCACGCTTGGATCCTCCACGAAAAAATGAAAATGGCGAAAGTGACTCTTTTAAATGAAATTATTCCATTCGCGTTAACACTGAGTCACGACATATATATATATATATATATATATATATATATATATATATAATATATATATATATATATATATATATATATATATATATATATATAAATATATATATATATATATATATATATATATATATATATATATATATATATATATATATATATATATATATATATAAATATATATATATATATATATATATAGATATATAAATATTACATAATATATATATATCTATATATATATATATATATATAAAATATATATAAATATAATATGATATAATATATATATATATATATATATATATATATATATATATATATATATATATATATATATATATATATATATATTGGTATATATAGGATTCCTATAAAATATAAATATATATAAGATTATATACATATATATATATATATATATATATATATATATATATATATATATATATATATATATATATATATATATATATATATATATATATATATATATATTGTACGTGAGGGAGGGTGCCTGTATGTTCATTCATATGTTCCATTAACATATTCAAACACGTTATACAAAGTATCTTTATGGTACATTAAGGAAGCTTTAAGAATACTTAATGGAACATTTAGGGTATGTATACACGTATGTTTACTTAAGCATTTATAAATCAACTTTTAATCATCAAATAAATAAATTTAATTTGATTTATCCTAGTACATAATGAAATATTCTGTATAACAACATTTATGAAACATTTTAAAACAACTTACATTCTGAAAACAGCATTTTTCTATAATCGTAAAACTTTAATATCGGTGTCAAAAATATCTGTCAAAACTAACCGATAATCAATCATTTGCTTTACGTAAAAACAAAGTTCTCGCATGAAAGAATTTTACACATCATCAAAGTTCTTTCACGCGTTAACTGTCTCTTTTACTACATCATGAAATATATTTAAACTAAATATGTCTTGCCTTAAGTATAAAAGAAATCTTTATTTTATTACAGGGATATTATGGTTTTCCGTAAGTAGTGAGAAATAGATGAGTCATAATAACTAGTGGCATTTAGGAAGTTAAAGGGGATTTATGCAATAAATTCAGTTAATTGTTTAGATTCATTTACAGATATATGATAGAAAAAATACCATGTAATAAATAATTAAAGTTCGCATCTCTTTTTAATGAATGTGTAATATGATTTCATTATAATTGGAAGAAATTATTTTTATATTTCGCGAAGGGCAAGATAAGTATATTTCCATTTTTAAATCCAAATAACTAGTCAGTACTCTGATATTTTAAAAAAGCAGAGATAGATTTAATTTATTATTCTGATTGTACTCTTTAAATGGTTGTGTATAACTATAGGCAGTTGAAATCTAGGCTAATTTATTTTCTCTTTACTCATAAGTTTGTCCTCAATATAATTTGAAGAAATGATTTTTATATTCCTCCAAGGGAAAGATAATTGAATTTCCATTTTTAAATCCGAATAACTAGTCAGTACTGAGATAGTTAAGAACAGGAGAGATAGATTTGATTTATTATTCTGATTGTACTCTTTTCATGGTTGTGTGTAACTACAGGTAGTTGAAATCTAAGTTAATTTCTTTTCTCTTTACTCATACGTTTGTCCTCAATATAATTTGAAGAAATGATTTTGATATTCAGCCAAGGGAAAGATAATTGAATTTCCATTTTTAAATCCAAATAACTAGTCAGTACTGGGATATTTTAAAAATGGAGAGATAGATTTGATTTATTATTCTGATTGTAGATTTTTCATGGTTGTGTATAACTAGAGGCAGTTGAAATCTACTCTGATTTCTTCTTTTCTCTTTACTCATACGTTTTTCTTCAATATAACTTGAAGAAATGATTTTTATATTCCGCCAAGAAACAGATAAGTGAATTTCCACTTTTAAATCGAAATAACTAGTCAGTGCTGTGATATCTTAAAAAAAAGGAGAGATAGATTTAACTTATTATTCTGACAGTACTCTTTTCATGGTTGTGTATAACTAGAGGCAGTTGAAATCTAGACTGATTTCTTCTCTACTCTTTACTCATAAGTTTTTCTAGAATATGATTTGAATAAATCATGTTTATATTCCACCAAGGGAAAGATAATTGAATTTCCATTTTTAAATCCAAATAAGTAATTAATACTGTGATATTTTAAAAAAAGGAGAGATAGATTTGATTTATTAATATGATTGTACTCTTTTCGTTGTTGTGTATAACTAGAGTCAGTTGAAATCTAGGCTGATTTCTTTTCTCTTTACTCATAAGTTTTTCTTCAATATAATTTGAATAAATGATGTTTATATTCCGCCAAGTGAAAGATAATTGAATTTTCAATTTTAAATCCAAATAACTAGTTAGTACTGTGATATTTTAAAAAAAGGAAAGATAGATTTGATTTATTATTCTAATTGTACTCTTTAAATGGTTGTGTATAACTAGAGGCAGTTGTAATCTAGGCTGATTTCTTCTCTTCTCTTTCCTCATAAGTTTTTCTTCAATATAATTGGAAGAAATGATTTTTATATTAAGCCAAGTGAAAGACAATTGAATTTCCAATTTTAAATCCAAAGAAGTAGTCAGTACTGTGATATTTTAAAAAAAGAGAAGATATATTTGATTTATTATTCTAATTGTACTCTTTAAATGGTTGTGTATAACTAGAGGCAGTTGTAATCTAGGCTGATTTCTTCTCTTCTCTTTCCTCATAAGTTTTTCTTCAATATAATTGGAAGAAATGATTTTTATATTAAGCCAAGTGAAAGATAATTGAATTTCCATTTTTTAAACCAAAGAAGTAGTCAGTACTGTGATATTTTAAAAAAAGAGAAATATATTTGATTTATTATTCTTATTGTACTCTTTAAATGGTTGTGTATAACTAGAGGCAGTTGTAATCTAGGCTGATTTCTTCTCTTCTCTTTCCTCATAAGTTTTTCTTCAATATAATTGGAAGAAATGATTTTTATATTAAGCCAAGTGAAAGATAATTGAATTTCCATTTTTTAAACCAAAGAAGTAGTCAGTACTGTGATATTTTAAAAAAAGAGAAATATATTTGATTTATTATTCTGATTGTACTCTTTAAATGGTTGTGTATAACTAGAGGCAGTTGTAATCTAGGCTGATTTCTTCTCTTCTCTTTCCTCATAGGTTTTTCTTCAATATAATTTGAAGAAATGATTTTTATATTAAGCCAAGGGAAAGATAATTGAATTTCCATTTTTAAATCCAAATAACTAGTCAGTACTGTGATATTTTAAAAGAGGAGAAATACATTTAATTTATTATTATGATTGTACTCTTTTCAAGGTTGTGTATAACTACAGGCAGTTGAAATCTAGGCTGATTTCTTCTCTTTACTCATAAGTTTTTCTTTATTATAATTTGAAGAAATGATTTTTATATTCCGCCAAGGGTAAGATAATTGAATTTCAATTTTTAAATCCAAATAACTTGTTAGTACTGTGATATTTTAAAAAAGAAGAGATAGATTTGATTTATTATTCTGATTGTACATTTCTCATGTTTGTGTATAACCAGAGGCAGTTGAAATCTACGCTGATTTCTTTTCTCTTTACTCATAAGTTTTTATTTAAGTTTATTCTCTGTTTAATGCAAATGGTTGTTATCGATTGTTCTTTATTAATGTGAAAAAAAAATTGAACTTGTGTAATTATTCTCATACCTTTTTATTCACTGAAGAAATGAAATTTATGTGCCAGGAGGTAAGGCATAATTCAGAAAAAAAATAAGTGTGACCTCTATGCCTTTATAAGAACTTTCTTTTTATATTATTTATCTTCAAAAATGTTTTGGAAGTTATCTCCAGGAATTTCATAAAGTTATAATAACATTTATGTCTATTTGGTTTAGAAAATTTCATTTGTTGTTGTAGCAAAAAACAGTAGAGCTGAGGTGTTACTTCTAAAAGAATTAAGATTTTATACATTAATTTGTAACAGATTATATAAATATTTTTAATTTATAATTTTTCCAAATTTTTCCTTATTTTGTTATAATCACAGTTAATACATTTTAGAGAAATATATGTTTTTAAACCAGCTTTCATTTCCTGTTATTTATTTTCGAATATCTTTCGGAACATGTCTTCAAAAATTTAAAAAAAAATGTTAGTAACCAAAATGTCTATTAGGTAATGAAAGCTTCTTTTGTTGCAGTAACGAAAAAATGTAGAGTTGATATTATTAATCTAAATTTCAAAGATTATTAATCTATCAAGATTTAAACATTATTCCGATTTTTAATTAAATTTTAGATTTTAGTTTTAAATTATTGATTATTATTTTGTTACCACAATCAAAATTATCATCTAAATTATTTTTTTTACTCGAAAGATGTTTTTTTTTATTATTATAATATATTGCAGTTCAATATATTTTAAAAAATTATTTCTTAAAACTTTAAAATTTAAATAAAATAATTTTTAAAATTAAATTAAAATAATTTTTTAAAATTTAAATAAATATAATTTTAAATCTATTTATTTATTTTTTAAAATTTAAGAAAATGTTAGTAACCAAATGTTCAATTGGTTATGAAAACTTCTTTAGTTGCAGTAACGAAAAAAATGTGAAGTTGAGATGATTAATCTAAATTTTAAAGATTATTAATCTAACAAGATTTAAACATTATTCAGATTTTTCTTAAATTTTAGATTTTAGTTTTAAATTATTAGCTATTATTTTGTTACAACAATCAAAATTATCATTTAAATTAATTTTTTATTTGAAAGATATTTTCATTTTCTTTTATTAATTCAATATATTACAATTCAATATATTTTAGAAAATTTATTTATTTTTTTAAAATTTTTAAATTTAAATAAAATAATTTTTTAAATTTAGATAAATATAATTTAAAAATTTATTTTTTTTTAATTTAAGAAAATGATAGTAACCAAATGTCCATTTGGTTATGAAAGCTTCTTTTGTTGTAGTAACAAAATAAATGTGGAGTTGAGATCATTAATCCATATTTCAATGACTATTAATCTATTAAGATTTAAACATTATTCCGATTTTTTTACTGTTAGATTTTAGTTTTAAATTAATAGTTATTATTTTGTTACCACAATCAAAATTATCATTTAAATTAATTTTTAATCGAAAGATATTTTTATTTTCTTTTATTATTTCAATATATTGCAATTCAATATTTAAAAAAAATTGTTTTTTAAAATTTTAAAATTTAAATAAAATAATTATTTTAAATTTAAATAAATATAATTTTAAAATTTATTTATTTTTTTAATTTAAGAAAATGTTAGTAACCAAATGTCCATTTGGTTATAAAAACTTCTTTTGTTGCAGTAACGAAAAAATGTGAAGTTGAGATTATTAATCTAAATTTCAAAGTTTATTAATCTAACAAGATTTAAACATTATTCCAATTTTTTTTTAATTTTAGATTTTAGTTTTAAATTATTAGTTATTATTCTGTTACCACAATCAAAATTATCATTTAAATTAATTTTTTATTTGAAAAATAGTTTCATTTTCTTTTATTATTTCAATATATTGCAGTTCAATATATTTTAGAAAATTTTTTTTATTTTTTAAAATTTTTAAATTTAAATAAATAATTTTAAAATTTATTATTTTTTTAAGTTAAGATAATGTTAGTAATCAAATGTCCATTTATTTATGAAAACTTCTTTTGTTGCAGTAACGAAAAAATGTGGAGTTGTGATTATTAATCTAAATTTCAAAGATTATTAATCTAACAAGATTTAAACATTATTTCAATTTTTAATAATTAGATTTTTAGTTGATTAAAAAATCATTAAAAATGTCTATCACGTCACATTTTTTTGAAAAACTGAATTTTATGTGGTTTTTTATGAAATTTCTCATATTTTGCTTTCATATTTCCTTCATGTTTTGACATTTTACCGTGATGAAATCAAAATATTTTAATAAAACAGCGCAGTTAGTATTTTAAATTTAAATTAATTTGATCCATACCAATTAGACAGATTTAAAAAATAAGAGCCTAAACACGCAATGTCCTTTTTTTATTTCCCGTCGCAATCGCTGTTATATAGCAACGAAATTTATCAGTAAATATGTAAGAAGTACTTAGTCAGTAAAAGAGGCAACTCATTTATTAGGCTCCAGATTGAAAGATAAAAATTATTCAAAGGAACATTTTTATTGGTAAGATCTAAATTTATCAGTATTTTGACGAAGACGAGAACCTCATTTATTGCTCAGATGTTCCTGGCTTGATGAGAATTTTAAGATTTACAATAAAGATGAATGGAGGCTTTTATTTAGATTCAAATAATTATTTTTCATCAAAAAATAATTTTGCCATTGAATACTTATTTAAAAGAAATATGAAATATTTTCTAACAAAATAAAATATGAAAAATTATTTAATTTAAAAAAATATAATTTTCTCGA
The DNA here is from genome assembly GCA_032207245.1 of Pardosa pseudoannulata. Taxonomy (NCBI): domain Eukaryota; kingdom Metazoa; phylum Arthropoda; class Arachnida; order Araneae; family Lycosidae; genus Pardosa; species Pardosa pseudoannulata. The sequence goes on along the minus strand of CM063510.1, from coordinate 5,413,471 downwards.
TAACAAACGGGTATACAAAAAATTTTTTTAATGAGACAAATGTGACAAAACACAATATGGTCAGAAAAGATTGGCTCAAAAGTCTTGAACAAAAAAATGTAATTCGAGAAAGTTATTAATAAAAAAAAAATATTACATGGACATAAAATTAGGTGTTTAAGCAGATTTGTTATTTTAAAAGATTATTTAAAAATATTTGTTAATTTTTATTTTCTAAGCCAAATTGAAAAAATCTTCTAAATCGAAAGATATTTATTATAACAAATTTGAGACATATGACATTAAAGGAAAGAGAATTGTTTTCAAAGTTTTAAAATTTCTGGGCAAATAAAAATCCTAATTTAAAAGAATTGTTAATTAGACAAATTTCAATCTGCTATTGTGTAAAATTTAATCGCATTTATTTTTTTAATTTAATGAAAGAACAGGGAGAAGGTTTCACCAAGACATGTATGGAGAGAAAATATCAATGTGGATAAAATATGCTTGCTGACTTTGTTGGATGTCAGCAAGAAATGAAGATAGATAGAACATAAAAGAAGAACGTCAAAAAGAAATTTTAACGGAAAAAAATTTACGTAACATTTATGTCTTTTTTTTATTGAGTTTCAAATATATTTCAAATTATTTAGTTACATATAAATTAATACGTAAAAAAATAGTTTTTTCTAGACTATTTTTTCTTATATTAATGAAAAAATTTAATACATTTTTGTCTTTTTCATGCGTTTTTGCGAGTTTCATTCTTTATATACAAAAAATTTTTAATTTTAATTTTGTTTAAAATTAATATACCTAATCATAACATTAAATAAACTCACATGAATAGATAAAATTTAGTTACAATAACATTCGAGAGCATTTTTTCTATATAGGATATTAGTAATATGTAATCAATTTTACAAAAAATTATATGGAAAAAAATGGAGGTTCTTTTGTTGCATACCAAAAAATTAAAAGTAAGAAAAAACTTTTGTATTTTTCAAAATTTCAATTTGAGGCCTGTATTAATCTAACAAGATTTAAACATTATTTCAATTTTTTTTAATTTTATATTTTAGTTTTAAATTATTAGTTATTATTTCTTTACCACAATCAAAATTATCATCCAAATTAATTTTTTATTCGAAAGATATTTTCATTTTCTTTTATTATTTCAATATATTGCAATTCAATATATTTTTAAAAAATTATTTATTTTTTTATTTTAAAATTTAAATAAATATAATTTTAAAGTTCATTTATTTATTTTATAAAATTTAAGAAAATGTTAGTAACCAAATGTCCGTTTGGTTATGAAAGCTTCTTTTGTTGTAGTAAAGAAAAAATGTGGAGCTCAGATTATTAATCTAAATTTCAAATATTATTAGTCTAACAAAATTTAAGCATTATTCCGATTTTTTTTAATTTAGATTTTAGTTTTAAACTATTAGTTATTATTTTGTTACCACATTCAAAATTATCATCTAATTTAATTTTTTATTCCATGTTTTCATGTCTTTCATTATTTAGATGTTTTTATTTAGATGTCTTTAGATGTTTTCATTTTCTTTCATTATTTTAATATATTACAATTCAATATATTTCAGAAAGTATTTTATTAGTATATACAAATTTTCGTTTACGTGTTCTTTCAGTCATAGAGGATAGCTTTAATCCAAAAGGAAAGTAAACTTTTCATCAATTCTGATTTACACTTTGAAAATATTTTTTAAGTATTTTTGTATAAAAGATTTTAGATAAAAATTTAATTTTACATGTAAAGAGTCCATTAAAATGTACGTTTATCGAATCAAATCTATTTTTGGTTGTGAGAACTGTGGAAATTATTTTATTACACTTAATGTTATTTTTCTGATGAGTAACTACTTAGCTAAATCTTAATAATTACAAATTTACATGTGAATAATGAAAATCTACCAAAGGATTCTGAATTCAAGCACAATAATTATTTGATAAAAATAAAATTTATTTCTTCCCAATTGAAAATATAATAATAAATTTCTCAAAAATTTGTTGTATTTCAATATATAATAATTGCATGAAATTTATTATCTTTATTTGGGATTTTCTCCGATTCAGCAGGACGTTTAATTAATTTTATCAAAAAACTAATGATACAAGGTAGCGTTTTTGCTTTTTTTTTGCTTTCCTATAAAGGAATTTATTTTTTATACATCATTGATTTTGTATTTTTTTAAGTTACTTCTGCTGAAATATTGGAAAACATATTTTATTATAGGGAATAATTCAATTTTAGAATCGCTGAGTAAGAATACCCTTTAGTAAAACTAGTAGAGTAGAGCGAATTCTTTATAGCAGGATTTTATGGAATATTTTTATAGGGTTTGTTTAGGAGTTGTTTTCGAAATATTTGTTACGAAAATATTAAGCTCCTACTATAAATGAGAAACAATAGACTGATTTTTATCTTTATAATAATAATAGACCTGATTTTTACGTCAGTATACGTTTTTATACTACTTGTATAACTAAGGTTTATTTAAAAAATACGGAAATTAATGAAATAATTAAAATTGTGTCCAAAGCCGTTTTTTCAACTGTCTTAAAAATATTATTTCATAACTATCATATATTTCATCTGACGGGATCAATAAAAGTTTTAATTTTCCAAAATTGTAAAATAACCTATAAGATAAATAAATGGTATGTTTTCTGGATGAGAATTGTATGGTACAAGCATAATAATTTTTTTATCTTTATACTTTACTAAAGTCCCGCGATACTGTGAATGCAGTTTAGATTCACGTTGAATTCATTTAGAAAGATAATGCAAAGTTTTCTTAGCTACGCCGTAATTACTTTTAAGTTCTTCCCAATTTTTTTTTTTTTTGAAACAGTAATTAATCGAACTATAGGAATAAAATATCACATCTGCTACATTCTGGAGGATAGAATTTATTGTTAATACATGTGATAAAATTTTCATTGCAACAAAAAATAATCAATTTTTAAATTTAAAATTATCACATATGTACCTAATTTATTATTTAAGTCAAATATAAAAGAAAATTATTTACTTAATATCTAAATCCAGTGATAAAACGTATGACAATAATGCAGACGATATAATTATATAATTTAAAATAAGAAATGATTAAATGAGATATTTAAGGAAAGGACGTTATACTGTTAAAAAAAAGTTAATTTTACCTATTTATGTGATAAATTGATAAATTTAATCGCCTGCTCTTAACCGGATAATATAGGGCTTGGAATAATGAAATTAAATGCTGGAAAAGGGGGAAGAGGTGGATTTTGAACGTTGCTAACAGTAATTCATCATGAATCCAATATGGATGCCTCTATCCATTCCAGGTACAACATCTTAAAGGACAGACGGGCAAATAGCTTAGGCTATTATATACGAAATGCATACTGACCTCTAGGTCGGTATCTATATTCAGTGGGGGAAGATTTGACACCCATTCCTACATTCAACATATAATCCTGATTAGGCAAAAGTCTTTCGTGTGAAGGGTAGCTAATTTTCCAAACTAGGTACAAAAATAGGCATTTGGGCTAACTGAATGGAATTGCAAGTTTATCGTGTTCTTCTTTTTCAAGGTGAATTTCAGGGTAACGTTTCCATACGATCACAGAAGGCTGACTAAAGTAAGTGTTTAGACCTTGTGTTGCAAAACAGTAGAACATTGTTAAGTCTTTATTTTTTAAGAGTTTCAATTTCGTTCAAAAAACTCCCCCTGTTATTCCCAACTCTTATTTTTGTTAAGTATTTTTTCCAGATCAATTTTCCCGCCAAATATTAAGACGATATTCTCTCTTTGCCCTAAAATAAAAATCAAAACCAATCGTAATTATAATACTGCAAACAATTTTTGAAGAGTTCTTTTCAATTTGAGCATAAATTTGACTATCGAAATGTTTATTTTCGAGTGTAGAAGGACAGAGAAAATAAAGGCTTTGCAATATTTTTCAAAGCAATGAAATAACTGGGTGGAAACAGTGTATTTATCAAAGATATTCAATACAGATTATTACCTTTCCTAATGAATAATATATCATCTTTAATTTATTTATTTATAAAGACTTGGTCTTAATAATCAAAATTACATTTTTAGAGTGGGTAAATTACGCATAAGTAAATTTACAAAAAATACAAGATGTGTTATTATCTTCTTTAATACAATATTTTTACATCTTAAGCTAATTTTGATTAAATGAATTGCTAATATTTAAAACAAATACTTCTAACTTATGAATCAACAAGCACGAGAATTAAACATTGTCAAGAAAGAGAAAAATGATCCTTTATATCCATAAATTTAAATTTTTACTTTTAACTGTTTGTTTCAAATTGTAAAGCGCATTAATAAACTTTAGATTACTACTAGTCGAAAAGCACAAATCCTGTAGATTGTGAATTAAAGATAATGAAACTTTCCTACTAATCTTTCTAAATGTAATAATTAGCAAAACAGGAAATATGAATCTTTAAATCAGATAACATCTATGTTTACCTGGTAGTTCTTAAAACAAAACATTTCATGCAAATGTAGAATGTTAAGCAACTGTATTAGTATATTTGAATTTCATTTTAATGTAGAATAAAATAAATGTATGTTTATCTCTTAATATAGTAGTAAAGAAAAGTGTTGAATTGACAATAAGCAATGCTCATTTTTGTTTTAGAACTAGCAAGTTTGCCCGTGCTTCGCTACGGTGAACTTAATATATTACTTTTAAACAAAGATTTATTTTTCGTGAATAACTCTCTAAATTCGTCACAGTTCAGTTCGAGTCATTGGCATGTTTATATATTTCTATCATAAGCGTATTATAACATTATTCAGTTTTTATAATCGAATTTGTCTTATATTAAATTTGCTCAAACTTTTTTTATTGTAAAATATAAGCTTAACCCTAAATTGCATTACTGTATTACTACTGTACGTTGATTAGCAAAGTTAACAGATCTTGCCATATTACGTGATAGAATAGGAAGCACAGGTTTTGACAGCAACAGTGCTAATTTTGTTGGTAGTAATAAATGTTTTCCAAAATTAAGGAAATTTATGACAAACCACATAGTTTTGTATGAAACAGAAACACACATTCATATCGACAACCATATGAATATGAAGATAACTATATAAAATGATAGGTTTTATTTGGCCATGAGAGTCACTGAAATTTGTACTTTTTGTACTTAGAATATTGTTGATATGCATTTCATTGTAACATAAAAATGAACCAAGAATTAAATTTAAAATTAGTTCTCATATAAAAATGCTATAATTTGCGTCACATAGAAATGAAAGTGAATCACTTTATATCTCAAATTTCAGTTCAAATCGAATAGATACTAAGCAGACGATTTTAAATAATATAAAATAAGAAATGAATAAATGAAATATTTAAATGAATGACGTCATAATGATAGAAAAATATCATTTTCGCCTATTTATTATGTGATGAATTGAACATTTTAATCTCCTGCTTTTAACCGTGGAAAACTGCGTTTAAAACAATTACTTGGGATGACGTCACATTGCTAGAAATATTGCTTCTTTCCCTTAGATATGATGCGATAAATTAAAAACTTAATCGTTTGCGTTTAACCGGGGAAAATAATGCTTGGAATAATGACATGAAATGCTCGAAAAAGGGGGAAGGAATGAATTTCGAACGTTGAAAATTTACAAAAACCTTCCCAGGGATATACCTAAACATTTCCCAAATTTTCACGGCGATTGGATGCATAGTTTTTGAGTCTATTGAGTACAGACAGACAGACAGACAGACACACACAAATTCATTTTTATATATATAGATTAACCGTTTGATAGTTTCATTTTTGTCCAGAATTCGGTCAAAAAATGTCACATTTTTTATTGCATTTTTTTGTTCATTTTACATTTTTAAGTATAAATATGTTATTAAAACTAACATTTCTAACATTTTTAAGCATTTATTACAATTTTTTTGTTTCTATGAAAGTTTTCACTTTTTTTGTTTGAATATTTTATTTCTAAATTATTCATAGCTACATCATTTATTCTCAATAACAAAACACAATGGCATTTCTAAGATAAAAAGGGCAATTTATTTTTTAAATTCTTTTTTCTGTGAAAGTGTTTTCTTTATTTCTTAATTTGCTGACAATTCAACACTATAATATTAAATGAAAATTTGAAGTATACGGTTTTTGTCACTTCATAATAGAAGGTGTTGATTATATATATATATATATATATATATATATATATATATATATATGTTTATTCCTTAATCAAGTAGTAAAGAAAAGTGTTGAATTGACAATAAACTATGCTCATTTTTATTTCAGAATTTATGTGTACAAGTTTTTGTTTGACACAGTTTTCACTTTTTTTAAATATTTTATTTCTAAATTATTCATAGTTTCATCAGTTATGCTCAATAACCATACAAAATGTCATTTCAAAGATAAATATATGTATTCTTTAAATACTTTTTTTCTGTGAAAGTGTTTTCTTTATTGCTTAATTTTCTGACAGTTTAACTCTGTAATGTGAATTGAAAATTTTCAGTATATGGTTTTTGTTACTTCATAATAGCAGATGTAGATTAAAATATAGGCATGTTTATTCCTTAATCAAGTAGTAAAGAAAAGTGTTGAATTGATAATAAACTATGCTCAAATTTATTTCAGAATTTATAAGTACAAGTTTGTGTTTGCCACAATTTTTACTTCTTTTTTAATAATATTTTATTTCTAAATTATTCATAGCTACATCACTTATACTCAATAACAAAACAAAATGGCATTTCTAAGATAAAAATATCAAATTATATTTTAAATACTTTATTCTGGGAAAGCGTTTTCTTTATTTCTTAATTTGCTGACAATTTAACACTATAATGTTAAATGAAAAATTGCAGTATAAGGTTTTCGTCACTTCATAACAGCAGATGAAAGATTAATAGCAGATGTAGATTAAAATATATGTATATTTATTCCTTAATCAAGAAGTAAAGAAAAGTGTTGAATTGACAATAAACTATGGTCATTTTTATTTTAAAATTTATATATACAAGTTTATGTTTGACACATTTTTCACTTTTTTTAAATATTTTATTTATAAATAATTCATAGCTACATCACTTATTCTCAACAACAAAATAAAATGGCATTTCTAAGATAAAAATATCAATTTATTTTTAAATACTTTTTCTGTGAAAATGTTTTCTTTATTTTTTAATTTGTTGACAATTTAAAACTGCAATATTAAATGAAAAATTGCAGTATACGGTTTTTGTCACTTCATAATAGCAGATGTAGATTAAAATATATGTATGTTTATTCCTTAATCAAGAAGTAAAGAAAAGCGTTGAATTGACAATAAACTATGCTCATTTTTATTTTAAAATTTCTATGTACAAGTTTGTCTTTGACACACTTTTCACTTTTTTTTTAAAAATATTTTATTTCTAAATTATTCATAGCTACGTCACTTATTCTCAATAACAAAACAAAATGGCATTTCTAAGATAAAAATGTCAATTTATTTTTAAATACTTTTTTCTGTGAAAATGTTTTCTTTATTTCTTAATTTGCTGACAATTTAAAACTGCAATATTAAATGAAAAATTGCTGTATACAGTTTTTGTCTCTTTATAATAACATGTTTAATAATCAAAAAATCTTACACCTGATATCCATCTTTTCACTAAACAATTATGCATTAATATGTATTATCAATTTTTTATTAAATAATTAAACAATGAAATGCGTTTAATCGTGAATTCAAGTTTTTCTAATTAGCTATGTCGGATCTAATCACTCGAATGGTGTTTGAATTAATTATGTATTTAGCAACTCAGTCAGTCTTATTTTTTCAAAAAATTAATGATTAAAGCATTAATTAATGTAATTCTCTAGTTTATTTTCATGATTACAAATAATATCTCACGATGAAGGTCCAATTTCTTTCCTAAATAACTTTCTTTTCATATGTACTTATTTTAATGAATATTACTTCTCATTCGCAAAATCCTTATAGTTTGAAAATTAATCCTCAATTTAAAACAATATGTTATTAAAATACTACATCTTCTAGTTAATCCTTGGAGATATGCATTAATTTGAAACAATTCATATGTCTAATTAAATTTTTGTCTTTATTTACTAACAATTCATTTTATGTTCTTAAAAATGGAAATTATAATTGTGAAGAATGAATTTATAAATATTTTGAGCATTAATGACATACGAAAGCAATAAAACCTATTAAAAATTATATTACTATGATTACCTACGAAGTTCTGTCAGGTCTTAAAAGATTATGTGATGATATTGTTTCACAGATTTTTTTCCGGATATTTTAAAATGTATGGAAGAAAGCGGTTATACTTATATTTTCTAGAAGCTATATGACATCACGAAAATAATCTCAGATGCATTGGAATTACTTTAAACATAATTTACTTACATGTAATATACATTTTATTTCTTAACCTATTTACAATATTTTTATTTTTTTTACAAGTATGTAAGTATATTGATCAATACCTTAAAGATTCATATTTTAAACATGTAACTTATTTGTATAGAATTTTTAAAAAATGATAAAAGAAATACTGTAATTAATCTTTAGAGAAACGAGTTAATTTGAAACAATTTATATGTCTAATTAAAATTTTGTCTTTATTTACTAACAATTCCTTTTATGTTCTTAAAAAAGGAAATTATAATTGTGAAGAATGAATTTATAAATATTTAGAGCATATATATATATATATATATATATATATATATATATATAATATATATATATATATATATATATATATACATATACATATATATATATATATATATATATATATATATATATATATATATATATTTAAATATATATATATATATATATATATATATATATACATAATATATATACATATATATATATATATATATATATATATATATATATATATATATATATATATATTATATATATATATATATATATATTATATGCTTCTTTAAAATATATATATAATAAATATTCCTTATGTATTTATTATTTTTATATTTTTATCAGTTATATATTTTTGTACTTATATAGAACGCAAACATAACAGATTTTATTAAAAAAATCATTTAATTTAGAGATAATTGTACATTGTGTTAACACCATTTAAGTTATACATCAGAAATATAGATGCTGAAATAAATATATCATTATTATAGTTTAAAAATCATACTCATTAACTGCAACTTTGGCATAGCATATGCATGAAAATTTACTTAGCTATTGGATTAGAATTTACAAGTGTCTGGTAAATGCTGTGCGAGATATACACGAGATATAATTTTCGCCATTTTTAAGTAAACAAATTATGATCTGGTTATGCTTAGTAAATACGATATACATTTGTTTATGAGTTTAAGTTTTAAAAATGTTATAAATAATTGTTTATAAATGCATCTGTTAAGAACATAAACTTAAAATAATTCTATTCATATTTCAGAATTTCTATCTCGAGTATTAAAATAACCTAAAAATATGTCTCTCATATTTATTTTTAGTGAAAAAGGTATTAAGTATGCTATTAGATAATTTTATGGGGACATTTTCAGTAGTTTAAAATTTCCTCAAACTTTTACAGATGTATTTAACAATTTAATTTTACTCTTACCACCTCCTTATCATAAACATTCACATTTTATCTTTTAGACACACTCTTATTTAAAGCAACATGTTCCAAAAACTGAAAAATGTATTTCTAGGAAACCAAATTTCATCATCTAACAATTTCTTTTCCAATATAACTTTTATTGCTTCAAATTTATCGTATCAAATGCAGATGCAAACTTTTTCGAGACATTTTTAAAAGTTTTGCTTCTTTGTCGATCGTTTACGTAAATAAACATTCAAATTTTTCCCAGTTCTCTACTTTTTATCTGGGAAGTTATTATTTATTAGAGTAAAAGGTTAAACTTACTTTCGTAAATATGCATGCTTAACGTTTTTAAAAATACCTAACAATCGTTGAGTTCTGTTTTATTACATTTTATGTATGCATCACATATAGTTCAAAGACGATTATACACAGAAGATAAAATTTGGAATTAAGGCTTTTTATAATGTCTGTTTGTTCAATCTTCATTTTGAGTGATATCTGCACAAAAAATAATTCTATACAAGGTTAGTAACGCTGTGGGCAACGATTAGCTATATAATGTTGTAATCTTCTATTTTAAAATATCTAGTATTGCTATTTGTATTTTGATTGCTGTCTGCACTCTATATAATGAAAAATGTTATTATACCCTTTAAAAACTGTGTGAGGTATAACTCAAAAATGATTAGCCGTATAAAGTTCAAATTTTATATTTAGGAGTGTTATAAATTTTGGATGTGCTTCTGATTTCTTAACGACTATGAATAATACATCAATACAATAGATTGAAACCGACCTGTTCATATGCAACTATAGCAACTCTATGTAAAAAGTCTACAATTTTTAAATAACATGAATTGATAGTGTAAAGTGAAAAAATCTTTGCAATCATGGAATTTTAGTTTTAGGTTTAGAATAAAATATCTGTATCAAAATAGCTTCAATACAGCGTTTTTTAACGCTGCATGGTTCTGCCATATTGAAGTACTAAAGACCACTTGGATGTCTTTTTAAATCTGGAAGACATTATACAAAAGATAATACTATTATCGCATTATAAAAAATAAAAATATATAGGATGTCCAAGGAAGTCATGTGGTGTCCACATCACATTTTTACTCTTAAGTTTACTTAGTGAATGGAAACCTATATATTTAACAATATCTGCGGCTTTAACAAATCGTCTCACATTTATATAACATAAACATGGATGTTAATGAGATTGGCATTACATGTTTTTCCTCATCCCTGTCGGGGGAATAATTGAATAGGTAAACCAAAAGTGAATGATTTCCGATACCAGATTTCGTGTGTTAGACTGTTACTTTTATCATGAATGTTCCTAGTCTTTTGAAATTACTTTTGAACAGTAAATCGCAGTCTCTTTAGCCCTCATGTAGCAAAATTGTAGATCATACCACTACAATCAGACAGTCAACCTTTCTCTCCTCTATATTCTTTTTCACAGATTAATTATTAACTTTATTCTTTACTTCTCCAATAATTTCAGTATGTGAACTACACTCATGTCCATAAATGAAGGATAATTCAGAATCACACAGAAATTGAGCTGTAAAATAAAATTTTCACCTGTAGAATTATCACACACATCTTGAAGAAGAATATGCAAATTGCAGGAAACCACCAGATGGCGCGTATAGTACGTCACAATGACGAGAGTGTATGAAAGGGTATATAAGGAATAGTTGCAAAAAAGTAAAATTGTTCACAAGTGTTTTAAAAGCCTTTCAGTGCAATAACCGCATAGTTATGGCACAAAGGAAGCATTTGGATGATTTTTTATGTTAGAGAATTATCGGACGACTGGAATGTGGACGTACCCAGCTGGAAGTATCCGAGGAACTTGGAATCGCCCAGAGTGTTATCTCCAGGCTTTGGCAACGATTCAAACATGATGGTAATGTGAGTAGATGTTACAGCACAGGTCGCCCCCGAGTTACTACGCCGAATGATGACCGGTATTTGGCAGTTACTGCCAAAAGAAACAGACGGAGCACAGCATCAGACCTGTCTCGTCAGCTCTCTTCAGCTACCGGTACGACAGTTTCAAGGCAGACCGTGTACAGACGCTTAGGGAACATTGGTCTATATGCTCGTAGGCCTGTCAGATGTGTTCCCCTTACCGCAACTCACTGTCGCCTGCGATTATGCTGGGCTAGAAAGCATGCATTGTGGACACCGCAACAGTGGTCTTGTGTGATGTTTTCCGACGAGTCCAGGTTCAGTTTACATTCTGATTCTCGCCGGACTTTCATATGGAGAGCGCCAGGTACCCGTTACCACCAAGAGAACACCATTGAACGACACCGTTACGGTGGTGCAGGATGGCTCGTTTGGGGAGGAATTATTCTTGGTTCCAGAACTGACCTGCATGTTCAGAGTGTAACGATGACAGGCCACATCTATCGGGATGTCATTCTTTAACAACATGTACGTTTGTTTCGGGGTGCCATGGGTCCTGAATTTCTGTATATGGATGACAACGCCCGACCTCACCGTGCAAACATTGTAGACGAATGCCTTCAATCGGAGGATATCACCCGTATGGATTGGCCAGCATACTCACCGGACTTGAATCCAATAGAGCATGTGTGGGACATGCTTGGCCGACGAATTGCAGCCCGTCAACCCCCTCCCAACTGTCTATCGGAACTTCGGAGGGCATTGCTTGATGAGTGGTGTGATTTTCCCCAAGATCAGATTGATAATCTGATACTCAGCATGCGTAGGCGTTGTAACGCTTGTATTGCATCGTCCGGGAGACATACTCCGTATTAACCATCATACTAACCATGTTATACTGTTTTCTGTAAATAGGTTCTTTTTTGAAATTTGCTCCAGGGAGTAAAAATCGCAATTTTTATTAATTATGTCAAACATATAGCATCATTTTTGCTCTTTACCTTTTGTTTAATAAATAGACTTTACAAATAAGTCAAATTTGTTTTGCTTTTGTTTCTTTCATTGCCTGAACTTCTTTATCCTTAATTTATGGACATGAGTGTAATTGAACGTGTAAATTTAAATTTTTGGTGCCATTGCCCCTTAGTGTGTACTCTGATGAAAACACTAACTAAAGCCAGTGCATTAGGAGTAAAAATGTTGGGAAACAGCTCAAACTGAACCTTGAGAGTTGATTCGTAAAAGGCTACGATCTCGTAACTAAAAAGTTGTGGATTCAAAGTTGGGGTCAGCCTAAGGTCCACCTCTTTCGTTTAAGGTGAATGTGGGGCACGTAAAATAAATTAGTGTTCACAATGTTCTACAAGTTTTCAAGCAATACCTTTGGGGTAGGCACGCCAATTCTATAGGTCTCTCATTTCAGTGGTGCGCAAACATTTTTCGACTGCGACCCCTTTTGTAGAGAGAAAATTTTTGGCGACCTCTAGAGATAAATGTTCACGAATACGATGTATATTTCCCGCATTTCTTTCGTTTCATTGAATAAAAACATCACCATATTAGACTCATATTAATTTTATTTATAATTTTAAGAAAATATTTTTTGTATAACACAAAAATCAGTAAATTGCCCTTTAATGCGATGTATGTGGCTGCAAGTTTCTATTTATCTCATCGATGTTTGTTTGTATGTTGCTAATTGCAATTCGCATATCAACTTCAGGGTTTAAACGCGATCGCTATTTAGTTTTTATTGAAACTAGTTTGCTAAATGCAGTTTCACATAAATACGTTGATGCAAATTGTATTAACACCTGGTGGCATTCTTGGATAAAACGTGATATTGTTTTTCCACGGATAGACAAAATTTTTGGCAAGGATGAGTATTAAATTGATTTCGAAGAGTATAATCACTAATTAGATCCATCAATTGCTCTTGTTCACTAATTTGAAGAGTTGAACTGCATAAGTCAAAGGAAAATGGATCACGAATCCAAACAAAATCGTTTTCAGGAAAATCCTCGAATCTTCTCGAAAAAGTTTTCTTTAACTTTTCAGTGACGGCGCTTCTCTCTTTATATGTACATTGTATGGTATGCAGGGATAATGCATTTCATAAAAATTTGGCGACCCCATAAAAACTTCTGGCAACCCCTAGTTTGTGCACCACTGTTCTACTTGGTCTCCTCTTCTAAAATGAGACCTTTTTGAGGAAAGTCGTTCTTTCATCCTAACGGTAATAATTGAAACAAACGCTCCAAATGCCAGTTGCGTATAGCAGCATCAGAAATATCAAATTTACACTGAAAATATTTCTTTTTCATCTCCATTTTTTGTATAACTTACCATTATTAATGCCAAATTAGGACCAAGTGTAATTGTGATTCTAATGGAAATTTAAAAATTGCAGACGAAACACGGAACGTACGAGGGTTGGAACTTTAATAGTGGAAAATATTTATTTACATGGAATACAAAAGTTATTCATGTCACCATGCTTTACAGTCCTTCCATATAGTCGCCAGCATTGTGTATAACCCGTTTCCAACAATGTGGAAGTAGCAGAACACCTGTAGCAGTGAATTTCCTGTTGATAGTTTGAATGGATCGATGTACTGCAGCTAGAATCTCTTTAACAGTTCTGAAGCGAATGCCCCAAAGTGGCTTGTTCATCATAGAATTAAGATAGAGTCACAAGGTTTTAGATCTGGGAAGTATAGTGGATGGTAAAGAACTTCCCAGCCCCATCGATCGAACAAATCAGTCACAGCTTGCTCTATATGAGGCCGAGCATTGTCATGCAGAATGATAGTGCTTTCTGCAGAAAGTGCAGAATTTTTCTCATGGTGGGGCATTCCTTCAGAATGTGCAGCGCAGTCGTATGCGCATATCCTGTCATTCGAGCCAGCTCACGTATCGTTTGGAGTCGATCACTGTCCATTAGTGCGGCAACAGCTTGCACCTCTGCATCGCTGGAACTAGGACGACCTGGCCGATGCATGTCTCCCACATTTGGGTGTCCTATATTCAAGGCTTTTACCCATCTTGCTACAGTTCTGTAAGACAATGCAGATTCCTCGCAAGCCTCTTGAAGCCCTAAATGGCATTGTCGTGATGTACGATCTCTGGCATATTAAATTTTTATCCATTTCCATTGTCTTAACCACACTTACTTTAGACCACAATCTAATAGAAGAATCAATTCTTTTCGTAACTCCGCATACGCGTGATGTAGGAAGGACGAGTCCTTTTGCTGAGAGGTAAGGTAGGTATGTGGCTCATGAGTGGTGTACGCGACATTCTTTGGTTTTGTTGCGTAATGTTTTTACAGCAGTGTTGCGACTATTAAAGTTCCAATCCTCATATATTTCTAAATTTGAGAAATCTTAGAATTTGAATTAACCAAACATAATTTCCATTATGTCCAAATTAAACACTTAAACTTACACACACACACACACACACACATATATATATATATATATATATATATATATATATATATATATATATATATATATATATATATATATATATATATATATATATATATATATATATATATATATATATATATATATATATATATATATATATATATATATATATATATATATATATATATATATATATATATATATATATATATATATATAGTATATATATATATACGTATATATATATATATATGTATATATATATATGTATATGTATGTATATATATGTATATGTATATGTATATGTATATGTATATGTATATATATATGTATATATATATATATATATATATATATATATATATATATATATATATATATATATATATATATATATATATATATATATATGTGTGTGTGTGTGTGTGTGTGTGTGTGTGTGTGTGTGTGTGTGTGTGTGTGTGTGTGTGTGTGTGTGTGTGTGATTTAAAAATAGCTGTTTTAACCAATAATTCGAAAACAAATTTTTTTATTCAAATACCTCGAAATTTTTTTATTAAAAGTTTTCTATAGTTTCATTATATATGTTTGATTAATTTTTTTAACATTACTGGATATAAGCTGTTAGTAAAACTTTTGACTTAACACTAAGGTTTATTATTATTTTTATTCTTTCATTTTATTCTAACTTATATAAGTTTTAAAAATCGTCATTCTTGTATTTCAAAGTACAATTTTAACTCTTTTTTTTTAAAAAAATTACTTTCTTTATACTACCTGTTTAAAAATACGTTTTTATTAGCAGGAATTGTCAAAGTTTCTTTTTAATCTCTTCATACTTCGGAATCATTTATCTATTTTTAATATTCTTTTTAATCTGCTGATGACTCGGAAGTATTTGTCTATTTTTAACATTTCAGTTAAGGAATTTTTCAGAGGAATAAAAATTTTCGAAAACAATAAAATGAAATATTTTCCGATACTTGTTAATGATTATTAAGAGTAGAGGGAGCTAATTTTACAAAGTAATTACCCTATTTTACAAAATAAAGGAGATATTATAATAGCATAAAATGTGAGTGAGAAAAATTCAATAGAAATACCCATTTTAATCATGTATGAATGGTTCCTGACACGTTTAAGTGTTCCGTCTGTCTACATATTGAATGTAATGAAATTACACTCCTTTTAAAGAAACCTGGTGTACACATTGTGTAGTACATTATTAAATATATATTTAAAAGATATGCACAAAGAGTGTCATGTATAGTGTGCTTCATATGCGTTATATGCAGTCTAAAATGTAAAACAAACTGATGAAAAACACAATCAGAGAAAGAACTCAGTGGCTTGTAAATGCAAACTGAACTGCTTTTACAAGCGACTGAATTCAAACTGACAACCGGTACTCCATGATAGCAACAACAGCAGCTATAAACCGTTGCTGACCTAGGAGAGGTCCGAAAAACCAATGGTAAAACACATTTATTAAATTTAATTGTACGTAATGGCCAATGGTAAAAGAAATTTATGACATTTAATTCTACTTAAACAGAACAAAATCTAATGAACTTTACGGTTTATTAATGTTTTAAGACTGAAATGAGTTTTCAATAGCTCAAAGTGTAATATGCATATAGAAAAACTTTAAAATTATATAGGAGTAGCACTGTGAAATTTTAGGAAGTGATTTTAAGGGATGCACTTTAAGCTAGCGTATGTATATAACTTTAAAATTTCTAGTGAAATTTAACACTTAGCGTGCGGGCAACGTATTTTTACGTTTTTTAGCAGTCTGTCACTGGACAGCTGGTCACGTAAAAATACATATTTAGTAGATTTGTGGTGGATAACCGCTAACCACCACAAACCTACTAAATACATATAATTATATGTATGTGTGACATTATATGCTTGTTGTTTGCGTTGCTATGCAACGCTTTGCATTGTTTTCTCCACAAGTTATGATTGTCGAGTTACTCGGTCTTTTGTTGCGTTATTTCGTCTTCAATCGAATTCCTAGCTCCAACACGTACAAGGTGTGTTTTGTCAATATAGAGCTTGGTTTTTTATTGTTGAATACAAAATTGATAAAATGAGCCTTTGTGACAAAGATAGTGATGAAGAAATATGCGCTGACAGATTATCGGACTTTAATTTTAAAAATCGTTTATTTTGTGATTTCGTAAAAATATATATATAGTTTTGTTAAATAATCATACAGTATATATTAAAGTGTAAAATGAAAAAAGTTTCTTTCATAAAAACAAATTAGTTTACGATTTACTGCGATTTTTCTGAATAACTAAACTTTCGCGCGATTCACGAAAAACGCCCGCTGCACGCTTAAGTTGGCGATGAAGTATACCCGCATGCCAAGTGTTAAAAGGCATATATTCTTCATTCGCATTTTTATCATTAAGTCTTGAATTAACAATTGCCACTAATAAGTTTTGTAATTTAAACGAAAAAATATTAATTAATAAGGTTCATGGGATTGTATCTCTTTTTGTTGTAATCTAAGAAACAAACTATAATAACCGAATAAAAAATAATTTTAAATAATATAGGCCTAGTATTTTGAAGATCAAAAGTGCATTTATCAGTGACTCACGTTTAAAAATGTCCTATATTCCTCAAAAACTTTAATCTTTAAGGATATCACAAAATAAAAAATAATTTAATAAAAAATAACATTTCCTTCCTAATTGATTAGCTAAAAATTAGTTGCAAAATTTAATTAACATTCATTTTTTAGATTTTACAAAAGTTCATCCTTAAACTACATTTTGCCATATTAATTTAACTCTTTTATTAAATATTTTATGGAGAAGAGCGAAGAAACGGTACTTTAAAATGAAGAAAAGGGAATAATTTTAATCAAATAATCTAGATAAAAATGAAATGCTTGTAAAGAAGAAGTCTTTCATCATTTTCTAGCTTACTTGCGCCTTTTATTCGAAATAATTAAATCTCGCGAGTAAGATAAGAAAAACGTTTTTTTTTCATATATTTCCATTTAAATCGTCTTGTGCTAGGAGGTACATTATTATTTCAGTTGTAACTTGAATATAATTAAATAAACCTTATATTGAATCAAAGTATTGCATTAATGGTTAATCAGATTATTCAATTTTCAGCATTCACAATGATCCTTTGCATAGATTGTTTCGTAAATTTTTCCTGTGATATTCAATCATATCCCAAATAAAGGTTTTATATAGTAAGTAATTAAACAATTACAAAAAACAAGTTTAAGTATGAAAAATAATGCAATGTGTGCAATAAAAATGAAAACTTAATGCCTTGCAGGAAATGCACTGCATATCAAATTTACCCGAGGTAAAAAAAATGTAAATGTAGGAAAAATGCTGAAAAATTAGTATTTTGATAAAGACACTCTAATAATAAGTATGGTTTCATTGTTAAAATTGTTTCTTATTATTAATTATTTTTGTCCACGTTTTTAAGAAATCGTAGGATTTAAATGTAGCAGTAAAAAACTGTTATTTTGTCCTATTAATTATATTAAGTATAATTTACAGACAGGTGGAACTTTTAGGGTTACAGTTTTCAAAATGACTTTCCATTTTTAGTTACTTTTATGGTAGGAAACGAATTTTTGTCCACGTTATTAAGAAATCGTAGGATTTAAATTTAGCAGTAAAAAACTGTTATTTTGTCCCATTAATTGTATTAAGTATAATTTACGGAGAGGTGGAACTTTTAGAGTTACAAATTTCAGAATGACTTTAAATTTTTATTACTTTTATGGTAGGTAACAAAAAAAAAACGCATATAAAGTAAAATTTTGTTATTTTCGCAAAATTAAAATTACTATAAAAAACATTTTTGTTGCTAAAATTATGTTTCTACAAATAGCGGTTGCAGAAATAGAATCCTAATAAGGACTTTATTATCTTACTTTATATGAGGTCAAAGTTACAAGGTTGTGGCAACCCGATAGCTCATGAGGTACAATCGTTGAAGCATCTTTTGTTGTAGATATTGCTGTTGTCACTTGGATGAGCATAGCACGGGATCGAATGGCTACTCGTATTTAAAAGAAGGATTGTGGCTTTTGTTTGAAGAGGTCCTCTAGGATAAAAAAGTGACTTTGCTCAAACAAGTCCAAGTAATTTAGATCAAACACTCTTACCTTCTACCGCCAGAGGTATCCTTCAAAACACGAAGGACATTGAAACCACTTACCTTCTTACTTGTTTTAACCTATTAAAGGATAAGGTGGAATTTTGGCCTAATAGAGCCTTGATCTCGCAAACCTCATGTTACAAGATCTACGACTCTGCCAACTGAGCTACCGAGGATCACCTGAAGCATCAGAAAGCGTGTTAAAATAAGAAAAAAGGTTCTGCTGTTTGCATTTTATATTGTTATTTATCTAAATATTGATTAGTTTATTTTTTGAAATATTACTAAGTGTCATTGGGATCTCACGAAATTCTGTAATTAAAATGGTCTCAGGTGTAGTGTTGTAGTTTTCTACTCACAATGTCCTTTATGTAGACATAAACCATTGGTTGACTGGAGGAATGGATTGTTTTTGTTTCTAAGATATCTGAGAAACAGAATGAACTCCTCTTGATTAAATAACATAAAATAGATATACATTTAGTATCTATGCTTTGTATCTACTCCAACTGAGCTCCCGAGGATCACCTGAAGCATCAGAAAGCGTGTTAAAATAAGAAAAAAGGTTCTGCTGTTTGCATTTTATATTGTTATTTATCTCCCTATTGATTAGTTTATTTATTGAAATATTGCTAAGTGTCATTGGGATCTCACGAAATTCTGTAATTGAAATGGGCTCAGGTGTTGTGTTGTAGTTTTCTACC
Organism: Pardosa pseudoannulata; assembly: GCA_032207245.1. Taxonomy (NCBI): domain Eukaryota; kingdom Metazoa; phylum Arthropoda; class Arachnida; order Araneae; family Lycosidae; genus Pardosa; species Pardosa pseudoannulata. Next base: position 5,393,601 of record CM063510.1, on the reverse strand, counting down.
CACATTGTCCTTTATGTAGACATAAACCATTGGTTGACTGGAGGAATAAATTGTTTCTGTTTCTAAGATATCTGAGAAACAGAATGTACGCCTCTTTATTAAATAACACAAAATATATATACATTTAGTATTTACGCTTTGTATCTACGCCAACTGAGCTCCCGAGGATCACCTGAAGCATCAGAAAGCGTGTTAAAATAAGAAAAAAGTTCTGCTGTTTGCATTTTATATTGTTATTTATCTCATGATTAGTTTATTTATTGAAATATTGCTAAGTGTCATTGGGATCTCACGAAATTCTGTAATTGAAATGGGCTCAGGTGTTGTGTTGTAGTTTTCTACCCACATTGTCCTTTATGTAGACATAAACCATTGGTTGACTGGAGGAATGGATGGTTTCTGTTTCTAAGATATCTGAGAAACAGAATGAACTCCTCTTTATTAAATAACACAAAATAGATATACATTTAGTATCTACGCTCAGACGATCTACGAGCCACCTAGCAATAAGACTCCATGCCAGGTTCAAAATGAACTGATTTCCGGAGATTCATGAAAAAATATAACATTTCATCTATCTTTAAGATAAAAATTCTTGTAAACTCTACTGGTGGAAGTCTTTTTTTTATCTTGTTGTGATTTATGCTCCAACTGCGCTGTCTTGCCAATTTTTGGGTTGCGTTTTGCTTCAGGGTTGTAATGAATTTTATATCCTCGTTGTCGTTTTTATTCCAGAGAAGATCTCAAAGAGATATTATTTTCCGTGATAAAATTCTATTTTTAATGAGATTTTAAGAATTTAATTATACGTAATTATCTATAACATTCTCTCGTATACAAGTAACTATCATTCCATCAACTAACATAATAACGTCCTTCGTCCTGTCATGTGACCATCAAAGCCGGCCATAATTCGAAAATCTGATTCGAAGAGCTTAGATATATAAAAGCATTGCAACCAGATAACTCAATGGTTACCCCGTGCCTGACCGATACAGAAAAACGCATAGAGAGGTACCAAACTATCAAACATTCATGAAAAACCCGAAAACAAAACCGCAAATAAAAACATTTTATTCTTATAATTTAGAGCTTTCACTTTCAAAAATTTATATATATATATATACATATATATATATATATATATATAATATATATATATATATATATATATATATATTATATATATATAAATATATATATATATATATATATATTATATATATATATTATATATATATATAAAAATATTATGTAAATATATATGTATATATATATATATATATATATATACATATATATATATATGTATATATATATATATATATATATATATATTATATATATAAATATATATAATATGATATATATATATGTATGATATATATATATATATATATATATATATATATATATATATATATATATATAAATATATATTATATATATACATACATATATATACATATATATATATATATATATATATATATATATATATATATATATATATATATATATATATATATATACATATATATATATATATATATATATATATATATATATATATATTATATATATAATATATATATATATATATATATATATATATATATATATATATATATATATGTCAGGTCTAAAAAGGGATAGTTGGAAATTACGTGAGTTATAAACGATTTCAAAAAGGGAACTCTTTTATAATAATAAAATAAATGACAAAGACCCATACTTGCGTAACCTTTTGGAGTAATGCGATCAGGCGAAGAGATATTTCACAGGAATTTGATGACTAATCAAGCGAGAAGAATAAGTTAGCGCGTTGTTATGGAGCTGTCAACACACTCTACGTGTGTCTTCGCCGCGAATAAAGGCAAATGGCGAAAGCCATGTCTGAAACGGAAACTCCAAATTAAATAAAGAAGTGTTTTTACTAAGAAGGACTAATTATTCCATTCGTCTTAACACTGGACCATGTCATATACATATAAATAATTGTAATATACATCTAATAAGATCGAGGAATGTTTCAGTATATTATTTTGAGTACTAATGAGTTAAATTTATTTTAAACGATGGGTTAAAAACGATGAAATAAAAGAAGACCAGAACCTGTATCTTAATGCTTATACATCTCTTATCCATGCAATAAATCATATTCGAAGATGCTTTTCTTAAATTTTAAAACATAGAAATTATGAGTTTAAAATGCAATAGGAGATGAGATAAATAAAATAATTTTTTTACAATTTTAGAAAGATGCAAATGTAAATCACTAAAGTAATAATAAATGTGCGATGTAGTAAGAAAATATAAGACAAATATTTAAAAAGCTATTCTGTGTGCTTCGCACGATGCAGATGATGAGCACAATTCTTAATTACCATCAATGAAATTTTTAAAAAATTATTTCACTTTCGAACAGAGAACACCGTTTGAAATATCCTTACTGCTGGCTTTGTTTCTAATTAATTATTGTACTCATAATCGAAAGTTTGAAATACAATCACTTTTTCTTAATTTTCTAATTACAAGTAATTCTCAGAAATTTTTATTCGCATTTAAATTCTAAGCAATAAATACTTAATTAATTAATATCAATATAAAAAAATAGACTACCATTATTTAA
>CM063510.1:5350969-5388469 GCA_032207245.1 Pardosa pseudoannulata | reverse complement strand
TGTTCGAGCAGAGTGATTTTTGTGTCTTTCTTTTGTCTGTCGTTGACTAATAAAGATGTCCGTTTTAGCAGCTCTAAAACAAAGTTTTAATTAAACTTGTGCTGTTCTCTTCAATGTGACCACACTGCATGTTACGTTATTATTACTAGCTATTTAGGGTTTTCTTTTCCCGATAGCCCGGCAAGTAAAAACAATAGGGTCTACATAATTAAAGTGTCCAGCAATGATATAATTCCTGTAGATTACATACATTTCATTAACCCTCTCGCTGTGTATTTATTTTATCAAAATAGGTTCAAAAATCCAAATAGTATTTTTCTTATTACATATTTCAAATCTATATACATTTTAGGGTTAAAATATACAAAAAGTTTTTGTAAAAGAGGTTTTTTTTTAAAATATAGAATTAGGTCCTAAAAAAAGGGAAAAATGAAAGTGAAAAATGAAATTGAAGAATAATGATATAAAAGCTAAATTTTGAAAATTAATCTTGGTTAAATTATCATTTATTTTATAAAATACAAAAGCAAAACATATATACTATTTAAAAATGCAAAAGATTTACAAAATATTTATTAGAAATGAAGTCTCGTATGATAAATTTCGAAATAAGGCTCGAGGCAATGTCCTACCTCGCAATCCTTGCACTAAATTAGCGTTTCTTTTCGAATTTTTTGTTCCACCTTCAGTCTTTTTAAAAACAGACAGCACTCTATCTACGAGAACCTCTTTCTTGATGGGATTTGGGTGTATATGGCTAGCAAAGTGTCGAGCAGTTAGTCTCATGGGTTTGTTACTCTCATGTACAGTTGGTCTCTTTTACTATTATTTACAACATAAATCATCGTCAAAATAAAGTTCAAAATAGTCCAAAACAGTTGAATTATTTGCCATAGTGGAATTTAGTCAGGGATTTCCAAGGAAAGGAAATGAAGCAGGAGCTGGTGGAATAATTTTCATATCAATTTTACACCACTGTCAAACATTTTAAATAGAAAATGAATTTTCAGATTCATCACTGTCAACAGAGAAATCCGAGAAATTCTCATCAGTTTCGCTATAACTATCATCAATGTACTTGTAATAAAAGTCAGAAGTGCTATAAGTGGCGGAAATACCGTCAGGAGTATAGGTTATATCACTAGCGAAACGCTTCCTGACAGACATCTTTCAGCTATGAAAAGCGCTCTCGAAATGCTACAAAAATTTCTTCTATATTTCGCAGAAATGTGGACAATTAAAGCCATCTGCTGGTTTACAGCTAAATAAACAATTAAAAATCACAGTAAAGCCAAAATGAAAGAATAAACGGGGAAAGAGTTGGTTGCAGAGTTAAATAGACGGCTAAACTGCATGCCCGCGGAAATCGAGGGTTGCGCAAATTTTGCTACATCTATGTTACCCTTAGAAATCGCGGGATGCGCAGCGAGAGATTAATACTTAAGAAAAAAAATTGTCTAAGTAGAGTTATACATATAACTAATATATTAAATACCTCCCATATCCCTTGCTTGTCTATAAGAAAGAAAATTTAGAGTAACTTTGATACATTAACCTTATAAAATTAAGATTTCTGATATCGAATTCCTTATATTCATGTGGGCTCTTCGAGATTAAATTATTTTATAGAAATCTATGTTAATTTGTTTTAGGGTATTCATTATTTTTATTGCCTGAAAGTTAAATAGATTTTAACATATGATTTTAATAGTTGTCTTTCACACGTATTTATAATTTCATTGTTTAGAAATGCATATGAATATTTTCTAAGCAGGTGTGACCTAGTCATTTAATTATTTCACTTTTAAAAAAGGATGGAGTAAGATTCAAATTTCTTACGATTTAGTGTATTTTTGAAATGAAATTTTATACAGGAAATTATGGAAGTTAAAGTTTGAGTATTGTACATAACATTCATGCGAAGATGAAATTGGTTTGAACTCTAGAATTCACAGTATTAGTACATTGTTACATGGTACAGAACTATCGTTAGTTTTTAATTGTTTTAAAATTAATCCTCAAATTAACATGATGATGAAATTTAAATTATTAAAGCGAGTCAGAGCCATTTTCTAAAAGCCAATGTTAATTTATTTCTTATATCTTTTAAAGTTTTCATATTTTAAAACGTTTAAGTGAAGATTTTTTTTTTGTAAATGAATGAACAGTAGCATCATTTGTTATATATATATATATATATATATATATATATATATATTATATATATATATATATATATATATATATATATATATATATATTTGCTAAACATCAGTGTATTTGCAGCAAATACTATAAGGAAGTATGATATTAAATAGCAAGAAATTCTTTTAGAAATATAAAGCCCTGATGAAATCGCGTTTATTATAAAAAAGAGAAATGGCGCAGGAGCAATCGTAGAAAAATTGAATTTTCTCTTGAAAAATACTCAATAGTAGATTTTCTACAGTTATTTATTTGAACTAAATTTTCTGATAATTTAATAATATCTTTAAAATTAGATTTTTAGTCTCTAAAACTCCAAACCTACTAATGGGCAAATATGGTAGTAGTTTTTACTGCCCAAAATTAGCTTTATAAAAATAAATTTACTAGGAAATAAACAGTTGTTCTATTGCATTGTGTGTAATAAGTTATTGCCACACTCCAAATCAGCAATACCAACAGAATCTATATGACTTACATCTCCGACAGACTTTCAATCCTAGAACATTATCTTAACGTCTCGGAGACGATTTGTAAATAAACGTGGTGTTGTTCAGTTGTTTCTAATAGCACTTAGACACTCCAATATAATCCACTGTTTTCAAAATTATATGTGTTATTATGAAAAAGCTATAAAAGACTTCTTACTCTCTAATTAATCTTCAATTTTCTGCCATGCTGCGTAGTGAATTTTCCTTCTCGCTTTCACACAGGGGGCTTCAGATTAATTCCACATTTTGATCATTGGTTGTTCCAAAATGACCGCATAAACCATTCACTCCTAGATTCTTCGTTGGGAGTACATAAAAACTGCCCGAAGAAGAGTACCTGTACGATCCATCGTTTACGAGAAATGACGGAAAACGAAGTATGACTTCACTGCCGGTGCAAAAAAAAACACTTTATTGGACATATCAACAACAGTATTTGCATATATTTTTAGACAATGCTGTTTAAAACGTTTGCCTCGCATATCGTTTCATGCATCCTCGCGCGCCATAGAATGATGTTAAGCCACATTTGAACTGGTACTTAAAAGGCTGTATCTTGCAGTTACCGATAGTCTTCGTATGGTGGCCATGTATTCCGTTCCTGACTATTGCGACATATATCTTATGACTGCCAATGTAATGGAAATTCCTTACGAAATGTTGGGAAGCATTCCAGTACATGTACTGAATTTGATATGTTCAATAAAGCGTGTTTGCTTGCACCTGCATTTACGTCACACTTTGTTTTCGTATTTTTTTCGTAAACTATGGATCGCACTGGAACGCTTCTTTGAGCAGTTTTTATGTACTCACAACGAGAAATCTAGCTGTGCAGAGTTTCTGCGGTCGTTTTGGGACACCCTGCATAGAGCTCTCATTGTCAAACTTAATCTGTACACCATGTGACATCTTTATTTTCTTTTTGTATGGGTTGTCTATTAAATTATACACATTTTTACTGCGCTTCATTCAAATTTGTTTCATTAGAAGATGGTAATTCATCCTACAATTTCTCAATAAAATGGACAGTAACAAATAAATTGTCAATTATTATTATGTATCTCTTTTTATTACATCCTTTATTTTTATGAAAAACAATTTTAAGTTAAGTAAAAATAAAAATGTGTGCACGTTACTAGTCACATGTCATTTGGCCACATCCTAATTTTTTAATTCGATTGTATTATGCCCGATTTAAAACTTTAAAAGTTTTTTTCCTGCAAGTAATTATGTTCCTTGAGGAAACTAAAGATGACCATATAGTGGAAATCAGCACTTAATGGCTGTAGTAAATTGGATTGATTGGTAGAAATTGTTAACCCATTAGCGCCCAGTGATCTATTTTTAGATCGCTAAACATAGCTTGGTAAACTCGCTTTTAGATGACCTTAAACCCACCCCACACATTCTATACTGCACAGGGGGCAAGACAAGGCATGCACCTGTTTACCAACAAGTGGTTTTCTTGTTTTGTTTATATCATTGATCTAAAGCGATAAGAGAACGTTTGTATCGCCCTTTCGTTCCGCCGTTTTTCTACGTTTCTTAGCATAAACACTCAAAACAGCTAAGTAATAAGCGAAAGTTAAATTTTTTTTGGCGATTTAATATCTTCATAGATGTAGCTATCAGAATATAAACCGATGTTATCTTAAAACAAATATAAATAGTAAAAATTAGTGTCAAAATACTGCTGATCTAGAAATAGATCACTGGGCGTTCGGGCGTTTTTTTTTTTCCTGACCCTGGTAATATTACGTTTTTTCATCTTTAGATGAAAATATGAGTTGAAAAGTATTTAATAGCTTTCAGGATGCAGTTGATTATCTGTTTTCTGAACAAATTAAAGAGGATATTATTGCCATATCCACTGATGTAGATGAACTGACAGATGAAGAGAAAATAGATGATAAGTTACATGCTCCATTTGTAAATGATATTGTTGGTAAAATAGAAGTAATATCAAAATATGAGTGTGATTAAATAGATTTACCTTCAACGTTTGAGAGGAAGCCTAAAATATTAAAAACAGAAAAGCCAAAAATTGTTTGGACAAAAAACCCGAATTATACCAAATGGTCGGAATTAGGGGAAACGTATAAGAATAATATTTTGGCAATGGAAAATGATCTTGCAAATGCATCTTGCATCATTGCTTTGAAAAACTTTTTTCTGATGAAGTATATAACGTAATTGTGGATGAGACTATTTTCTATGCTAAAAATGTCAAAAACGACCATGATTTAATTATCACTAAAGAAGATATAAAGATATTTATAGGGTTTTTGATATATTTTGGCTATCTTACTCTTTCAAGTGAAAGATATTATTGGAGTGATGTAGAAGATTTAGTGATAGGTCTTGTACAGGACTCTTTTAATAAAAATGCTTACCTAAAAATAAAGTCATATATTCATTTCCAAGACATTTCAAAAGCAGATGAACGTAAGAATGACAAATCAAGATAAAACTCCTTTTGGAGAGAATAAGAGGTAAAATATGGTACTGGTGTCTATTCACTCGAATAATTGATATGGCTGTAGTTAATGCAAGTATTCTGCACAGAAATATTCATAAAGGTGATTCTATGCCCATGTAAGATTTTCGAAGAGCTGTTGCTGTAAAATATCTAAAATTGGGAATCGGAAAAAAAGTTTTGAAAGGTCGACCTTACAGTTTTCCTTCTCGGGCGTTTTTTTTCCTGACCCTGGTAATATTACGTTTTTTCACCTTTAGATGAAAATATGAGTTGAAAAGTATTTAATAGCTTTCAGGATGCAGTTGATTATCTGTTTTCTGAACAAATTAAAGAGGATATTATTGCCATATCCACTGATGTAGATGAACTGACAGATGAAGAGAAAATAGATGATAAGTTACATGCTCCATTTGTAAATGATATTGTTGGTAAAATAGAAGTAATATCAAAATATGAGTGTGATTAAATAGATTTACCTTCAACGTTTGAGAGGAAGCCTAAAATATTAAAAACAGAAAAGCCAAAAATTGTTTGGACAAAAAACCCGAATTATACCAAATGGTCGGAATTAGGGGAAACGTATAAGAATAATATTTTGGCAATGGAAAATGATCTTGCATCATTGCTTTGAAAAACTTTTTTCTGATGAAGTATATAACGTAATTGTGGATGAGACTATTTTCTATGCTAAAAATGTCAAAAACGACCATGATTTAATTATCACTAAAGAAGATATAAAGATATTTATAGGGTTTTTGATATATTTTGGCTATCTTACTCTTTCAAGTGAAAGATATTATTGGAGTGATGTAGAAGATTTAGTGATAGGTCTTGTACAGGACTCTTTTAATAAAAATGCTTACCTAAAAATAAAGTCATATATTCATTTCCAAGACATTTCAAAAGCAGATGAACGTAAGAATGACAAATCAAGATAAAACTCCTTTTGGAGAGAATAAGAGGTAAAATATGGTACTGGTGTCTATTCACTCGAATAATTGATATGGCTGTAGTTAATGCAAGTATTCTGCACAGAAATATTCATAAAGGTGATTCTATGCCCATGTAAGATTTTCGAAGAGCTGTTGCTGTAAAATATCTAAAATTGGGAATCGGAAAAAAAAGTTTTGAAAGGTCGACCTTACAGTTTTCCTTCATCCTCAAAAGCTAATCTCAGTCATGATGTTCGCTTTTATAAAAGGGATCACAATATGGGACAAAGAAAGGGCAAAAGACGCTGTCGACTTGTAGGGTGCCAAGGAAGTCCCCTAACATATTGTGTGAAGTGCGATGAAACGTTATGCAAGAAGTGTTTCTTCAAATTCCACACTAAACTGTAGAAACATTGAAATTTTATTATTTTAAAATAATTAAACTTTACTAAGTACATTCTGTAATATTGTGAAATTCTGCATAAATAAACGTTTTTTAAAAGAAAATGCATTAGTTTTTATCTATTTGGTTCGATTTTACCACGTTATTGAAGTACTAATGATTGTTGTGTATTTGCTAAAATATATCCTCCGAACGCCCAGTGATCTATTTTTAGATCATCATTTTTTAAAAAAACTAAGGTACGTATTGATAAAATTCGATAATAATATTTATGTTGATGGTAAAAGACACCCAATTTATGAATTATATGTGAGTGCGTCAAAATAAAATAATTTAGGCGTTAATGGGTTAATTGGGTATATAGGCGATTGCAATAAAAAAAATGTAGAACAGAATTAGATGTTACAACATTTCTAAATATGAAATTTTAAGATTCACTTTTACCTCTTTTATATGAGGTACGTACATAACACGCAAATAAAAATTAATCAAAATGGATTCAAAAGTTCTCAAATGGGTATTTGCTTTAAAATAAGAAAATAGTTTATTTTTTTCAATCACAATATCTTTTGACAGTATATACACTCAAGAGCTAAAACATTATGACAACCCCTTCTAATGAACTCACCTGGATGACGTGGAAGGCACGTGATCAAATGGAAGTGGTATTTAACTGCTGCTGGCGAGTCTGAAAAACCATTCTTTCACTTGTTTTTTGTTCCTTGTTGCGAGGTTAAAGTTGTGTTGGAGTGGTTCCAGGAACATGATGCTGAATTCCAGTTAATCTCCGGGCTGCCTAACTCACCAGATTTCAATCCAATAGAACACATTTGTGATGTCATGGGAAGGCAGCTCGGAGTTCAAAGACCGCCAATTCGCAATATCTTGGATTTGCGTAACCCTTGATTAAACATCTAGTACAATCTGTCTCCGGCCATCTACCAAGGACTTGTGGCATTCATGCCAAGGCGGGTTGAAGCTGCGTTGCGAGCCAAATTTAGACCAACTCGTTATTGACAGGTGGTCATAATGTTTTAGCCCTTGATGGTAGAAAGTATAAATTTCCGGAGACGTTGCACAGACAATTGCTAAAAAAAGTCAAGCATATAAAAAAGACGAAGAAATGCTCAATGTCCCTTTAACTTTTTCTACACTTTTAGTACCAATAACAACTGCAAACTCTCAAACTGCTTTTGGAAATTCATAAAATAAACGTAAAATATTGCGTAAAACGTAAAATATATTAATAAATTGCTAAGACTTAATGCAAAATTTCCTTCGATAGAGACTATAATATTTGAGTTTCTCTAAAATAATCAGTATACTTAATCGTAAGAATGATACTGTAACAAAAAGAGGTTTTGAAATTAATGCAATTTTTGTAATAAAAGTTATTATTAAAACAACACATGTTTTATTTTGTTTTATTTATTAAATGTTCGTGATTAACATTGTAGATCTTAATTTTACTGACTACAAATTCTAATTATGTTATTATATGACTATGATTAACAATGCCGTAAATAAAGTACTGTCCATGGTGTATTTCTAGTTGTGATTTAATATCCCTCTTTTAAATCATCACTTTTCTCACCCTATCTTTCTCGGCAGATACATTGCGTGCCGAATCATTTTAACACTAGATTCGTAGACAGGGCCAATTTGAAACTAGTCCAATTTTGTCCTCATTTTTTTTCGGAAAACTAATGTGCGAATCTAACAAAAGTTTTTGACTTTTCGCAATATAAAGTTAATAACAGAGTAATAAATATGGTTGATTATACATTTATTAGTTTTATGTTTGTAACACTTTAGAGAATGTGCAGAATAGATGAGTGTGACCTAAGGAAACCGGTGGAGTAGAGAAGTAGAGCAAAATTATTATAGAGATTGCAGTTATATACTTTATCGTAATTTCAAGAAAGAAGAGAAGAACAAAATACATTGATGAGAAGTTGATTAAAATTATAGAAGTTGCTAAGTATAGAAGTTGCAATTTGATGTTCAGAAAAATAGTAGGTCATATGATTTTTGTAGGCATACACTTCATTCATTTGGTATAACTATCTGTAATAATATACTACACTTATATTAAGCAAGGTAAGATACACTTCCTATCCAGATAGGTGTATACAATGTAATTTAGATTTCTAAAATGTACGTTTTCTAAATGCCTATATTCAAGTAGTATAAACCTTGGTATTTACCTGCTACCAAATGTGTCGTTTTACTAAGGAGTAACTTTCATATATACATATCCTACCTGGTGTAAAATATCTAAATCTCTATCATTGTAATAGGTGGAGAATTGTGCCTAAAACTTATTGTACACAAAACAGCAAAAAATTAAAATGGAACTCATTTTGTAATCTTTTAATTCAGTCTATCCAAAGAATTTTAAAAGTTTTTAAACAAGATCTCTCTTTTCAGTATAGATAAATATTTCTTATTTAAAAAACCAAAGTTGCTGTTGTTTGTTATGCCACTCGGAAAAACAAAGCACGATTGAGCATGCAGGATCTCGTATTAAGGCCAATGGGTGCGCCTTTCGTTTTAATGAGCACTATTAAGGTGAAAGAACGAGTTTGGTCAAGTAGGTCCTCTTAATTTTGAAGCAGGGACCATGCTGAAGACCCACAGACTTTACCTGCGACCCCCAGAGGTATTGAATGAGAAATTGGAGGACATTGTAACCACGAACATATTTTACGTGTCCCAGTCACTTTTAGCGAACACGGCAGATCTCAGCCAAATCGGGCTTCAAACCCGCAACCTTTGCCTTTACGAGATCGTTGCTTTTACCGACTGAGGTACCGTGACTCATAGAAATCAGAGTATATTCATCAAAACGAACTAAATACAAACAGAGAAAAAAGTCTAAAAATGCTATGTATAAAATATAATATTTTTAAATATTGTAAGAAAAATAAGAAATAAACCGTAAGAAAATAAGAAAAAATCTTCCATTTAAAGCTGCTTATAGGCGATGTATCCCTTTAAAAAGAGAAGGAAACAAAAGTACTTAAAACTGTAGGATTCATCAAGTAAATTTACTCAGAAAGCCCTAATTTTTGAAACACACATTTTAAATAACATTTTAAACATACATTTTTAAACACACATTTTAAACATACATTTTTAAACACACATTTTAAACATACATTTTTAATCACACATTTTAAACATGCATTTTTAATCACACATTTTAAACATGCATTTTTAATCACACATTTTAAACATACATTTTCAAACACACATTTTAAACATACATTTTTAATCACACATTTTAAACATACATTTTTAATCACACATTTTAAACATGCATTTTCAAACACACATTTTAAACATACATTTTCAAACACTCATTTTAAACATACATTTTTAATCACACATTTTAAACATACATTTTTAAACACACATTTTAAACATACATTTGGAACAAATCTCACGAATTCAATCAATTTCAGAGATTTTAACCCCTGTGGCACTAAGGTAACGCTCGTACAACAAAGGTCGGATGTTTGATCCCCGAAATGGGCAATATTGAATCAGCCCTTCATCTTCTTCAATGGGTAGACAACTTGAGGAAGCATGGGAACTAAACACTGCGGGTTCAAAGTAAGGTTGACCACCTAACCGGAACATATACTTTTCATGCCAGTGCCTTGGTCTCGGAAACTGAGAGTGACACCGTAGGCTCTAGGCTCCTAGGAGCTGTTACGCAAAGGAGTTTTTTAGAAGAATTTTAATTGCTTTCATGTGTAATTCAAAGAAATATATTCGAACTGGGCCAAAATAAAATCTATACCAATTTTGGATTAATGGAATAAGATGGACATCCAAATATTGATGAAATAAAAATCCCATCATCAAACAAACCTCATCAAGACCGGTCAAGTCAATTTAGAATGAATACCTAACATACATGCAGATAATTTTATTTTTATATGTGTAATCCATTTTATCCTCATTTTGCAACTAAAGTGAATTTTTTTGCTTAATAATCATACTAATATTATTTATCGTAAAAAAATGGTTAAACATTATTTTTTGCGCCAGCTAATAATATAAAACTAAATATTACTAAAAAAATCATCTTAAGCTTAATGATTATTTTTTCCTCCTCTTGCAAAAATGTAACAAGAAAGGAAAAATGGTGTTATTTAGTATTTTTTCCCGTAAACTATTTATAAATCTATTGACACAAAAAGGGGAAAAACTGAGTAAATATTTATAAAATATTTATTTTATGTTTTCCATGTACGAAATTCATCTATATCAAGGCTGATACCAATATAAAACATTCATTTTATTTAATAAATTTACAAAAAACACAAAACTTTTTCCTTCACGTCAGGACATGATTGAAAAGTAATTTTTTATTAAATCATATTACATACAGTTTTATGCTGAAAATTTGTATTTTTTATTTGTTTATAAAATTATTTATGTTTATATAAGCATATCTTAAATGATATTTCATTTACTATGCATACATCCTTTATTTTAGCATTTATGAATTAAATTTATAAACCATTTAAGTAATATTCAAATAGCCATATTTCACAAATTTTTAACATTGATTTTAATTTTCATCTACTTCTGAATATTTTATTTGTTGAATATCTGAATATTTTATCTTGTTACTGATCTTTCTAAAACTGTAATATCATTTAATTAAAACGGAATAATGTTAGACGAATGTGTTAATTTTATTACGGCATTATTAATGTGTTACATGTGAACAGTATTTTAAATAAATTCTATTTGTTATGAGGACATGACAGAATTTAAAATAATAATCTGTTAGAAAAATAATTAATGTTACCCCCATTGATTTCATTAACTAGCTTTTCACAATTATTCACTCAACTGGAATAATATTCTAACCTTAGTCTTAAAAAATTGTTTTCATTTAATTTTAAGGATGTACCCAGAATTTACTTGACATTATCAAAACGAGAGCGTCTTCAGAAAGGGTTGCTGTGTAAATCTTGACATTATCAAGACATTTTCAATTCTTTCAATTATCCTAGGCATATCTCATCATTTCAATTGTCCTAGGCATGTATTTAAAAAATGATATATATTTGCATATATATATATATATATATATATATATATATATATATATATATATATATATATATATATATATATATATATATATATATATATATATATATATATATATATATATATATATATATATATATATATATATATATATATATATGTATATATATATATATATATATATATATATATATATATATATATATATATATATATATAATATATATATATATATATATATATATATATATATATATATATATATATATATATATATATATATATATATATATATATATATATATGTATATATATATATATATATATGTATATATATATATATATATATATATATATATATATATATATATATATATATATATATATATATATATATATATATATGTATATATATATATATATATATATATATATATATATATATATATATATATATATGTATATATATATATATATATATATATATATATATATATATATATACATATGTATAATATATATATATATATATATATATATATATACAGAGAGAGATATATAAATGGATAGATAGATAGATATAGATATGTATCCAAGTATTCTTCTTAAAATATTATTTATTCATATCTTAATAAAACATGGCGGGCATATACTCAGCAAAAGAGCCTTACCTAGCAAAGGTTCATGTAGCTAAACTTTCTCAAGACGGTCTCTTTCAATCCTTGCGCATTAAGTGCTTTTATAATGAGTTAGTAATATTTCATGCACCTGCATTAAAAGCTGCATCTTCTCAATCCCTAAATTATTAATTTTACGTTTTCACACCTCACACACGCACACACACACACACAAACACACACACACACACACACACATATATATATAAATATATATAATATATATAATAAATATAAAATGAGATAAATATAATATATATATATAGTATATATATATATAATATATATATATATATATATATATATATATATATATATATATATATATATATATATAGTGTGTGTGTGTGTGTGTGTGTTACTTAACAAGAATAGCAATGAATACTGAAGGCGTAATACATGCAAGATTTGACTCCCAAGTTTCCAAGTCCCAAGGCAGACGAACATTACTTGAAAATTAAAATCAAACTTTTCCAAATTTGTTTTCGTAGGTCTAAATTCAATCAAAAGTTTGCAGTCCAATTTCGGAATTATTTCCTTATAAAGTGTAAGAAGCAGTCGACAACCCACTTCTTTTCGACAGTTCACTTTATTTGACTTTCAGAAATCATGGTAGCATCCCCGTCCATTGACCTTTTAAGGGAATTTCTACCAAACTAATAGAACATCTACTCCTTCCATGGGGAAGAAAGAGCTACTTCCCTAGACAAAATTAATAAAACATTAGTCTTATGGATTAAAACCGGACCATTGTGTTACGAAACACTGCAAAATCAATTCAATTGTGTCATGTGGGATTTCTTAAGATTGCAAATAGACAAACGAATAAAAATTGCAAGAGAAGATTTTATTCATCGTAAAACGATAGACCTTTTTCTCTTGTATAGAAGTATCTTCTTCAGAATAAAGTTAAATTAAAATTGGAAAAAATAAGATATATGTCTTTATTTTAAATTTTTATTACATTACACACTCTCAAATTATATATATATATATATATATATATATATATATATATATATATATATATATGTGTGTGTGTGTATAATTTTAGAAAGTGTAAAATAATAAATATATATATATATATATATATATATATATATATATATATATATATATAATATATATATATATATATATAATATATATATATATAAATATATATATATATATATATATATATATATATATATATATATATATATATATATATATATATATATAAAATGTAAATATATATATATATATACATATATAAATATATATATATATATATATATATTATATATATATATATATATATATATATATATAAATATATATAATATATATATATATATACAAATATATATATAATATAATATATAATATATATATAAATATTTATAATATATATTAATATATATATATATATATATTATATATATATATACTCAATGTTTACAAAATATTTTAAATGAATACAGTACCTCTGGGGGTTCAAGCAAATTCCTCTATAAGCCTATGTTTTTCTTATTTAAAAAATTACGAGGAGCCACGTGGGCGAAAATAGAATTTTCACTCTTACGGGGATGGTACAAACGAAAGGAGCACCCCTTTCGCTTAATACGAGTACCATCCAACTCAATCGTGCTAGGATTGAGCAAGTGGCATAAGCCACCAACAACAAACGTTTGACTGTAAAGGCAATTTTTGAAAAGTTACAGTAGTTTATATAAAATAAAAAGTGATATTTAGAAAATAATAGTTTATTTTGTTATGTACGTGATGAATATCTCCTATAAATTAAAAAATAATTTTTAAATTTAGTTTAATTAGATTTCTGGTTGTCTAAAGTGCATACGTAATAAAAAATATTTGTCTATTAATATGTTTTGTGTTCAAACGTTAGCAGTATGTATCATGAGTTACACTGCTAGGCAACGCCAGCTTGGTACATTGACCGAGGGAAGAGGGCGATGTCACTGACGTACCTCACCCCCTGCGACCCCATTGGACAAGAGGGGTTGCTAACGCGGGTCAGTCGTCTTTGGTCTTGGCAACAGCAGTTTTTGGATTTTTGCTCAGCAGATTTGAAGGCTCCTTCATCTAGTTCAGCAGAGGCAGAAAAATCTCAGCTATTTTGTTGTTCATGTGAGGAAAGCGTCATCAGTGAAAGTTTCTTCCGTAATCCAACGGCTCTATATTGAAATTGAATATATTTTATGTGCATCACCAGATTGTGAAAAAATAAAATTATAAATAAAACAAGTCTGTAAAACGATAAGTCTTCGCTCATTTGTATCTGGTGCCTTAACCTCAACATGGACTAATATAAGTCTTTGGCACGTAATACAGTAAAAATCAAAATCTTTCAAATCTTTTCCTATATATGTAGAATAATTTATTTGAATACTTTTTTTACAATTTTTCATCTTTATATGTTTTTATGTGAGTAAATACTTTACAATCAAAATTTAACATATTAATTTTTGCTATTTCTGAAAATACAGTACTCAAACCCAGTTGGTTGCTTTAAGTAAAACACGAAATACATTGTAACCATTTTCGACCTATAAAAAACTGTAGTACAGACACTTCTAATAAATTATTGATCGCAAAAAAGAACTTGGTAAACTTATGCAATATATTTTATTTTTACTCTTTCATTTACATGCATTTACTAATATTGAATAAATGCCCATTTGCCTCCAGCAAAAAGTAAAATTTTAAGATCTTGCGAAAAAATAAAAATTTAGCAAAGAAAAGGAGAAAATAAATTCATGATGGGTAGAAAAATATCTACTTTCATGTTTCTATAAAGAAATCACTGTCATGGGTTCGAACTCTCACAGATTAGATGACTTACGAAAAGCATTTTTTTCACAGATTCTTTTTTTTTTATTTTTTATCGCTCATCGAAATTGTAATTGAATTTTCTTTTATCAAAAACGTCTTTTTCGTGAATTTAATTTGTCAGTCAGAAAAGTTATTTTAAATTTTTGTTATATGTTTTCAAAAAATATATTTGCGTGAAATTTATTTTTTACTTTTTTTTATTAAATTAACCATTGTGAACTATTAATATTATTTACCAGTCCGAAAGAATGGTTAAAGAACACCATTATATGTTACATAACTATACAAAGGAACAGAATTACATGTTTAACTATATTTTACATTTATTACTATGTATATTTCATACAACTGTATACTTAGTAATAAAAGTTTCAATATTTAATAGTAGTATAATTCTCTCAAACACACTTGTATATATTATTTATCAATTTTTAAGCGTGCATACGTCAATGCAAAATATTGAGTAATGTTTTGATCAATACACCATGTTGCAGAAAATAGCTAATACTTTTATGCATAAAACAAAATAATGAAGTACCTACAAGATAAAAGCAATGTTGAATTTTTATTGTTACACTGGATTGGTTTGCAGAGCTATGGTCTATTCTTTTGATACAGGAGGGATAATGAGACCAGGGCCTATCGTTTAAGATTGATTCCAAACTCCTACGAATCTCCATACCATCAATGGATTTCGAACCCGTGAACTCCGGTATCGAAGAGCAGCTCTGTACCATTCTTCTATCTTTTGACTTAGCTACACTGAAGTCATTATCAAAAAGATGTTTAAAGATAAAATAAATCAAGATCTTAATATGCAATGTGGGATCAAATTTCCTGCACATGAAGTTTACTGCAAATTACTAAGCTTTGCATAACATGACCTTAATGTAATCTCCATTTATGTTCCTTTAACTCTGTAAGAAGGCGGGAGCTAAGGAATGTGTGCATACAGCATAACTGAAGACATACCAGAGGTTTCTAATGATATTAATTGTCGAACGAGTACTTTGCTACTCCATTTGAGCAGTCCCCCCTCCTTTCTAGACGTCCTTTTTCTATGACATCTATTTGATCTACGCAGATTTGTAAGATAAATATCTTTTGCAATAATCCAAGTCTCGAAAATGCCGCCCATAAGTATTCTAGTTTTTCTGCTTATGCCTCACTTTACAATGTCGCTTAATGCGTTCGCCTCTCTCCATCATGACATGGCACACTCATCATGGGAACACAAATTATTATTCCTTATTGAAAAGAGAACCTACTGCTTCAGAATGCGTTCTTCTCTCTCCATCATGGCACGGTACACTCATCATGGTTTGGTTTGGTTTGGTGTGGAGTGCTACGGCCTAATTTTTTGCAACACGAGGGCTAATGAGAAAGGGACCTACAGCTTAAAGCCGATTCTGAACGACTACGAACATCCGTGCCACAGTAGTATTCGAACCCATGAACTCCGGTACCGAAGCACTCATCATGGGAATGCACATTATATTATAATAAAATATACAAGAATTATATTATATATATATATATATTTATATATTATATATTTTATTATATAAAAGAATTATTATAATATATCTAATATATATATATTTTTTTATATAAATTATAATAAAATTATTATATTATAAAAGAGACCTACTTGCTGCAGAATACAACACAAAGTATTAGAATTCGGCTCAATAAAATATTAAGAAATACAATTATGAAGACTTTTATTTCACCACAAAGTATTTCATGAAAAGAGAATACTGCTGCAGAAATGTTTCATGCACTGTAATATCATCTTGCCCAACAGGATATTCATTTCAGTAAAAAAACTTTATTCATTTTTTTAAAGAACAATTGAATGCAAAAAAAGAAAGAACCTACTGATTGGAATGTCAGAAAAGAGGACAAATATGAAATGACATGAAACCATATAAAATGATTTTATTGTAAAAAAAACGGTAGACTGTCATTCATGCATTATATATAATTATATATAAAACATATATTATATACTATATTATATATATATAATATATATAATATATACTAGATATATATAAAATATATATATATTTATATATATATATCATATAAATATATATAAATATATATATAAAATATATATATATATATATATGCAAATATAAATAGATATATATATATGTATATAGATATATAATCAAATATATATATAAGGGTATATATATATATATAAGTATAAATAATATAGAATTTTAAGTATATATATATAGTATAAAAATATATATTTACATATATATATGGTGGTGTGTGTTTTTTTTTATGTGAAAGTCCAGAACTCAGCAGCCCCAAGAAAAAATGCTTTATCCGAATTATTTCTTCACATGCTGGACTGCCAATACCGCTAATCGTCTGTTGGAAAGAAAACGCATAGTCGATGGACACTAATCTTTATTCATCCATCAAAATTGCACAAAAATCAGAGACGCCTGAACCGGATTGTCAGAATGCTCCTCTAAGTATGCCAACCTTCTGCGAGAGACGCCAAATCCCGTGTGTGTTTTAATGTCGTAAAAATGCTGACCTTTATTAATCATCAGCAAAAGTGGCGTTACATGACTATTTATAGCTGATTATTAAAAATTTTCCTGGAGAGTTATAAAATTCCTAATAAAAAATGCCATATACATTTTCTGCTTTGGGAATCATAGAAAGAATTTCTTATATAGAATGAAAACATCCTCGTAAATTGGATTGTCTATTTAATATAAAGAGAAGAAATTAAGATAGACTAATGAATATAAGTTAATTTTTGGATAGACGTTAGGCTTAGATATTTATTACATACATACATTTTATATATATATAATAAAAATAAATTAATATATATATATATATAAAAATATATTATATATTACTTTAGGGACAGATACTGTTTAAGAACAAAGCACCATTAAAATGACAAATAAAAATAAAAAATTTTTGTTCTGTAAAGTAATAGGTAGACGCTTCATTACATTCTATAGATAAATGATGTTCAGATACAAAGAGGACAAAGCACCAATTGAAATGAAAAAATCGAGCAAAATATAAAATGTTTCTTTATTCTGTAAAAATCAAGTCAGGTAGACGCTTCATTACCCCAAGCCTATAGATATATTTGAGAAAAACATGCATACAATAAAACATGTATACAAATGTATCAGTTTCATAACTTAAGAATCATGCAATACTATTTCATGCAAAATTTTAATTTAAAGTTAATTATTTCATCGATTTATGCGGTATAAGATCAAATGTCAAATATAAAATCAAAATGTATAGTCTCACAATTCATTTATATTTAAATATGGATTACATTTCATATTCTTATGATGTTGACGATCATGTTATCGAGAATTTTATATTATGAAACATTAGAACTGTTTCCAAATAAATTAATAAAATATTTTCTTTAGTGTATTCGCTTTTAAAAGGTATATTTATGGCAATAATCTGTACATTAGAATAGAAAACTCTATTATGAAAGTTTTATTGATTCTTGTTCAAAGAATAAAAAGCGTTGAATTTCACTTATATGACTAAATGTGAAAAACATATTAAAATTACACGGAATTATTTTATTATATTGAAACTAAAATAAGTGTATTTAATTTAATTTTTTTAATACTTCGTAGTGTAACAATGTTGATGAATTTTAGGAAATGCATATTTCTCTGAAATTCACTTTTGTACTTAGAATTCTTCCAGATACTTTACACTTCTCTTAAAAAGGAAATTTCAGAGAATATTAATATTAAATTCTAGAAAATAATAATGAATAATTCGGAATAAACATCAGTGTTTTTTTCTGTAAGTAAACATAACTATAATTTACTTAAATGACCCTTCTAGAAATTACATAATGCAATGATTATTAAAATGAGTATTATATTACTTATTATACAGTAAAAAAAAGTTCTAGCTTCATTTAAATTTTTAGGTGTTACAAAATAAATTTTCTCCTCGATATAATATCTTTTTACATTTATATTAAAATTAATGGGAAAAATAAAACATCATTATGATATTTCTATTTAATTAATTTAAACTAATAGTTAAAATATTGAAACAAATTTTAAAATAATAGCTTTAAAAGTCTAGAAAATAACATTACATACTATTTTATAATACCGTTTTTTTAATGAATTTTTTCTTAACGTATTTATGTAAACATTACACTACGTATACAAATTGCTCAATTTTTATAAAATTTGAATTTTAACATACAATTACTTACAAATACAACAGTTGCAATACTGTTTTTGTAAAAAATTTTATCTTAACGTGTTTACGTAAACATTACACTACGCATATAAATTGCTCATTTTTTTAAATTTTGAATTTTAAATGCATTTTAATTTCAATATAATACAAAAATAACTCTATTAAAGTATTTTTTTATTATTTCATGTAGGAAAAATAATAAATAAAGTTATCTTCAGGATATGTAAAAACATTGATTTTTTCATAATTTACAAACATAAGTGGTATTTAGGGTTGAGATATGTTTTCTTGTGAGCAATTTTTTGAAAACTACTAAAAAATTTAATTAAAAATACCTAATCTAAACCAAAAAAACGTATTAAGGTAATTCTGTAGAAACTTTATAGCAAGTAGTTAAAATAGAATTCCACATACATAAATTTAAAAACAAATCATTCTGAGATGGTTGGAATTAATAACCCAAAACTCGGTATTTGAGAAATACCAACAGTTTTTTACTTTTTACAATATTTTCTATAAGCATTAGGTTAATTATGTTAATGTAAAATGATTGTAAAGTTAATTGAATTTACAGTAAAATTTATATTTTAATATAGCTACTGAACACACACACACATGTCGTGTAGTCCTCGTTATATATTTAAGTATCAACATGTGATCAAATGTATAGTGGGATTTATTTTAAATTGCGGTGTGTTAAATATTTTTTTTACTACAATTTAACCACAAGTTCTGAGAAACTACAGACATAAATATGAAGAATAAACTAACCTCTAAAAAGATAGCAACTGAGACTAGCTTAATATAAAAAAAGTAAATTTATTATAAAATATTTATACATCTATTTACAAAACCAGTAATAAGTAATAAGTAATAAGTAAATAAGTAAGCTTAGTAAATCTATTCAAGATTACTTCTGACAATTTTTATACACTTAAACAAATATTGTAAGCAGAGAGAGGACCTAATCTCGATTTCAAAATGTAATGCAAAATGGGTACCTTTGTGGGTCTAAAATGTTGGGCCCGGAACACTTCTGGTTGAAGGGTATCAATAGCTGATCAGGAGAGGGAATCTTTACATCATCCGTTGATCTGTTACAGACATCGTCAGGGGCTTTCTCCTGAGTCTTTGGGGTGCGGCCGTACTACTTTGTGCAGGAACACTTTCTGGCGGACTTGGCTGGACTATCGAGCACCTTCTTTTTGGGACCTCCGAACCAATCTCTTCTGGGACCTCCGA
The DNA here is from genome assembly GCA_032207245.1 of Pardosa pseudoannulata. NCBI lineage: Eukaryota > Metazoa > Arthropoda > Arachnida > Araneae > Lycosidae > Pardosa > Pardosa pseudoannulata. Next base: position 5,367,881 of record CM063510.1, on the reverse strand, counting down.
ACCAAACTCACTGGGACCTCCTAATCCATCTCCTCATTTTTTAGATTTTTCATATTTTATTATCTCAAACTTTGTCCCCTCCTCCTTCTTGTCTTCCAATCGGGATAGTTGCCAGAATTTCATTGGTCTGACCAAACCCCGCCCTGAGACCACCAACGTGAACAACCTTATCCCTTCTAATTGGGCCCTGTCCCTTAGGGACTCATAAATACTCCACAAAGGTACATTCTTATTTAATGTCAAGTACGGAGACGGGATTCTTATCTGGGACTGGAATCAGAACCCCGCCCGAGACAACCGTACAAGACTACAATATCCGTTAAATCGAAATTTATGGTCCTTGGTCCTCTATCTACAACGATGTGATGAGGTCAGATTTAGATCCCGAACATTTTACTTCTTGAATGAATGAAACAATTATATATCAGATCTAAATCGCCTCATCACACACACAAATAAAAATATAAAAAATTTTATATATATATATATATAATATATATACGAAAAATTTTGGCTATAATATAAATAAAAATAAAATTTTTTAATAAAATTTAATTACTTTTTATTGAAAAGAAAAGAAAAATTATATAAATAAACATTGAAATAATATAAATATCTCAAACTATTATATAAATAAAATTATACTGAGATTAAATATTTTACAAATTTTTAACATATATTATATATAAATTTAAATATTTATTATAACAATAATTTGTATTATATTTTTTAAAATACATTTTACAAGAATAAAAATTTTTAATTAAACTTACAAATAATACATACATAAATATAAAAATCTCCAGCATTTATACATTACAAAGAGAAAAACAAAAATTTTATATATAAAGAAATTTAGTATAATTATTTATAAGAAAAATTATTGTATTAATTTTATAAAAGAAAAAAATAAACTTATATATGATTTTAAACTGTGCTTTTGATTTGAATACAGTCAATTAAATATAAAAAAAATGAGAATATTCTTGATTATTTAATTACATTTACTATTTTATTTTTCTTATAAGTGCTTATAATATGAAAAATTTTTGAGTATAATACTGAGTAAATTTAAAAATAAAAATATTTTAATTCTAATAAAAAATATTTAAACACCAATGATATTAAATATTATCTTATGTTTCTTAGAATAAATTTTAAACAGACGCAAAAATATTATAAACATTTTGGCTAGATTTCTAAGATTTTAAAGTTTAAATAAGAAGATATTTCACTTTAATTGACATTTTTTATGAATCTTATATGTTAAATAAATTAGATTGATATTTAAAAAAAATATCAATTACTTCAGATAAGAACACACAGAATGGCCGCCGTCGGAATAATCCCTTTGTCTGCCATACTTAATGTAAATATGATAAATATGTATTAAAATAATACAGAAGAACTTAACATCGGTTTATACAAATATTAATGAAATTACATATGAAAAAAGTAGTTTTTGATTCATAATCATGAGCACCAAAAGGGGATGTCAGAATCATTAAAGAAACTCTTGTATTAATGATGGTCCAGCATCATACTAAAAATGTAAGTGATGAAACGAAAAAACCATTTTTTTGACGTTCCAACGAGAAAGCAAGTAAGTCAATGAAGATGATTCAAGACAATGGTGAAAAGACAATGCCACTGAAAAAAAATTACTCCGTTTTCTAAGTACGATTGATAAAGCCATAAAGTTGGAACCGAAAATAACAGTAAAACTGAAAACCACTAAATAACTTCCACAAATAAAAGTGAAAATAAACTAATGCTTCACCATGACAAAAATCTTCACATACAGCCGGATTAACAGTGGATTTTTTTAAACAAAAACAAACTACAGTGATAGAACGTGTAACGAATTCACATGATCATGCTATGTGACTTTTGGTTATCTTTAATCAAAAAAAGAACTTACGTTACGTTATTTCATGCAGAAGATATATTGTTGTAGCTATAAAACTTTTATTTCATCTATTTCAAGAAATGAATGGCTTGAGGCATTTAATCTGTGGAAATTCCTTCTTCAAAAGTGCATTGATGCTAGAGGAGACTACTTTGAACACACCTAATATTCTATGAGCATAACTTTAAAAACCTAGTTGTATCTCAAAAATTTCAGAGTAGCTCTAGTGTATTTATAAGATAGATACTATTAAATTATATTTCACTTTAATTTCCATTAAAAGCGATCAGTTCGAATAGAAAAAAGAATTAAAATTTTCTTGGGAACGACTTTTAAAAGAAGTGGACCTATTTGAATTTGAAAAGCAAAAATCTTCATTTATTGTCAGACGCAGACCAAGAAAACGCTTGCATAAAATTCTACAACGAGGGAAATGGTTCCCAAAGCTGTTATCAGTCCACAACAGAGAAATTGTGGAGTGGGAAATAGCGACAACAAAAGTAGATAAGAGAAATAACAACGGAATAAAGAAAACAAGAAAAAAATATTACCTGAGAATATCAGACGAAATATAGAATTTTTTTTCTTTTGAAAAATTGCAGCTAATAGTTCTAGAAGACGTTTTAACATAAAATACCAATATATTTTATTGACTTCAAATGAAATCAAAAAGTTTTAATCATAATATACTTTAGAAAATAAATGATTTTACAGAAATATTAACACATTGTTGGGTAATTCCAGCTGAATGTAAGAGGCGTATAAATTTAGTTATTCTTAAATCTCAACAATCGAAAATAGATTTAATATTTTTAACCATTTTCATATTATATTGTATAATAAATATAAATATATATATAAATATATATTATAAAATATATATATATATAAAATATATAATTATACATAAAATATATATATTATATATTTTTTATGATAAATATAAATATGTATGTATATATATATAATATATATATAAATATATATAATAAATATAATATATATATATATAAATATATAAATAAATAATATATATATATATATACTTGTATATATAAAAAATAATATAATATACATATATAAATGCCTAGATTTTGTAAACAACTATTTTTAAATTTTATAATAGTATCGTAAATATTATTAAATAGAAATAGTATATATAATTTAATGCTCTGTTCTGTTGCATTATATAAAAAACTAGTTTTTATTTTGTCTTATTCCAGAAATGCAGTAGACAAGAAACATGTTGTTTTGATATACCATTATACAAACAAACCATGTTGTTATCTATACTAGTAATTGTAAGTATCAATCACAGAAAACATATATGATATACAATGTGCTAAAATATATACCTTTGTTTTCTATATTAATCCCAATGTTTTAATTAAAAATTTAAAAAAAGCGTTACATTTTTACAAACATCACTTTAAACAAAGAATTATAACTATTTTTTTCTTTTTATAAAGATTTCATTTATTCTTAGAAAATAGTTCTAAAATAATGACAAACTGAATAAAGCTGTTAAATATTAATTTTAAATCCTGAAATGTACAGTTAAGTACTGAAAGTACCTCACTCCTAATAAAAATTCATAAATAGAGACTAATATTTTAAATACTTATTAAATGCAACTTACAGTCTTAAATATGTATTTATAAATATTATACATAAACATAAATTAATATTCCATGTATTTAAAAAAAAAAAAAATCATATAAAAAAATGTAAAAAAAAATAGTTTTTAATTAATAGTAAAAATTACATTGTAAATAAAGCTAGATATTGTCATTCAATTATTCCGTGAGATTTTAGAAAAAAATGATGTATAAAAATACACCAAAAGATGGAACAAAAAAAACTTTTAAATTTACTTAGCTATGAAAATTATAAAATACAATAGAATTAAAATCAGATATTCTATAGTTTTTTTTTCTCAAAAAATTGACTACTATGAAATATCACACTTAACGAAATTATATTTTGTCTTCTAGTATAAAAAGGAAGATATAAAACGTTAATAATATTAAATATAGTTCAATGCATATGAAAGAACGATTTGTCACAAATTTGAGAAAAAATATATAGACGCCATGAGCTAATAGTTAAATTTTAGGAAATAATTCATGATAAAAAAATGCATGAAAATAACTTGAAAATAAATAAATTGAGTAAATAAGACATGAGTAAACATGATTATTTATTGTAGAAGTGCCAAGGTAAATACATTTCGAAGAGAAACAAAGATAATATACCATAGTAAATTTATATTTTCATAAGGAAAGAGATAAAAAATATAATAAATTTTTTTTTAAATCTCATTTATATATAAATATATATATATATATATTAAATATATAAATAAATATATAAATATATATATATATATATAATATATATATATATATATTTATATTTATATATATATATAAAATATAAGTATATTTATATATATTATATATATAAAAAAATATATATAAATATATAATATATAAATATATATAATGTATATATATATAAATATATATTATAAATAAATTATATGTTGTGTATAAATGTATAGATAGTATAAATAAATATATAAAAAATAATTTTAATAATTATAAATATTTTTATATATAAAAAATATAATAAATATGAAAATATATCTATTAAATATATATATATGAATTATATTCAAATATAATTTTAAATATATTATTTTATATATATAATTTATATATATATATATAGATATATAAACTAGTATATATTTATATATATATACAATATATATTTAAATATATTATGTAAATATATTTTTTTTTATATAAATTGAAATTTAAATATATGTTTAAAATATTATATCTATATATATAAAATTTTTTTTCATATATATATATATAAATATAAATATAAATATGAATTTATATATATATATATATATAAAAATATATATTTTTATATATATATAATATTATATATATATAAATATAAATATATATATATAAATACCTATCCGTCGAAATGTTTATGAATAATTCGAAAACAATAAAGATATAGATAAATATATATTTATATATATATAAAATTATATATCAAAAAATTTTAAAAATAATATTTAAAATATTAGATACAAGATAGTATATATTTTTGTATATTTATAATAAATATATTAATATAATATATATATAATATATATATATAAAATATGTGTGCAGATTAATTTGTTATTTATAAATTCTCTAACAAAAATTAATTTTTTTTATTTGTAAAATACAATTTTTCTCTATCATTTAATGTATCTTTATTATTTATAACACTATTATTGAGATAGTTATCATAAAAAAATTAGTGGCAGTTTAACATATAAGTATCAACTAAAATATTTATTCTATGTAATACTAATTTTCCCTAAAATTTAATACCATATTTTTGTATTCTATAAAATTTTATTAACATATAGAATGAATGACGTCAGAAAGTACATTTTTATTTCATTGTAAAGTATAGGCAATTTAAAAATATTTTTGTTTTATGTATAATTATACTTAATGCTAAATTTATTGCCTTCATATTATATAAAATGTAATGAAAAAATGTTTCATTTATCATTCGTATTATTATACAAAAAAACACCCAAAGAATTCTTAATTTTCAATTTAAATTAACCTTTAGAGTATTTATTATGATAGACTATCTATACTTTTTTAAAAGAATTTTTTACTATATTGAAATTTTCATAACAAATATATTGATGATTAAAATTTAAAATTATTAAATATACAATCTATATAGAACAAATAAAAAAAAAATATTTAAGTAATATCTAACAGTAATGAAAGTGGAAAATAATGCAGACAATATTTAATTAATATAAAATAAGAAATAATAAAATTAGATGGTTAAAGGAATGAGATCATAATGCTAGAAAAATACTTTTACCTACTTAGTATGTGATAAATTTACTTAACGCTCTTATCCGGGGAAAAAAAACTTGAAATAATGGCACTAAACTTCCGAAAAGGGGAGAAGGGGTGGATTTTGAAAGTTTTAAATACTTGGTTTGTATTTTCCTAAACCTAACTCATCAAGAATCGAATATGGATGTCCCTATCAATTCCAGGTTCAACCGTTTCATATATTAGAGGACGGACGGTCAGATAACTTAGGCAATTATTATATACGTTATATGTCTATCAACAGTAGATTCATGTAACGTATCTACTTCTGCTTAAAATATTGTAAAATGTTGGTGTTAATATATAAATGATAAGCTTAAGGTAAGAGTGAACATAAAAACTAATTTTTTAAAAAATCTCTTTGATGATTTATGGTGTCGTTAGCAATATATTTATGTGAATAAAATTAATACTACAAAATTAATCATTAATTTTCGGATAATCATTAATAATTGGATCGATAAGAGAAGTTAAACTTTGAAATTTGCTAACTATCTTCATCAAGGAATCCAAAATGAATGTCCCTATCCTTTCCAGGTCCAACATCATATATTCAATGACAGGACAAATAACTTAGACGAATAATATATGGAATGTTTTAGGTTGTACACTAAGACAAGTTTATTCTTTGAGTATGGTTAAATAGATCATTAACTACAACTGAAATCTAGTACAGAAGGGATCTAAACATTTTTGTAGAAAACATATTCCATAAATTTTAATTCTTTAATCGTTATAAATACTTTATGTATAAGCATATAAAGAATTATATTTAAGTTTATTAGACAATTTTGTATAATGAAATTATATCGGATTTGTCCTTTATTTAATTGCACATTCATGTAGTACAAATGTAGAAAGAAGTGTTTCAAACAAAATTTATACAAATAAAATTTCTTAAAGAGTGCTCTTCAAAAGCTGTTTACAGAACCTCGTTTCAACAACCACTTTTCTTAAATCCTTTCCATCATTTCTTGACTTATGGTTAGTCAATATTTTAACAGAAAAATCAAAAAGACAGATTAGGTTCTTACCTAGAAGCTCTTTACACCTTTTGGCAGATTTATAATAACGCTTCAAGTCATAACTCTGCTTCATGCTAATTATAGCAATCTTAGCTGTTAAAAACTTTCTGCAATCTTTTCTAAATGTATGGTTACATTTTCGAATAATGCATTAAGGCAATTAATCAGAATGTGAAGATGATCATTTACTTAGCAAACACCGTTGAAAAATGACTTCATTGTCGAAAAGGCAAGCTTAAAATTTTTTAATGAGCTGATGTTTTTTTTTTCTGGGACACGTTTTAGAATCGTAATCAGCGTTTAATTTTACGTCAATTATGATTATCTTAATTCCAAGTAATTGTTTTAAACGCCGTTTTCCACGGTTAAAAGCAGGAGATTAAAATGTTCAATTCACCACATAATAAATAGGCGAAAATGATATTTTTCCATCATTATGACGTCATTCATTTAAATATTTCATTTATTCATTTCTTATTTTATATTATTTAAAATCGTCTGCTTAGTATCTATTCGATTTGAACTGAAATTTGAGATATAAAGTGATTCACTTTCATTTCTATGTGACGCAAATTATAGCATTTTTATATGAGAACTAATTTTAAATTTAATTCTTGGTTCATTTTTATGTTACAATGAAATGCATATCAACAATATTCTAAGTACAAAAAGTACAAATTTCAGTGACTCTCATGGCCAAATAAAACCTATCATTTTATATAGTTATCTTCATATTCATATGGTTGTCGATATGAATGTGTGTTTCTGTTTCATACAAAACTATGTGGTTTGTCATAAATTTCCTTAATTTTGGAAAACATTTATTACTACCAACAAAATGAGCACTGTTGCTGTCAAAACCTGTGCTTCCTATTCTATCACGTAATATGGCAAGATCTGTTAACTTTGCTAATCAACGTACAGTAGTAATACAGTAATGCAATTTAGGGTTAAGCTTATATTTTACAACAAAAGAAGTTTGAGCAAATTTAATATAAGACAAATTCGATTATAAAAACTGAATATTGTTATAATACGCTTATAATAGAAATATATAAACATGCCAATGACTCGAACTGAACTGTGACGAATTTAGAGAGTTATGCACGAAAAATAAATCTTTGTTTAAAAGTAATATATTAAGTTCACCGTAGCGAAGCACGGGCAAACTTGCTAGTTATATATAACTTTTGGTTATTGTTTAATCTAAAAAAGAACTTACGTATATGTCGTTTTCATTCAGAAGAAGAAATTGATGTGGCTATAAATGCATTTTTTCATCTATTCCAAGAAATGAATGTTTTGAGAAATTTAATCTGAGGAAAATACGTCTACAAAAGTGCATTGATGTTGAATGAGACTACTGTGAACACACCTAAAATTTTGTGAGCATAACTTTAAAAAAACTAGTTGTATCTCAAAACTTTCAGAGTGGACCTCGTATATTTATAAGATAGATACCATTAAATTATATTTTATTTTTATTTCCATTAGAAGTGATCAGTAACGAATAGAAAAAAAGAATTAAAATTTTCCTGGGAACCACTTTTAAAAGAAATGGACCTATTTGAATTTGAAAAGCAAAAATCTTCATTTATTGTCAGACGCAGACCAAGAAAACGCTTGCATAAAAGTCTAAAACGAGGGAAATGGTTCCCAAAGCTGTTATCAGTCCACAACAGAGAAATTGTGAAGTGGGAAATAGCGACAACAAAAGTAGATAAGAGAAATAACAACGGAATAAAGAAAACAAGAAAAAAGTATTACCTGAGAATACCAGACGAAATATAGAATTTTTTGTTCTTTTGAAAAATTGCAGCTAATAGTTCTGGAAGAATATTTAACATTAAATACCAATTTAAATACCAATATATTTCTTTTTATAAGCTTGTAATTGAAATGAAATGGAATTTTAAGCATAATATACTTACGAAAATAAATGATAGCTTGCAGAAACTCACTTAACACATTGTGTGCGGGTAAGTTTCCCAACGGAATTGTACCGTTAGCGGACATTTTGATCGTAAATTAAGTTATTTAGTTAAATCTCAATAGATCGAAAATTCTTTAATTTTTTAACCAATTTTTGTATTTTATATTGAAAAATATAAGTAAATATATAAATAACAACCATAAGATTTTTGTCGATGATTAAATTTTAGATTATTACATATATACCTAATCTATTATTTAATCCAAATAAAAACAAAAATTATTTAACTAATATCTATGTTTAGTGATAAAACAAGGGAAAATAATGAAGACGTTATTTAAATAATTTAAAATATGAAATGATTAAATGAAATCGTTAAAGGAATGACGTCATAGTGATAGAAAAATATTTTTTTTACCTACTTTTTATGTGATAAAATAATTAAATGCTCTTAAACGGGGAAAAACTTGAAATAATGGCATTAAACGACCGAAAAGGTGGTATTTTGAACGTTTTAAAGGCTTGCTTTGAATTATGCTAACCCTAACTCATCAAGAATCCAATATGGATGCCTCTATCCATTCCAGGTCCAACAATTTCATAAATTCGAGGACACATGGGCAGATACTGTAATCGGCGCAACAGCCCCTGGGGGGCTAGGGCCTACAGTGCCAATCTCTTTGGGGTGCGAAGTATATGTTCCGGTTAGATGGTCAATCTTACGCAGAACCCCCAGTGTTTAGTTCACAAGCACGCTTAGTCCTCAGTTTATCTACCCACTGAAGAGATGAAAGGCTGAGGCAACCTTGCCCTGCCCGGGGATCGAACCTCGGACCTGTGTCGTGGGAGAGCAAACGTAACGCCTCTGGGCTTTAGATAACTACGGTCAGATAACTTAGGTTATTATTATATAGGTGATTTTAGTAATTATAATGCAAAATCATACAGAGTTAATATACAAAATTTTAGACTTTATTTATATAATTGTACGCATAACGGAAATTTAGTCGGGATAAATTTGTTCTTTTATGGAGTTGCTTATTCCTATAGTTACAAATGTAGAAATAAGTGCTTCAATTCAAAATTTATACATATAAATAGTTTTATTAAAGAGTGCTCTTTTTTCAAAAGCTGTTTACAGAACCTCGTTTTCAACAACCTATATTTTTCTTAAATCCTTTTCCATCATTTCTTGACTTATGGTTAGTCAATATTTTAACAGAACAAAATCAAAAAGACAGATTAGGTTCTTTTTTTTTCCTAGAAGCTCTTTACACCTTTTGGTTCAGATTTATAGATATTACGCTTCAAGTCATAACTCATGCTTCATGCTAATTAATAGCTTCTTAGCTGTTAAAAACTTTTCTGCAATCTTTTCTAAATGTATGGTTACATTTTCTTTGAATAATGCATTAAGGCAATTAATCAGAATGTGAGAGATATGAATCATTTACTTAGCAAACACCGTTGAAAAATGACTTCATTGTCGAAAAGGCAAGCTTAAAGATTTTTTAATGAGCTGATGTTGTTTTTTCTGTTCTGACACGTTTTAGAATCGTAATCAGCGTTAAATTAATTTTACTTCAACTTATGATTATCTTAATTCCTACAGAAATTTCTTTATAATTAAGTCGGTTAAAAATAAGTTGATGTACTGTGAAAGAAATATGTTAACAATGTACTAAATTGTTATACTTTTCTTTAATTTTTTATATTTAAGATAATCACCTGTGTTCTTTAGTGATCTTCCTAACACCTCATTTACACAACATAGGGCAGTTATTGCTTGTGGCACAATTTTTAGTATTTATCAATGTGTGCATTACTTGCTTTGCTTGATCATCATTCAGGAATGTAGGCTTCTGATCACTTGGATGGTTCTGGCCAGACTGTCAGGGTGATGTGGGGGGTTTTTGCGCATATTGTATCAATTAACTGGTTCTTCCTGCCTTGTCGCCAAAGGAACGATTACGGATGCTCTCTGTGACCCCGGGTAATAACTTGGGATAGTGTGGGGTTTTTTTTTTAATTTTCAAGGCAGTATTATCGGTTGGAGCCTTTTTTCTTTTTGATTACGTCATCACAGAGATGGGTAACTGTGTTCCCAATATATATAGTAACTTATTTTTGGTACTTGTTAATATCGAATAAATGTGTCATAATGCAATTTTAGTGTCAGTATTAATTATTACACCTGCTTTCCTTTTTTATGGACTTAGCTTTCCTTGAGAGTAATCGCCGGAACTTGAGTGAACAACTATACGAAAATACCGTAGATTATTACCGTAGATTTGCCATGATCTTAATTTAACTACATGATAGGGATATATATATATATATGAAATATCGGCTAGATTCATCAAAAAGAACAATCATTTTATCTCTGATTACGGTAAATAAAATCAATGCAACAAGCAAGAACTTCTAGAACATCATGCACACAAACTTTTTAAGTAGGGATTTCTCAGGTAAAAAGACTACGAATATTCCCTAAACACTTTTCATCATGTGATAAAAATAATCATGTTTAAAGAGAATATGTTTACTACTAGTTAAAGAAGTACAGACAGAAGCTGAATTAAGTCTATAGCGTATCCGTTTATAAGTATTACAGCGCAAACTCCAATGACGTAATTTATGAACACAAGTTATTAAATTAATATTAAAATATGTAGATAAGGGATTTTAATATCATATATATATATATATATATATATATATATATATATATATATAATAAAGACATACATTCCAGGTGTTAAAATTTTATTAGAATATTAAATTTCACATTAGCCATTTTATTTTATACAAGAGATTCAGTCCGGTGACAGTTTACAAGACCACAAGATTTACCTGTTCTTCTCCTTTGGTACACTGGTAATGGTACCAGAGTTTAAGGGGAGCCGTTGAGCCAAATTATCTATAAACTATATAGAGGTTTAGAGGTAGAAGGCATTGCGCCTATTATTGTTAACTGTGAGTGTTCGATTCCTAATTTTTTTGACAGAAAAAACACTTAACAAGAATTAAAGATAACAAAAATTGAGGTTTGTAAGGATTAAAATTTAAGGGGGGATATATAATTATAACTTAAGATTAATCTAAAAAAACAAATTTCCAGTTCTAAACATTAAATTGAAGGGAAAAATTAATTCACAATTAATTTTAAAATTATTAAATGAGTTACTTGATTTGTAACTCGTGAACCATATTTACAGCATTTCGATAAGTTACTAACTCGTAACGCTAATCGCTTCTACAACTGACCTAGGATGTGAGTGACCCTCCTTTGACCTCATTGGTGAAGAGGGTTTGCTAACCGCGGAGTAGCCATCTTCGGCCCAGGCAATGTTGTTCAACCTGAGAACTCCAGCTAAGGTTATGGCTAGTTTTTTAGTTGAATTCTCATTCGCTAACTGTCTTGATTCCGGAATTCCTGAGGATTCATAAACGTGACCGATCATGGGCTTAACGCCTATTCAATCGAACTATCAACATCCCAGATTCTGCTACGCCACGCTATTTTAAACTGGTCAACAGGTGGGATTTCCGATCAGCTGATTTGGCGAGTGCTCTGAACAAAGGGGAGTCTTCACAGGGCAAAACTGAAAAATTATTAATTCTATAATTGCTATATCCTATACGGATAAATTAAATTATACCTAAAATATATGTTCGCATTAATTGTTAAGTATACACATTTTAAAATATCAATTTGAAGCTCTATTCTAAACATATACCAAATTATCATTTTTTTACGAAATTATATAATTTTAAACAGCAGTAAAATCTAAAAGGTAAATACTAAAGATTTCTTTTCATTGGGAAATTAATTCTTTTCTGTACAATTTTCTAAAACACGAAATATTAAAGAAAAGGAAAAACTAAAAAACAATTTCAGTGTCACAAAATCATTATATAATTTAATGCTGAAGTTTTAAATCAGTAAACTAAAATTCAGATTGTTAATTTTATTTTTACATATCTTGAATTTCAAAACTTTTGAGACAAAATATGAAGTACATATAAGTTAATTAAATTGAAAAAAAAAAGATTATGCATTCTCTACATAAAAACGCTATTTTTTATCAGCATATAAATCTCCTTATAAATTTGACGGTCTTTGAAAAATGTAAGTACATGGCTTAAGAACAGACGAAAAAATAGTTACGCTTACATTTGATACACATCATGTGAGACATATTCTATCTGAAGTTCTTTTTACATAATTAGTTTATAATTAAGGCGAGTAAACATTTTTTAAAGAACTAAAAAAGTTAATTTATGTTATATGCTTACATGCATCATCCATGAACTTCTTTTTCGGTAATAATTAAAGTGGGTCTTTAAAACGCTTTTTTTAAAGAAATTTTCCACGAAGTTTCCTTAAGATGTAACTAAACATTTCGCACACGTAATAAAAATATATCTTTTTTAAAAAAAATTTTAAAATTAGTTGTCTTTTATTTTTGATTAAATATGTTCTTTTAAGGGGTATAATTGAAAAAAAAAAGTTTAAAATTAACATTTGTTATTTTTAACGAAATTTCACGAATCAATGTTATTAAATTTTGCTTTATCTCACTAATCTTTGTTGATTTATTACTCAATCTTTTAGATGAGACTATGTATAAGATACAAATATGCGTAGTTTCAAACTATAAGGTACATTCAATAAGTAATGGCTTTTGCACATTTGTATCAACATCAATTCTCTTTATTCAAAGATATGAACCCTGGAGGTTCAAGCATTTATATCAATAGAAAATTGCTCAAGAATTTTTTCTAGTCGTAATTTGCTACAAGAACAAATTTCGAATCCCACTGCCGAACGACGGCCGATTTGTTAAGGTGCTGGCCTTCTGTACCGGAGTTCGTGGGTTGAAATCCCACTGTGGCATGGATGTTCGTAGCCGTTCGAAATTGGCTTTAAGCTGTAAGTCCCGGTCTCATTAGCCCTCGTGTTGCAAAAAGTAGACCGTAGAACGCCAAACCAAATCCCATTATGTATTTCATGGTAAGACTTAAATTTTCTTCAGCATAAATGATTGTTTAATTTCTCAAAAACATGAAAATCGCAGATAGATAGGTCAGGACTGTAGACAGGGGATGTTTTAGAAATTCCAATTTAAATTTTAGACACTAATTAAAGGAATTATGAACGTCCGTTCTATAAGGTACATTCAATAAATAATGATCTATTTACATTTGTATCAACATCAATTATTTTTATTCAAAGATTAAGACCTTGGAGTTTCAAGCATTTATCTCAATAAAAAATTTCGCAAGAAATTTTTCTAGTCTTAATTTGCAACAAGAACAAATTTCAAATCCCATTATGTATATTTCATGATCAGACTTCAATTTTCTTCAACGGAAATGATTTTTGAATTTCTCAAACACATGAAAATCGTCAAGAGACAGGTCAGGACTGTAGATAGGGGATATTTTAGAAATTCCAACTTAAATTTTAGACACTAATTATTAGACCAATGAATTTACGTTCTATAAGGTACATTCAATAAGTAATATCTTTTGCAAATTTGTATCAACATCAATTCTCTTTATTCAAAGATATGAACCCTGGATGTTCAAGCATTTATATCAATAGAAAAGTTACGCAAGAAATTTTTTTAGTCGTGATTTGTTACAAAAACCAATTTCAAATCCCATTATGTATTTCATGGCCAGACTTAAGTTTTCTTCTCCTTAAATAATTTTTGAATTTTTCAAACACATGAAAATCGCCAGGACTGTAGACAGAGGATGTTTTAGAAATTCCAACTTAAATTTTAGACACTAATTAATAGACCTATGAATTTCCGTTTTATAAGGCACATTCAATAAGTAATGACCTATTCACATTTGTATGAACATCAATTATTTTTATTCAAAGATATGGACATTGGAGGTTCAAGCATTTATCATAATAGGAAATTAAGCAAGAAAATTTTTCTAGTCGTAAGTTGCTACAAGAACAAATTTCGAATCCCGCTGCCGAACGTTGGCCGATTGGTTAAGGTGCTGGTCTTCGGTACTGGAGTTCGTGGTTTCAAATCTCACTGTGGCATGAATGTTCGTAGCCGTTTGGAATCGGCGTTAATCTGTAGGTCCCGATCTCATTAACCATGTTATAGCAAAAAGTAGACTGTAGAACTCCAAACCAAATCCCATTATGTATTTCATGGTCAGACTTAAGTTTTCTTCAACGTAAATGATTTTTGAATTTTTAGACACTTATTAACAGACCTATGATTTTCTGTGCTATAAGGTACATTCAATAAGTAATGGTTTATGCACATTTGTATAAACATCAATTATTTTTATTGAAACATATGAACCCTGGAGGTTCAAGCATTTATTTCAATAAAAATTAAGCAAAAAGTTTTCCTAGTCAAAATTTGCTACAAGAACCAATTTCAAATTCCATTATGCATTTAATGGTCAGACTAAAATTTTCTTCAACGTAAATGATTTTTAAATTTTTCAAACAAATTAAAATCACCAAGAGACAGATCAGGTCTACAGACAGACGATGTTTTAGAAATTCCAATTTAAAGTTTAGACACTAATTAATAGACCAATGAATTTCCGTTCCTTTAAATTTATATTTTGCAAGAATCCATGCTACACTACTTCTTGATTCTTTCATTCCAAACTGAGTCGAATAGCCTGGGAGTTGCTCTTCCGTAGCAGAATTCCCGGTTTCGAAATCCATTGCTGGCATGGATGTACATAGCCCTTCGGGATAAACTTTAAGCGATAGTTTCCTGTCTCATTATCCCTCTAATAGCAAAATTATAGAAAATAGATCTCCGGACAAATCATTTTCAAAATGTTAACATAAGAAATACATTTCGGACTGTACTTTTTTTAAATATTACTAAATTACAATATTTTACTGAGCTAAAATTTTAAAAGGTCAGTTAGTGTGACCCGTTTTGGCTTAATATGTATCGAATTCACTTTATATTTTCCGTTTTATGTTAAAGGGATCAAACTAATAAGTGTTCATTGAAACATCCTATTTTTTTTTTGGGGGGGGGAGGTTATTTAGCCTTCTGAGTGGAACGTATTGAGAAAAAAAAGTCTCCAAAATATACGCTGAAGGTTTACTGTGTCAGTGGCCAAAGCGTTCTATGATTTTTTACTTCACCTTTAGTCGACTAGAATGGAATACGGGAAATCAACCCTCTTTATTGTCCCTTTTCTTCAGGTTATAAATAGATTGTTAATTTTTAATACACATAAAGTTCGTCAGGTCTCGAAGATCATCCCATAAGAAATAATAGATTCTAAAAGTACAGATAAAAATATTCTTTGAGAGACTTATTTATATTTTTTACGAAAGTCTTCCAAGATATTTAAGTGGTGCAATTAGAAATAAATCTGGTACCGCAAACGAAATACTTCGAAAGAGAAATTTACAAAGCCATGAAAAGCTGTCAGCGTCTTTGTACCTCAGGAGGGTGTATCCCTCAATAAATGTTAGTCAAAGAGGGGTGCATCTCCTAAACAATCGACTTGATCCTCCTACCGCAAAATTCCATGGGGAAAAGTACTGGCTGAAATGTACATTACATCCATTTTCGGAGCGTTTTTGGAGGTCGAAAATTGTACTGTCAACCGCTTTGAAGACATCATCGGTTTGGTGGAATTGTACGTGCGAACCGCTTAGAGGGTTAGAGACCAAAGTCCGTGCTTGGTTTTTTTCTCCATCCACACTATCTGAACCAGAGACGGCCCTATGCGAGGAATGGGTGCGAATTCCGGTTAATTTTCTTAAATATCTTTATTTGGGAATTCGATGTCGAATGTAAGCTTCTTATTATTTTTATATATGCATGTAGCTGCTTAGTACACATAATAGCTTATACATCGGTGTGATGTACAAAAAATTAATGGATATCCTGATGTCACTGTAGTAGAAACTTGTGGTTTATTTTATTGTATTAATACAAGTATGTAGCCTATTTTAAGATCACATAGTAAAAATCGCATTTTTTTAAATTTAAGTGTCCCGGACTGCCTTAACATTGAATTTACCCATTTCTAAGGTCCCATGTGAATAATATATTTTTTCTCAAAAAATATTGTTACTTTT
>CM063510.1:5323469-5345969 GCA_032207245.1 Pardosa pseudoannulata | reverse complement strand
TTTGTCGGGGTCAGCTGGAAAATCTGGCGAATGGGCAGACGATTTGCTTTTATTTCAGAGTCAGCTTTAGGAAATGGATTGGATGAATTAAAGTCGCGGACACTCCTTTTAATAAGATATTTTTGGTTGGGAAAATAGATATAAAGGAATTAAGAAGGGGAAAATGAGAATTTTTAGATATATTTTAAGTATAACAATTTTAATATATATTACATATATACACATATAACCACAATTACTTGAAAAAATTTGAGATTGTTTACATGGTCACCACCTATCATCTCAATTAAAATGTTTTTTAGAAAATACGAAAACGAAAATTCTATACACTATTTTATTAATCATCTTTAAATAACGACTGTCAGCGATTATGGATTGATATTTTTTTTTCCATTTTGTACTCGTTTAGAGTATTAACATAAAAGAGGTTTGCTCTTTGATAACTGTAATTACTAAGATATTCAGAGCATATTGATTTATCTTTATAATGAAATGTATTGGTTTCTGTTGAAAAATCTGTTTCCCTAATGCAACTGAATTATAATTAAGCTAATATTAATTATTACTTTATTAACTGAAACTAATTTGGAATTTTTTTAGAAATATAAAGGAACTCAACACATTGTGTGCGGGTACATTTCGCAGCGGAATTGTACCGGGAGCTGGCGTTTTGAGGGTAAATTTAGTTATTTAGTTAAATCTCAATAGATCGAAAATTATTTCATTTTTTAACCAACTTTTCGTATTTTACATTGAAATATATAAACAAATATATAAATAGAAGTATATAAATAACAACCATAAGATTTTTGTAAACAAAAAATATATATTTTAGTGGATAAATTTATAATAGTTTCGTAAATATGAAAAATCAAATAGAATAGTAGTATATAGTTTTAATTTTTTTTTCGTTCTGTGGTTTCGCATCGACTGATGTAAAAACTAGTTTTTATTTGTCTAATTTTTCCCAGAATCTATGTAGTAGACAAGAACATTTTTACATCATAAAAAATTGAAAAGGACAATCATAACTAAAAATGTAAAAAATAGTTTTTATTTGTGTAAGATTTTATATAAATTATGTAGTAGACAAGATCATTCAGATTGAGGGTAAATTTAGTTATTTAGTTAAATCTCAATAGATCGAAATTATTTAATTTCTTAACCAACTTTTCGTATTTTACAATGAAATATATAAACAGATATATAAATAGAAGTATATAAATAACAACCATAAAATTTTTGTAAACAAAAAATATATATTTTAGTGGTTAAATTTATTATAGTATCGTAAATATGAAAAATTAAAAATAGAAATAGTAGTATATAGTTTTAATTTTTTCGAATTATGTTATATGGAAACATTTTTTACATTGTGAAAAATTGAAAAGAGCAATTATAAAACTAATAATGTAAAAACTAGTTTTTATTTGTCTAAGTTTTTCCAGAAACTGAGACAAGATCATTCGGCTTCGTTTTCCTGTATATACAGTTATCTTTGTACCCACAAACAAACCATGTTGTTACACTAACGCGTATTAGTACGTGTGCCGAGCTCAAGTATCAGTCGTCAGAAAACGTACTAGTACGTGTCCCGCATAAATTTGTTAAATATTTTGACTTCATAATTGAAACAAAAGTAAAAACGCATTTTTCATATTCAATTACTCCTGTATCTTTTCGTTTCCACTACAGTAAATCACATTTTCTTAAGGCCTAAAATGTCTTAACCTGGCATCACAGATACACACAGAAGAAAAAAAATGGGATTTCATGCGCAAACAACTAGGGTTGTTTTTTTCTCCCTGTTTTTCAATATAAAGTCATTGCACTAAAGACAATGTAAAAAAAGGGAACAAAATACATTTATAAATATATTTAAAATTAATATTTGTGTTAACCTTGCACATTCTCTGCAATCCCACGGCATGTGTTTCATACTTATTAATAAACTTATTCATAAAGAAAATTTCCTTCAAAATGTATTTATTGTTTTTGCAGATTTATGTTCGACAACTAAATTTAAATATTTAAGAAAATATTATTGAATGAAAACTTAGATAGTTAAATATTTGAATTAAGAAATATCTACCCATATAACAGTGAAAATCCCAAACCTACAGCCGAACGATGTCCGAAAGGTAGAGTTCTGTTCAATACCTGAGTTCGAATCCAGCTGGTGGCATGGATGTTCGTAGCCGCTCCAAATCGGCATTAAACTGTACGTCCCGGTCTCTTTAGCATTCGTGTAGCAAAACAGTAGAAAGTTGCACTCCAAACCAACCCAAACCCAGACCTAGGAACATTCGTACATTGTGAAGTCAAATCAGTTGAGCATAGCTCATGAAAGAAATTCCCTATATAATAATACCCTAAGTTATATATCCACCTTTCCTCGAATTTATGAAGAGGTTAGACCTGTAATGGATAGATACATCCATACTGGATTGTTGAGGCAGAGTTAGCGAAATTCAAAGCTAGTAAAATTTATCTTCTCCTAAACGATTGACCCAATTTTAAAGTAAACTGATATAAATATGATTTATTTCACATAGTTTGGTTTGGTTTTGTTTGGAGTGCTACGGTCTACTTTTTGCAACACGAGGGCTAATGAGACCGAGACCTACAGCTTAAAGCCGATTCCGAACGGCTATGAACATCCATGCCACTGTGGGATTTGAACCCACGAACTCTGGTACCGAAGGCTAGCACCCTAACCAATCGGCCATCGTTCGGCTTATATCACATACAAAGATACTGTCATCTTTAAAACTTTCGAAATCCACCCCTTCCACCCTTTACGAGCGTTTAACCCATATTGTACCACACCAACTAAATATTTCTGTAAATTACTAAAACTTAATCCATATCATTAATATGGTGTAACTAAGTATATAAAACCAAAATTTTAAAAAATATTTTTAATTTTTTTTTTTTTTTGTAATTGGCTGTCCTATAAATAGGACAACGGTCCATTACACTACTAAAACTTATCAAGTATCACTTGCATTGAATTAGGCTGATTCATAGATTAAATTTGGGGAAACAGTCATAACAAAGTCCAACATTACATTTTAAGCATACTGTTGTAAGTTTTCTCTTGAAGTTATTGAACTGGCAGTAAGAGAGTAAGTTTATCTTGCAAAAAATCTCCAGTTTTCTGTATAGAATAGACATCTATTTACCCCTTGTTTTGTCCATGTGTGTGAACAGGTGTTTGAACTGGTTTTCACTGAAAGATAAGAAAAGCGTCTGCGCTATTATGAAATATCGAATTCATAGAAAAATAATCAGGATTGGACCAACGTCTTAATTTTACGGCATCTTTTTTATACTTACAAAATACACATGTAAAATATATTTTTCAACAAAAACTTTCCGCTACATTATTAGCTTTGTTTTAAAACTAAAAGTAACCTCCACAATGCTTGAATAATAATAATAATAAATATAAAATTAAAGATTAAAAAATGACAATTTTTAAGAGGTTGCTGAAAATAAATTTTACAATGCAATATAATTTGATTTCTCAGTTTTTTTGTTACTATGCTAAAGTATGTCTATTTTAAAGGTGTTAAAATAAAATTCACTCAGAAAATATTTATAATTTTATTATTAAATGGAATTTTATTTGTTGTCCTATTTATAGGACAGCGGTCCAATATGGGTTAATGCCATTATTTCAAGCTCTATTTTTCTCGGTTAAGAGCAGGCTATCAATTTATAACATAACAAATTGGTAAACATAGCATTTTTTTCTATAATTATGACGTCATTCCTTTAACCACCTCATTTAATCATTCCTTTTTTAAAACTATTTAAATATCGTCAGCATTATTTTCATACGTTTTATCACTGAACTTAGATATGACTTAAATAATTGTTATATATATTTGACTTAAATAATAGATTAGGTACTTATGGGATAATTTTGAATTTAATCATCGATTATTTTTTATTGGAAGATAATTCTCAGTCAAAAAGCAAATCATTTTTTTACTTGTCTTAGAGGTACTTTACAATTCTGGAAAATTAAAAATTTTATTTTTCGCGTCATATGACGGGCTATATGCTAGTATTTAAATAAGGTTAATAACAATTTCTAGCTAACAACATTAAAAAAAACAATTATTTACAAACTGACTTTAAGAACAAGAATTTATTACTTTGTATGTAAATTAAGGGACAAATTTACTAACTTTCATTTTGTTAGGTTTTACTCAGATATACTTAGCTGATAGACTCACACTTATTTAAAGTTTCATTAACAGCAAAATAGTACTATTCTAACTGTTTCAAATTTGAAAACATGAATAGCCGCACACAATTCAATCAGTCTGATAGTGAATTATTCATTTCTACTAATAGTATAGTCACTCTCTCAAATACGTACTCAACGTTGAATCTAATTTTAAGAGTCCGACATTCTCGTCGTGTGTTTGAAATTGCTAAATACCAGGAAGTTATACGTTCTACTAACATTTCAAGTATAATAAAACTAGTGTAAATTAGGATAATATTCGCTTTTAATTAAAAACAATGTAATACTGGTTGATATAAGATAAGAATTGACGAAACACAGTTAAACAGATAGTGTTTTGCATACCATTGTTTATATGATTGAATCCTAATAATAGCATGGATGTTTGTATCTACTCGGAATCAGATTTCAGCTGAAGAAAAGTCAAATAAGTCCATGTGTTCATCATAGATACTGTAATGCTATGTACACTCAAAAATTCAAGCATGATTTAATCAATCAGTGTATTAATTTGTCTTGCTAATGCCATATTCATGCTTGTTCTTAAATATAGAATATTAATATTAAATACGATTTTAAAAACCCTATCTTCTGAACAACGTTCAAATAATTAAAAACTAAGAAATTAAATTAGCTTGTAAAAACTTAGGTTTAATGAAAAAGTATAGTAAAGTACAATATTATCAACCAATCCAAAAGCATTTAGTCATTATGCCATATTCAGACTTGTCCTTTAATATAGAATATTGATATTAAATACGATTTTAGAAACCCTATCTTCTGACCACCGTATAAAATAGTTAAAAACTAAGGAATTAAAATATCTTGTAAAAAATTAGGTATAATCAAAGAAATTATAGTAGAGTACAATAATATCTACTAATCTAAATTAATTTAGTCGTTCTTTACAGCTAATGCCATATTAAGACTTGTTTTTAAATATGTAAATACCGATATTAAATACGATTTTAGAAAGCCTACTTTTTGACCACAGTTTAAAATAGTTAAAAACCAAAGAATTAATATATCTTGTAAAAACTTAGGTATAATAAAAAAATATAGTAAAGTACAATATTATTTACTAATCATAAAGAATTTAGTCATTCATTACTGCTAATGTCATATTCAGATATGTTCTTATATATAAAATATCGATATTAAATACGATTTTAGAAAGCATATCTTCTGACTGCCGTTTAAATAGTTGAAAACTAAGGGATTAAAATATTTTGTAAAAACTTGTGTGTGATAAAAAAAGTATAGTAAAGTACAATATTATCTACTAATCCAAAAGAATTTAGTCATTCACTAGTGCTAATGCATATTCAGACTTGTTCTTAAATATATAATATCGATATTAAATACGATTTTAGAAAGCATATCTTCTGACCACCGTTTAAAATAGTTAAAAACAAAGGAATTAAAAGTTCTTGTAAAAACTTAGGTATAATAAAATGTGTATAATAAAATACAATATTATCTACTAATCCAAAAGAATTTAGTAATTCATTACTGATAATGCCATATTCAGACTTGTTCTTTAATATAGAATATAGATATTAAATACGATTTTATTAAGTATATCTTCTGACTGCCGTTTAAAATATTTAAAAACTAAGGAATTAAAATATCTTGTAAAATCTTATGTATAATAAAAGGAGTTTAGTAAAGTACAATATTATCTACTAATCCAAAAGAATTTAGTCATTCATTACTGCTAATGCCGTATTCAGATTTGTTCTTAAATGTAGAATATCGATATTAAATACGATTTTAGAAAGCATACTTTCTGACCACCGTTTAAAATGTTTAAAAACTAAGGACATAAAATATCATGCAAAAACTTTGGTATAATAAAAAATTATAGTAAAGTACAATATTATCTACTAATCCAAAAGAATTTAGTCATTCATTACTGCTAATGCCGTATTCAGACTTGTTCTGTAATATAGAATATCTATATTAAATACAATTGTATAAAGCATACTTTCTTACCACCGTTTAAAATACATAAAAACTATGGAATTAAAATATCTTGTAAAATCTTATGTATAATAAAAGGAGTTTAGTAAAGTACAATATTATCTACTAATCCAAAAGAATTTAGTCATTCATTACTGCTAATGCCGTATTCAGACTTGTTCTTAAATATAGAATATCGATATTAAATACGATTTTAGAAAGCATTCTTTTTGACTACCGTTTAAAATAGTTAAAAACTAAGGAATAAAAATATCATGTAAAAATTTATGTATGATAAAAAAAGTATAGTAAAGTACAATTTACAATCCAAATGAATTTAGACAGCATGTTACTGCTAGCAATTGAGATATCTATATTATATACAATTGTAAACAATTTATTCCACCGTTAAAATAAAAACTATTTTAAAAAAAAATCTACTTATATAATAAAAGGAGTTTAGTAAAGTACAATATTAATCTACTAAAATGTGTAATTCAGATTTTATTTATATCAAATATAGAAATATTATATTAAATACATTTTAAAAAGCATATTTTATAAAATAGTTTAAAAATAAAAAAAAAATGAAATTAAAATATTTTAAATATAAAATTTTATATATACAATATTATCTACTATACAACAAACTTAAAAAATTTAGATTCATTACTGCTAATGCCAATTCAAATTTTTTTAAATAATAAGAAAACAAAATCTATACACTTTTTAAATACTTAAAAACTATGAATTATATTGATATACTATGTTTAAGTATTAAAATAAAAAATATCTACTAATAAGAATTACAAGATTTATCGCTTGCCGTATTGATTTATCTTTAAATAAGAATATTTTTCTATTGAAAAAACTTTTTCTTATACCGTTAAAAATTAAAAATATTAAAATCTTGAAAAATTATAAATTGAAAAGAAAAAGAATTTTCTTTATTTTAAGAGCTCAATAAAAAACTATTTTTTACATATTTAAAAGCATCTTTTTGAATTTAATCCTTACTAGCATAATGACTCTCTACTATATTTTAAATATTTAGCTCTTTCATTTAATTAAAATAGAGATTATTTTAAGAACATTTCAAATAATTCTTATGTTGTATGCTCCGAAATTACCTTATTTGTTCTTATACATTGTTTAGCAACTTTTTATTTTTAAAAATTTTTAAATAAAATTTAAATATCATATGAAACTTTATTTAATTAAGAAATGAAATATTAAGTATTATTACTTTACATATAGGAGTCATATTGAATATATTCATTATAATAAAAAATTGTTGTAACAGTGAACATAAAAAATATTGCATTCAGCTTTATATGCTTTCTTATTTAATCAAAATGATTATTTCTAAATTAGAATGCGTCATAAATGATAATTTTTTTTAATTTTAAATTCAAAGTATCTTAAGCATTAAAAAAAATTTTACTTTTAGCTAAATTATTTGAACAAAAGAAATGGTATTATTAAAAATTATACATGTATAATTATTATTTAAGCAAATATAAAAAATTTACTCATGTTAATCATAAAAACGTAAAAAAAATAATTAGACATATTTAAATACTTAAAATAAAATTTATTAAATCATGGTTAAAGATGGCGTCATAATCTAAAATCTTAATTTATCTATTTATTTTTAATAATTTAATCCTGCTCTATATTCGAAATAAGTCAGTAAACACTCAAAAAAAAATATTTAATTTTAAAGACGATAGTATTTTTCGGTTTTTATGAAGCATATTTATATAATTTTTTAGAATAATCGACAGTTTATGAGCAATAACTTTACTCTCTTTGAAATTTTTAGATCGTCAGAATTAATATATGCTCTACCTATTCCTTAAAAATTCAAAAATTCGAAAAACGGACAGATATTACATTTTATATATGAGATATTACATCTAATTGAATATTCCGACTTTATATTTTTCACCAATTCTTTAAAAAATGTCCTTTTTAATATCTTATTCCAATACTACTTACGTTGAAATATTGAATACTATTTAAGGATACTTATGTTGAAAATTCATCCAGAACGGATAGCTTAACCCCAGAATTTATTATAGATACCCTTTTTATATTAAATAAACTGTAATTTTAAAATATTTCAAGTTATTTTTATTTTCTTATCAGGAATGGATTTATATGCAGCTTGTTTTTGAAAGTTGCCTTTTAGAAACTTATTCTACAAATTTTGTTGAATATTTTTATAGAAAAGAAGAGCTTATTAACAGGTATTCTTTTGACTTGAATAAAATAAAAATTATTACCAAATATTTCAAATAGTTTTTTCACTAAATGCTAAAGGTGTACATCATTTGCCAATTATTTTAAAATTTTTAAACTTATCGTTACATAGTCAGAAATTATCTTATTTACTAATCGTTAAAGGAAATTAATTTAGACAAACTATTCAAAAAAAAAGAATGAATAGCTTACTTTCATCATAAGTACGCATCTCTTTCGTTTTATGAAGGTAAGATTTATATCCAAATATTTCAAATAATACTTTGAATTCTCATGATTTACACCATTTTCTAATTATATTAAAATAAATTTTCCTAATTACCCTTATATAATCAGAAATTATTAAAAAAATTCTATTTATTCAAATTATTCCAAATAAAAGGAATGAATTGCTTACTTTCAGCATCAGTATATACCTCTTTCATTTTATATATTATATCCAAATATTTTAAATAATATTTACTTTGAATTCTCATGATTTACCCCCCATTTTCTAATTATTTTAAAATTTTCCTAATTAGCCTTTCATAAATAGAAATTGTTAAAAAATATTCATTTAGGAAAATTATTAAACAAAAGAAAGAATAGCTTACTTTCAGAATCAGTATGTAACTTTTTCATTTTATTACAGTAAAAATGATATCCAAATATTTCAATTAATATTTACTTTTTATTCTCATGATTTACCCCCATTTCCTAATTATTTAAAAATGTTCCTAATTATCCTTATATAATCAGAAATTGTTAAAAAAAATCATTTAGGCAAATTATTCCAAAAAATAAAGGAATGAATAGCTTACTTTTAGCATCAGTATATATCTCTTTCATTTTATTAAAGTATGAATTATATCCAAATATTTCAAATAATACTTACTTTATATTTCTAACATATTTATAATATTTCAAATAATACTTATTTCCATCCCGATATCCATATTTCAAACATTCAATAAGAAACCATAAAATCCGGTCATTTTTACAAATTCCAAAAATAGGTAATATTAAGTATGTATATTTTGTGTTAATTACACTTTCAAAATTAAAAATATTTTTTTGCAATTACTCCACGAAAAATCTTCTGAGACACATGAAATTCGGAAAATAGTATTTTGTACATAAAGGATGACGAAAGCATCGGTGATGAAAAAGGAATACATTGCATACGGTATGGAATGAAACAAGCTTTATTGAAAGCATGGTATCGTGACTCATGATTGTATATCCAATAGGAAGAACAACAACCAGATGTTCTTTAAAATGGGGTATGCCCTCCCCTAACTGCAATGGTTGCTTCGCACTGTCTTCGCATACTCAGAACCAGTTGGTCCAACATGTCTAGCGGTAGGAGTGCCCATCCCGCAATCAGCATCTGTTTGAGTTGTTCGATGTTCTCCGGATGATGTAAGCATGCTGCAATGCGTCTTCCCAAAGCATCTGACACATGTTCGATGAGATTTAAATTGGGAGAGTACGCTGGCCAATACATTAGAGTGATATTTTCACTTCCCAGTAGCTCTTCAACAGCAAGAGTCCAATATAGCCGTCATAAAACCTGGACAACTGATCAATGGAGTCATGTCCTCTTTAGGGATAAGAGTCGATTCAGTGGCAGAAGCGATTCTAAAAGCGTTTTAACTTAAAGAGACGTCGGGATCCGGTTTTATTCTATAAATCATGAAAAGACGCAGTTACGGTGGTCCTGGAATTCTTGTCACGGGAGGCATTAAGCTGAACTGCAGCGAATTGAGCTCCACGTTTTCTACAGAGATTCTGTTACTGGAGATCGCTATTGTGAGAAGGTAATCCTTCTCCATGTGTTCCGAGATGCCATTGGCCCTGCCCTCATTTTTATAGATGACAATGCACGGGGACATAGGACTCTTTCATTGGAACAGCTACTGGAAAGTGAACATATCACTCTCCAGTAATCCTGCTTTGGTGACACGCATTGCAGAACGCTTACATCTTCCGGAGAACACCCAACAACTCAAACAGATGCTGATTGCGGAATGGGTACTCCTGTGTGAAGAAATGTTGGACCAGAGGGTTCTAAGTATGTGGAGACGGTGTGAAGCAACCATTGCAGTTAGGGGAGTGCATATCCCTTATTAAGGAACATCTGTTTGTTTTTTCTTCTTGGATAGGCAATCATGATTCAAGATACTATGCGTTCAATAAAGCTTGTTTTTTTATTCCATACCGTAAGAATTGTATTCATTTTTCAGCACCGATGCTTTCGTCATCTTTTACGTACATAATACTCTCCCTCATTTCTAAATTTCCGTTCTCTCAGATGATTTTTCTTGGAGTTATGGCAAAACACCCACCTGTTGATTAAGTTTTGCACACCAATTTACATAAGAATTCAACATTCAATACACTGAAAACATGTAATGGTAATATATTACATTCGTGAACCAATAGTAGCCTAAGATTGAGAGCTCTGCTTTTGAAAAAGGACCGACCAATTAATTTTGTTCAATTATTTTATATTCGAAAGTGCGATTTTTCTTTTATTGCAATTTTAAAAGCTTACTGAAAAGCTTCGTTTTTAGGTAAATTCTTTCTAGTTAAATGATTTCTTATTATATTTTAAATAGAAATTGCCTTTACTGAAGTAAAACAAGGATAATTTAGGAATGCTACAAGTAATTTTACTTTGTGGAAGTTGTTTTGATAATATAGATGACGCTAGACACCGCATGCTATCACATATTCCCAGCATTAGGCCTTAGGTTGGAGTTTAGATTCAATTTTGCTTAAAAAAGATTCCTTATATTAGCTAGTTAAATTTTCCATATTTAAGTATCGGTTATGAAAATATGTTTATAATTTATTTAAATATATAAAATTTAAATTTGACTTTAGTTAAACTCAAATACAATTTTTCATAGTTAGGATATACCGTATTCACCAATTGTTAAAATAAATTCATTTTGATAACCAAAAAATTCATTGAATCTTTGTTCAGAAAGAATACTTTAAACCCTGTACTGTGAACAACAAACATAAAAGAACCTTCCACAATATGGCGAAAAAATTGTGTAAAATATTCCTCATAATGGTACACAAAGTCTTAAAATTTATGATACAGGATTCTTGATCTTGTCTGAAATTTACATCTTTAAGAAAAATTTATATCTTGAAAAAAAAACTACATCCTTTGAATCCGACAAGAGCCCAAAGGAATAATAAATGTAAAATTTCAGTACCGTAAAGTTTCCCCGATAAAGCGAAACTAAAAATATCCTAATTTTTTTTCCATAATAAAAAGGTTCATTAATCTTGGATATAAAAATAAAACTTTGGAACATTCGTTGGGTTATATGAATAAATTTATGCACTGTTTTTAGTTACAGACCCTGCACAAAATAAAGATCATGACGTTGGTGTGAGGCTTTTTATACTAATCAATTAAATTTTAACAGTAATTCTCGGCCTTTTTGCACCATTATCGTCCTTTTTTATTAGAATGTACTCAAAATTAAAAGATATAGAGCAGTACTTACACTTTAGCTAAATTTCTTTATAAATATTGAGGTATCTAATTTAAAAATATGCTATTTCAGTTAAAAGGGGATATATATTTTTTTTACGTTTATGTTTTCGTAAGATTATATTCACTAGTTTGTTCATCAAAAATTTTGAGTAGGTTATATTCTCTTTTTTATTTGAAAAATAATTAAGAGTATTTCTGCTAAATACAAAAGTAGAAGAAAAACGAAATTACAGTGTGCAATCGCCACATAGTGCTTTATATTTTGTGGCTTCCGTGCTTCAGGTTTTTCCAAAATATTCATCAAAAAATGAAACAATATAACCATGTCGTCAGCCACAATGCGAAAAGGAGCGTTGTTTCATGTTGATGCGAGATTCGCTAGTTTGCTCATCAAAAAATTTTGAGTAGATTATATTCTCCTTTTTTTAATTGAAAAAGAATTAAGAGTATTGCTGCTAAATACAAAAGTAGAAGAAAACGAAATTACAGTGTTCAATCGCCACTTAGTGCTTTATATTTTGTGGCTTCCGTGCTTTCAAGGTTTTTTCCAAAATATTCATCAAAAAATGAAACAATATAACCATGGTCGTCAGCCACATTGCGAAAAGGAGCGTTGTTTCATGTTGATGCGAGATTCGCTAGTTTGCTCATCAAAAAATTTTGAGTAGATTATATTCTCTTTTTTTTAATTGAAAAAGAATTAAGAGTATTGCTGCTAAATACAAAAGTAGAAGAAAACGAAATTACAGTGTTCAATCGCCACTTAGTGCTTTATATTTTGTGGCTTCCGTGCTTCAGGTTTATCCAAAATATTCATCAAAAAATGAAACAATATAAACCATGTCGTCAGCCACATTGCGAAAAGGAGCGTTGTTTCATGTTGATGCGAGATTCGCTAGTTTGCTCATCAAAAAATTTTGAGTAGATTATATTCTCTTTTTTTTTAATTGAAAAAGAATTAAGAGTATTGCTGCTAAATACAAAAGTAGAAGAAAACCAAATTACAGTGTTCAATCGCCACTTAGTGCTTTATATTTTGTGGCTTCCGTGCTTCGGGTTTTTCCAAAATATTCATCAAAAAAATGAAAAAATACAACCTTGTCGGCAGCCATATTTCGGAAAGGAGCGTTGTTTCATGTTGATGCGCGAGAGAGAATTATCCTTGCATGTCAAACAAGAATTGAGATGAGTTGAGCCAGAGTACAAACCAAGGGCTCTTGAGATGACAAAGTCTACATGTGAGGAAGAAAATGAAGAGGAAGACGTAGAACAAACTGAAAAACGTAGCTTTACCCTGGATAATCTGAAACAACAGTGCAACATGGCAAGAATTTGCACAAGACATTGACAATATAGTTCGAGCTTTCGAGATCAGTAAATCGCGTTGAGGGGGTTTATATTCTTTACAGGGAAATGTTGAAAAAAAAGTAAAAGCAAAGACAGCATATACCCATCACCATGTTTCTCTCCAAGGTAAAGCCCCCTTGATCTACCGTCCGCAACTCCAGCAGAAGAGTCTTCGAGTGAGCCTAAACTTCTACGAGTCAAGTGAGAGCCTCTACTCCGCCAACAACACAATAATCTTTGCCTCTCTCAGAAAACATTGTTGATTAATGTTTATTACTCTATAAGGTTTTGTAATTAACTTTATTAATTATCCATGACACATTTAAGTAAATGCGTATAAATTTGTAATTTTTATCTTAAATGTGTAAAGTATGAATCCTGTTTACATATTTTAAAAGATTCGTGTACTCGCATACACGAATATTCCTAGTTGGGCAAATCCTACTTCGCTGTTTTTCAGTTTTCGTGAAGTTACTAGTCCCCATTATCCGCGAAAAACAAGGGATCACTGTAATGTTGAAAGGTATCTATAAAAACTTGACAGAAAATATTACATGTTTCATGTCTAGCTATCATGTCATGTTATGTAAGTAAAATGAACAACTGGTAAAACTATAAGTTGCATTAAATCTCTCAAAGAAATTTGTAATATAGTTTCATTTCTATTTTGTTTTATTTATCAAATAATATAATAAATTTATCAAATTTATTTTCAGTCTGTTTTATAATTATATAACTACTAACTGTGTAACACTATTTTCCAGATGTATTCCTGTTACTATAAAAAAAGTTGAATGCAACAAGGTAGTATATTTCTACGCTCCTAAAAAGGAGATTCGAGAGGTAAGCCAATATTAAAAGAGAACAAACACCAGAGCAACCAAATATCAAGAATCTCTTTGTGCTGTACCCTGTCTAAAACGTCTTTATTTAATAATGGAAATTTCTTTTTGCAGTATTTCCAAGAAAATTGGCTAAGAAAAATATTAAGAAATTGAAATTCCATTATTACTCTCAGTAGGAAAAAGTATAAGATGTTTTCAATATTAATGAAACTAGTTTCTTTTACGAATTTATTCCTCAAAAAATCTTGTTAAAATGCCGCATTCCGAATTTAAAAATATATAATCACCTTACCATTATACCAAACAATAAAAATATGTGTGAGTAATTCAAGAAAATATTACTCTTTGTAAAAAAATTTCGAGAGAACTAATACAATTATCGGTATCAAAAATATTTAACTTTAAAGAGCTATGTTTCATTTTCCCTAATACATCAAAACTACAGCCTACGAACAGTTTAATAATCAGTAAAATAAGGGTTTCATTATAGGAAAACATAGTCCTCGTTTATATTTGAGTATCAACCTGTGATCAAATGTATAGTGGTGATTTATTTTTAATTGCGTTGTGTTAAGTATTTTTGTACTAAATTTAACCACAGGTTCTGAGAAACTACAGACATAAAAATGAAAATAAACTAACAGCTAAATTGACAGCAACCGAGACTAGCTTAATATTTAAAAAAAATAAATAAATAAATTTATTATAATATATATACATCTATTTACATACAAAACTGATGCTAATTTTCATAAAATAAGTTTTGTTAACATCTTCTAAATTAGTTCTGACAATTTTTTTTATATACTTAAGTAATTTTGTAAATAGATAGAGGACCTAATCTCAATTTCAAAAATGTATGTAAATTTGGGGTACCTTTGTGGGTCTAAAATGTTGGGCCCGGAACACTTCTGGTTGAAATGTATCTACGGCTGATCAGGAGAGGGAATCTATATATCATCCGTTGATCTCGTTTAAGATATTGCTTGGTTAGAAACACTATGATATATACTTTTACTACACATTAATGAAGTTAAATTGATCAGTTACATTCTAATCTTGATATCAATATTTTGTTTCCATTTTCTGCATAACTTAAAGGTTTTTGAAGTCTCAGATCAATGTTATTCAGTAAAACTTTTTCTTGCTACCTCGAAGTCGTCAGGGGCTTTCTGAGTCTTTGGGGTGCGGCCGTACTATTTGCTGCAGGAACACTTCCTGTTGGACTTGGCTGGACTCCCGACTTTCGAACACCTTCTTTTTGGGACCTCCGAACCTCTTCTCTGGGACGTCCGCACCATCAACTCCTCTTTTAGATTTTTCATATTTAATTATTTCAACCTTGTCCGCTCTTCCTTCTTGTCGTCCAATCGGGATAGTTGTAAGAATTTCATTGGTCAGCTTCAACCCCGCCTTGAGACCTCCAACGTGCCAAACCTTATCCCTTCTAATTGGGCACTGTCCCTTAGGGACTCATAAATACTCCACAAAGGTACATTCATATTTAATGTCAAGAACGGAGACGGGATTCTAATCTGGGACTGGGATCAGAACGCCGCCCGAGACCACCGTACAAGACAAACATATCCGTTGAATAGAAATTTATGGTCCTCCATCTCTTTACAAAGATGTGATGAGGTCATATTTAGATCCCGAACATTTTACTTCTTGTATGAATGAATCAATTATATAACAGATCTAAATCGCCTCATCACACTTTTGACCTCCTAATATCCAACATGACTGAAAAAAAAGTTGTAGCTAATTGAAGAGGATGGAAAAAATCCCAGCATCAAAAAATACTTAGCATCAAAGTATGCAGTAATGGGAAACACATTGGCTTCAATAGTGTGTTTAGTAATACCAAATCATGAGCATTTCTTCTCTATCAGTGTAAATATATAAAGATTTCTATCCATCGAGATATTCAACTGCTTCACTGATTATTGCGAGTTGTCTTGGATTCATGTGAATTGCAATTTCTTTTATTCCGAGAAACTTGATCGTAGTAGTGTATAATAAAAAAAATTCTGCTTTGATTGGTGGTTTGTCAAATTTTGTTTGGAAGGCTGGACTATGAAAGTGTTTTTCCATATAGTATATACAGCAACTGCTAGGTAAGTAATATATTGAAAAAATAAATAAAAGCTATTGCTTACGAAATTGAAAGCAATGCATATGTTTTTTAGATATGGTATATGAATAAGTGGACAGATATAATTTCTAAAATATTAATGGGATTTTCTGTAAATAGTCTTATTGAAGGCAGAAGTACAAATGATTTAAACCATTTCGTGTTAAAAATACAATAATACTTTCTCATTTATTGGATTCAGATTAATCTAATTCTTGCATTTTCATATGTAAATTAAAATTTTCATAATCACCTAAACAATTTAGAATACGAGTTGTTGAAATAGGAACTACAAAAACCCAATGTGGCTTGTATTCTTGTACATCATAAA
Source organism: Pardosa pseudoannulata (assembly GCA_032207245.1). Taxonomy (NCBI): domain Eukaryota; kingdom Metazoa; phylum Arthropoda; class Arachnida; order Araneae; family Lycosidae; genus Pardosa; species Pardosa pseudoannulata. The sequence continues at coordinate 5,329,325 of CM063510.1, read as the reverse complement.
GAAATCATTAATTCTTCTCCAGTCCAAATAACTTGGAATTTTCCAGATGTATTCCTGCTACTGCAAAAAAGTTGAATATAACAAGATAATATGTACTACTCTCTTGTAAAGGAGATTCGAGTGGTAAGCCAATATTAAATGAGAACAACTACCACAGCACCAAATATCGAGAATCTCATTGTGCCGTACCTTGTTTAAAACTTGTTTATTTAATAATGGAATTTTTTTTGCAATATTTACAAGGAAATTGGCTAGGTAAAATATTAAGAAATTTTGAAAGTAGTAGTTCTCACAGTAGAAAAAATATAAGATATTTCCAATAATTATGAAACCAGATTTTTTTACGAGTTCGTTCCTCAAAAAATCTTGTTGTTAAAATGCCTTATTCCGAATTTAAACTCATATAATAACTTACCGTTATACCAGCAAACAACGGAGAATCAGAAAAATTCCCTTTTCTTACTATTGGTAAATTAAAGAAACATCACTGTTTTAATAATTTTAAGCCATTTTCAGTAAGTTATAAGAATATTACAAAGCAGCATGACCAGTTCTTTACATAATATATGACCGGTTTTATAAAAATATGTGTGAGTAATTCAAGAAAATTTTACTCTTTGTAAAAAGATGTTGAGAGAACTAATACAATTATCGGTATGAAAAATATTTAAATTTTTATGAGCTATATTTCATTTTCTCGAATACATCAAAACTACAGCCTACTGACAATTTAATAATCAGTAAAATAAGGGTTCATTAAAGGAAAACATTAACCGTTGAGTGCTGAAGAGTTTTCTTCTAACAGTGCATAATGAAATGCGTAGTAATTTTTTGGAGAACAATATAAATGGTTATAATTAACACTAATTATTATGTAACATGAAATTTTTACCAACAAAAATATCCTTTATTTACACTTATTGCAAGAATGTTTGGCTGCACAAATACCATGAATTCCTTTTTTACATATAGCGCAAATTAAGTTGTATCGTCTAATTCCATTACCATTTTTTCACTGCATACATCACATTATCGCAAGTTTTGCCCAGGCAATTTTTCTAAAGAAACATTTTGCTTGCAAACTATTCATCCTCTATAGCATCAATAATGATCAGTGTAACACTTGTTGAGAAAGTGAAAACAGTTTCTAATTTCTATACAACAACGAAAAGGTTTTATTACTACAAATAAATAAATAAATAAAACAATCTCATTTTGTCTACCGTACCACAATCCACGTATCTACTGCATTACTACTTACCACTGCATTTTATTTTAATTTTTATACTATTAAAAATCACAATTAAATAAAATGACTACAAACTGGGATTCATATGAATTCATCTGCTGTCAATAGATGCGAACGTTATACTAACCAACAGCAGCGTTCCCACATTTTCGGGACAAAACAAGAGAAGCGATATCGCGCTTCTCCGCATTTTTGGCACATAACAAGCGAAGCGCGACAGCGCTTCACCGCACTCAAACGGTTAACTAGAAAATTCATTAAAAGGTTCATGAATTTATTGTTGTTAATCAACAAATCATTGGGTAAATCTACATTAATTATATGCCTCAAAAGTACGTGTTTTATAGACCTCAATTTCTTCAAGCTTGTACATACATGACTAAAATATACTGACATAATATTATGCATAGCTTCTTTTTGTCATTAGTTTTCTTTTCATTCTTCCTCTTGTGTTAGTCGTGTGTACACTTATTTAATTGTGATGTAGCCTTAGTTTACAATTAAAAGTAATAAATGTGTTTTGTAGTAATGAATGAATTTATACATTCTTTTTAATAAGCAAGAGTAATTAACAGTTGGCCTAAAAAGTTCGTAGGCTAACATAAAAAAATTTTTTTTGATAAAATTTTATTTTATTATTCATTGTTGTTTTCTTCAAGGGCAATAGAGCTATTATAGCGGTTATACTATTTTTCGTTCCCACTTTTATAGTACGATTTGTCTTTCCAGCGAGCATTCTACTGAGGTCCGAACACAGGAAAAAGTCCCTGGGGGTCAGATCTGAAAAATACGGTAGTTTTGGAATCAATTTGAAGTCCAATTCATATAATTTTGCCATCGTTTTCATTGACTTGTGACAGGGTGCATTGTCTTGGTGTAAGAGAACTTTTATCTTCTTCAAATGGAACCGTTTTATCGATTTCGTCCTTCAAACGCTCCAATAACGCTATGTAATAGTCACTGTTGATGGTTTTTCCCTTTTCAAGATAGTCGATGAATATTATAACATGCGCATCCCAAAATACTGATGCCATAACCTTGCCAGACGACTGTTTCATCTTTCCAAGCTTTGGAGTTGGTTCAGCAAGTGCAGGAAACTAGGCTGACTGTCGATTGGACTCCAGTGTGAAAGGATGGAGCCATGTTTCATCTATTGTCACATTTCAACGCATAAATTTGGGATTATTACGATTACACAGCAATAAACAGAGCTCATAATCTTTAATTCGTTGTTGTTTTTGGTCGATTGCGAGCTCGCGAAGCACCTACTTTGCTTTGAGCTTTCATATACCCAAATATTTTTCCCGATATGTCCAACCCTTTCCTTTGATATCTTTAGAGTCTCAGATATTTCGATCAACTTCGCTTTACCGTTATCCAAAATTATTTTGTTGACTTTTCTATGTTTTCGTCGGTAGCAGACTTTTGGGGACGTTCGCTGCTTACATCGCTCATTTCGCCTGGTTTAAATTTCGCAGACCATTTTTCAACGGTTGATTTTTCTGGTGCAGAGTCCGAATAATGTTTATGAAGCCAATTCTTGGCTTTAACAATATTTTTTTGCTAATAAACAATACTTTACTAACACACCAAATACCTTTTTATCCACTGTTTTCAAACTAACAAAAGTTGATTCATTCAAAATACTATATCTCACAAATTAATGATCCAACAGCTGTCAAATTTATACACGTCTTTCAAAGGTTAGGGCAAACAAAAATTAATATGGATTTGATACTAGTATCGCCATCTATGTGTCAGCCTATGAACTTATCAGCCCAAATGTTAGTTCTTTAGTAGAATACTTATTCTTGTTACTAAAGTACCTGAGGCTCAACGTAAACAATAACCTTTTATTTATTGCATCTGTTTCATAAATTTATCAAGGTAAATTTTATTACCAGCGTATAAAACAGCATTTTTAATTAAATCAGTCTATTCTTTGAAAACTAATGTAACTGGACAAAGTCACTTTTCAAAAAGTCACTAAGCTAGCAACAATGTAATTCATTTCATTTCTTGCATAACAGAACAGCTCCAAAAATTTGTACAGTACTTTTGCAATTCCGTTTTTACTAGGATACCACATCAATTTGTTAAAAATATGGCAAATACATAACTGAAAAATAAAGGATAAATACGATATATAAGTCTTGTTAGTACTAAAAGGTAACCCTTACTAAAAACCAGAGTGGTATACTGTAATAACTATAAAATGGTTAAAGCGGTTGACAATGAGTCAGAATCATCTACTCCGTTACCTAAAAATGTGTTATACCAATGGCGTCATCGTTCGTCATATGGAACGCAGAACAATATGCATGCAAATATAAAATATCCCTGATAAACGAATTGTATATCTACTGTCAGTACATCATTAACCCAATATATATATTTATCGATTTATACATTCATTGTTCATAAATTTCCACAAGATAGACTTTCATTCTCCAAGTTCAGTATAATAATTTATGAAACCTATCTATCTTCCGATGATAATGATATATAATACTGATTTAAATGAAAGACAATTTCTAAAAGATGAAAATCTGATTACTGTTAATATACCGACATCACAAAAAAAGATCACAATTTAATTTTTATAATGAATGTAATTTTTCTTTTTTATAAGTAATATTTTAAAAACAAACATGAAATTCAAATCATAAACAGCTTGAATCTTAAAAAATATTTTTCTGGTTTATAAAAAAATAATTAAATGTTAAAAAAAGTATTAATTCCAGTAATAAATTAAATATTCTTTTTTATGTATTTCGAAAGATATTTTCTTTAATCTCAAAATATTTTTTTTTATCTTAAAGTTTTTCAATTAATCTGTAATAAAAAATAAGTTGTCGCACTAATAAAAAAACATAAAATTATATATTTTAAAAAATGTTATAGTTTATTTTATTAATAAAAAAATAATAACATGCTGGTGCCTAAGTAAAATATAATAATAAAATGTAAAATAGAATTATATAAATATTTTTTGTTTGAAAAATATGTATTCATGTTAAAAATTAAGTTTTTATTAAAATTTTACATTTAAACCCTTTGTTGCCCAATTTATCTGAGTTGGTTGGGTGACAATTGGATTTATATTTTTCAAGTAATTCACATAATCCTAAAATTCAGTATGTGTAACTTGAAAAGTATTAAAACAAGTACGAATGTACCATTGTTGAGTGCTGGCTGTAATGCGTTACTGCTTAATAATTATCAAATGGTAACTTATTTTTAAAAGAATTCCACACATGTCTAAACAATAAAACACATCAGAAAATTAATTCCCTGCTGAAATCAAAGAATTTTCATGTATAGTGTGACAAAATATACTTGTAAAGACATAATTTTCTGAAAGCGTTTCTGACTAGCATCATTACTAAAGATTACAAGTACATTCTCGGCAGAAAAAACAGATTATAGACGCCGGTCCCGTCCGCCATGTTTTTTTATTATTTTTTTTTTATTATTATTTTTTTTTTTTGACCCACACAAATACGCATGTTTTGAAAAATCGCAAAGTAAAAAAACATGGCTTCGGTCACATGGTATATTTGAAACACAACATTAACAAAACTAAACTAAACTAAACTAAAAACAAAGATTAACAATTTAAAGCATTATTAAAATAAAATTAGCATAATAATTATCATTCTTTACGTTTTTAAAAAAATAAATAATAGATTAGTAAAAATTAGGCTATATATCAACAGCATAAACACAATACACCGGGTGATCAAAAAGTCCGTATAAAGTTTAAAAATTCATAATCGGAAAAATAAAGAAAATAAAAAACGGTTTGAAGGGTTAGTATCGCTAAGGCATGGAATTTTTTTAAACAGAAAAAACAGTAACTCAAAAATAGCCAACAGATGGAGCTGGTACGAGCGACTTCGGTGGAAATATGGAAATGGGACTGTTACAAGAACTTGAGCTCCTATAATCACACAACCAGTTCACCGCTGTAAACCATGTATGCGAACAAGGATGCTGAGTGCGAAAGATAAAGCTTTGTTAGTGAAGTTGTTTTAATCATCGACGGCTGGCTTGCGTAAGTTCCGAATTCAGGATTATATAAGGAATAGAAAATGGAGTTAGCAGTGACAGGCCTCATAAAGCTTGTTCAGCGGTTTGAGGAAACTGGAACGTTGGAGGATCGTGTAAGAACCAGACGACTATGTTTAAGGCAAGTTCGTCGAGTATTTCGGCCAAAATTCAAACATTAGCATCCGAATCAGCTGCAGTAACGAGCAGAGCTCAGGATGCTGCCAGACAGTTGGGGTTACCACCATCCTTGGTACTCAATATTCTTCATGGAATCCTTGATTTGTATCCATACAGACTGCAGTCGTGGCATCAACTTTTCCTAGCGGATACCGTATAAAGGGAAACATTTGCGAGGTGGCCTTTCTCCAAAATCATACAGAATGCCACCTTGATCTATAACATCTTGTGGATAGATAAAGCTTATTTTTCGCTTAACGGCGACGTTAATGCCCATAACTGTCGCATCTGGGTAACGTCTAATCCACTCGAATATACGCAGAAACCATTGAATTCCCCTAAAGTGACAGTGTGGCGTGAATTCACAGGTCCGTTCA
>CM063510.1:5275969-5315969 GCA_032207245.1 Pardosa pseudoannulata | reverse complement strand
TCGGACCAATCCAGTTGGTCGAAGGTGAGGTCATCGCTAGGTGACCCAATAATAAAATTGTGGGTGATGCCCCTCTCTTAGAGGCCCCTCCCCTAGAAAGAGACGGAGAAGATTTTTTTTGAGAGAAGTTAGTTAGCTAGCAACCAGCTAATTCAGAGGTCGCCTTGACCAGTCTCTCTACCGGTGAGTTTTTTTTTTTTTTTTTTTTTTTTTTTTTTTTTTTTTTTTTTTGTTTTTTTTTTTTTTTATAATCCCACCTTGGGATCTTTTCTTGAAGGAGTAGCCCGCATCGGCTAACTTGGAGGTCGCCTCGACCAGTCTCTCCATCGGAGAGTTTCATTTAGCGAAATCCCGTCTTTGGATAAATCTCTTGTTGAGATTGAAGCGATACCCTGTACTTTGGGTTTCCGTATTCTAATATAATCCTCTTCAGGATTGTTGCTGTTCTTCATAACTAACTGTGTTAGTTCTTCTGCCTGTACTACAGTGAACTTTCGAGGGAGCTACGAATTGTTTCTTCCGTCTAATTACCCATATTTCGGCAGAGACTGAATTTAGTTTACGTACCCGTTTCTACTCAGGCCTACGTGTACTAATCACTTACCTGTGATCAGATTGTTTTTTTTTTAGTTGTGAAATGATGTATATAGCAGAAGTGTAAATAAACCCATTAATCAAGATACATCGGATTCTTCTTTGTGTCTCCTGAAACAGAGACCGGATACGTTACAATGTAAGCCCAGTGGCGTTGGGGTAGTGCTTCCCCAACTTAGGTCCGAGATTCGATCCTCGGACTGGGCAAGGTTGACTCAGCCTCTCGTCTTTTCATAGGGTACACAAACTGAGGATGAAGCATGCTTGAGAATAAACACTGGAGGTTCCGCGTAATGGTGACAACCTAATCAAACATATGCTTTGCACCCCATTGTCCTTTCTCGGAAACGGAGATTGGCACAGAAGACCCTGGCCACCTAGGGGTTTATGAGACTGGGAGTAGATTTTCAATTTGTAAATACAAACGCCACGTAGATAGTGTTGTTCTATAACAGTTTCGTTAGCTACTGATAGGACCGGTGTAGACTCAGTATTTCTATAAACTATGACGCTTATAATGTGTTTACTAAATACTTGGCTGCAATCGACTACGTCAACACTCAGGTTAAATAACCTATTTATTAATAGATGTATCGATTTTTAACTGAATACCATCTTCCATATCCACGAATGGATTGATAATAACTGAACATGTTTCTTCTAATCTATTTTGTGACATTTTTAAGAGTTAAAAGATTTTGCTACAAGGAGCGTAAATTTATATCTTTACTTAAAAATATATTTTAATATACTTAACTAGTTTTAAAAGCACTATTCAAAGATACCCAGCTCTTTTTAAAATATTTATTAAAATTTAACTATCTTAATCAGTATAATTAACTCATTAGCAATGTATAATTCATACATTGGTTTGAATGTGTATTTTTAATTTCGTTTCATATGTTTCTCTCCTGTATTTTGTTGTTTGCCTTCTATCATTGCATATATTGATATCAGAATTTAAATCCTAAATTTTCTTTTTCATTCTGTATAGGATTTAAATCCCTATTATGATTCTTAAAATGATATTAAATTTTACGTTTTAATTTACTTGGATTTTTTTTCTGTTTACATATATTACCTTTTCATGTTCCATTAATTTTGCCACCAGCTATGTCTAAGAGAGTGGAATTGTCACAAGTTGTCAAGTTCATATAAATAGGATTATTTTATTTTCAATATGTAAATAAAAGTCTCCACATAGACAGCGCTGTACAATAACACTTTCATTAGCTACTGATAGGGCCGGTGTAGACTCAATATTCTTAAAAACTATTCCTTTATAAGGTGTTTACTAAACACTTGGATCTATTCGACTATGTCAAAACGCAGCTTAAACGACCTTCTTATTAATAGATCTACTGATTTTTTAACTGCATACCATCTTCCATATAAATGAATAGATGGATAATGACTGAATAATTTTCTTCTAGTCTACTTTTTGACACTTTTCAGAGTTCTAAGATTTTGCTACAAGGAGCTTTACTTAAAAATATTAATATACTTAACTAGTTTTAAAAGCACTATTCAAAGATACCCAGCTCTTTTTAAAATATTTATTAAAATTTAACTATCTTAATCAGTATAATTAACTCATTAGCAATGTATAATTCATACATTGGTTTGAATGTGTATTTTTAATTTCGTTTCATATGTTTCTCTCCTGTATTTTGTTGTTTGCCTTCTATCATTGCATATATTGATATCAGAATTTAAATCCTAAATTTTCTTTTTCATTCTGTATAGGATTTAAATCCCTATTATGATTCTTAAAATGATATTAAATTTTACGTTTTAATTTACTTGGATTTTTTTTCTGTTTACATATATTACCTTTTCATGTTCCATTAATTTTGATACTAGCTATGTCTAAGAGAGTGGGTTTGTCACTAGTTGCCAAGTTCAAATAAATAGGATTATTTGATTTTCAATATGTAAACAAAAATCGACACATAGATAGTGCTGTACAGTAACACTTTCATTAGGTACTGATAGGGCCGGTGTAGACTGAGTGTTCCTATAAACTATTTCTTTATAAGGTGTTTACTAAGCACTGGGCTGTAATCGACTACGTCTAATCGCAGCTTAAACAACCTGCTTATTAATAGAACTATTTATTTTAACTGAATACCTTCTGCCATATCGTCAAACGGATTGATAATGAGTGAACATGTTTCTCCTAATCTATTTTTTGACATTTTTGAGATTTCTAAGATTTTGCTGCAAGGAGAGTAAATTTATATCTTTACATAAAAATATATTTTAATATATTTAACTAGTTTTAAAAGCACTATTCAAAGATATCCCCTCTTTTTTAAAATACTTATTAAAATTTAACTATCTTAATTAGTATAATTAACTCATTAGCAATGTATAATTCATACATTGCTTTGAATGTGTATTTTTAATTTCATTTCATACGTTTCCCTCCTGAATTTTTGTCTTCTATCTTTATATATTGATATCAGAATTTAAATCCTAAATTTTCTCTTTCATTCTGTATAGGTTTTATATTTCTATTATAATTCTTAAAAGGTTAATAATTATTACATTTAAATTGATTTGGATTTTTTTTCTGTTTACGTATATTACCTTCTCATGTTCCATCAATTTTGCCACTAGCTATGTGATAAACAGTTCCTGTGATGCAGGAAAAATATAAATATTTAATTTCCTTACACAAATTTTAAAATATACTAATTAAATAAGGCTTCGAAAGTTGTATACTATATAGTTCATAAATATAATGTTATAAGAATGTGTAATAAGAATATGAATATATATTGAGATATTTACTTTTTAAACTTTCTTCGAATGATTGCGTTTTGAAACTATAGTCAATAGATCATATCAAGAAATAGTTTTTTTCCGTTTTTAATTAAATATCGTTTTAACTAATTGTGATATCAGAATTTAAATTATCAAAATTAATTTAATTTTTTTTTTCATCTTTTGATACTTTTTGATAATTTGTTCGATGTTTTTCGATTTATAAAACAAGAAATTCTTCTTTTAAAATGAGCTTTATAGAGGTAGTTTAATGACTCTTTAACTTTCAAGAAATTATTGAGTTTTTCTATTTAAAGTAAAATATTTTATAAATTAACATATAAATATACAAAAAATTAAAAAAATTGCATTCACTTTCCCCAAAAGTAATTTTTTAATTATGCATATTAGAAAGTAAATTTGCACATCTAATGGGTGTAAAACATATGTTTTGTTCTGTAAATCTGAAGTTTAAAGTATCTGAGATATTAAAATGAAAATTAAATAAAAATACTTTAAAAAATTAAAAATTTCAAAAAACAGAGTTTCTAATGCTATAAAATAAAGTGCATTATCCGCACTAATACTACTGAGGTACATAAAACATAAAAAAATTAACTATTCGATTTATATAACACTAAACAGACCAACACTTAATACATACTTATTTCTACCATAGCTGGTCAAATGAACTTAAATTTATGCTTCCTGTTTGAATGTATGAAATACGGATATTGAGAATGAAATTAATTATATTTAAACAAAATTGTATAATGTCAATATTTTTGTATTACAAACACAAAAAATAAGAATATTTAGCTCAATACCCATTGCATTTTTTTCAAATACATTACCATTTAATTGACCAGTTATTTTATGTTTAGTAAGTAGATAACAGCAAGTTCTCTTTGTGTCAGAAAACCACTGCGTTGGAATGATTTTTATTCAAAAAGTAAAATTAGCATGCAATTTTTTTGTACTTTACAAGCATATCACTTGTGTTAATTGCGAAATAAGTAAAAAACACGTTTAATTAAAATAAATACTTAAACCAAAATGGAATAATTTCTTTCTATGGTTAGATAAATTATTCTCACTTTACTCTTGAAAGTAATATATATTTATATTTTCTAAATAATTATTGCATGTACTGTTCTATTGTAAACTAAGAACGCATTGCATTCATTTAACTTTCTTTTTTGATAGGAAATTTGAAGATGAGTAAAATGATTTAGGATATTTTATATAAGAATACAGATTTTCGATTCTAATTCCTGAACATATTTTCAAGTATTACTTCAATATAAAGAATAAACTAAATGAATAAAAACATTTTAAACGCATAAACGTTTAAAATATGGTACATTAGTTCTGTAAAAAAGTATATTAATTGGTTATGTATATATGTTTCCAAAATCATTATTTATTGCTTACTATATATATTGAATCTACTAAAATAATTATTGTTTGTAATGTTGTAATAACTGGCTAAATTGAGTTATTGTAGTATTCATTTTACCATAATTAAGTTAAATCTTTAAGAAAAAATATATTGGTTAATTTGAAACAAAACACATTTATGGTCTTCATTATTACAATTTAACACAATTAATGACTGAAATTTACTAAGACACATGACAAATATTCTTTTTTCAAGATTTCATGGAGGATAGAAAATTTGTATTAAGTGTATTTATATTTTGTATGCGTTACTTGTAATTAGAATAATGAACCTTAACTTCTAATTAGTAGAAAAAATATTTGTAACACAGTGTAGATAATGATCATTAAGGTATTTTAGTTGAAACAGCTTTAAAGACAAAATATGTTTCTTGAACAATCAAAAACATAGAAATAATTCATTCTACATACAATAAAATGCATAAAATATATGTAGTACATCTGTTCTCAAGGCTTTTAAAGAGGATTTTGATCACTGTTTTTATGAATCGATCATACCCCCACACTACAGTTTTACATTTCCTTGTGTTATTTTCATTTTTAAGCTATCCCTAAAACATCTAAAATCTTTTTTTTTCTGGATCAGTCTTAAAAAATATCAGAATATAAGCCTTTTTAAGGATGAAACTAAAAGAAACAAAGAAAAGAAGATAAAAGAAGAATTTATAAAGGTAAAGAAAAGAAATTTTTAAAGAAGCAAAGTAAAACTTTATAAATAAATTATGGTTTCACTTTGACTATTTTAAACGCGATTTATATTTAGAAGACATATTAAAAATGTAAAACCTTTTTACGCGTTAAATTTTATTTCTTTAAAAAAATCTTGTAATCAATAACGTAATTGTATAAGATATATCAAGTGTCGTAAAAAATATTAGATAATTCATACTTTTTTTTATTAAACAAAAGTCTGTGATATTGAAGATGCCGGTTTTCAACATATCGGCTGGTTTCCTTAGTAACAAGTTTAGCCACTATACTGTTTCTCAAGGAGAGTAACTTCTACTTTTTCCAGTAACAGTTAACCTACTTAGGAACCTGTAATTGACAATAAAAGCAGTAAATAAGTCTTAATGGCTGATATACAAATAGCTACAAATACTAAATAAGAATTGAAATAATTTATACATTTCATCCTAGTGTTTCTCAACAATTTTTTGTTCACTGTTCAGTCTTCATAAAAGCCTTTCCATCTAATTTTGATTATTTACTAATTCATAATAGTTCTTTTGTTTTTATTCTCCATAGTTTCTGTTCTAACGGTTTTTCTATTTCAACAGATGGCATCACCATGTAACGTTTTTATTTTGTTTTTAGTATTCAAAGCTAAGGTAAAATGGCTGTTAGCTTGTTTTTTGGTGTGTATGTAATTCTATTCATTTTGCCTGTTTCCATTCATATTCTATGGTAAACATATGCTTAAAACCTAATTCCCAAATCTGGATTCATTTTGTGTACCTTTAATTCATCGTGATGTGTTTCATCATTAAAGAGAGTTTTATTCGACAGACTTCTGTTTTGATTCATCATTTCGGTTTCTACAGATCCTGCATATCAAATTCAAAAGGATAAAAGAAAGAGGTAAGTAATTATCTGATTCAGTTATCGATTACTCATCACTGTTGAACATTTATAATAATTAAGGAACAAGTGCGATATCTACACCGTTTCCAGCCGCCATGTTTTTTTCTTGGCGATGTTGTCAAAAAAACCCAATTTCTGAAAGTCGCCTAAAATGGCGGCAGAAAATGGTGTTTTCTGAAAAATCACCAAAATAAACATGGCGTTTAAGAAAATAAAGCTATTACAAAATTCTACATACAGTGACACATCATATATTTTACAGATTTTTACTATTTAACACTTATATGATCACACCAAAAATGAGTTTTAGAATGCGTTTGTATGGAAAATAAATGTTTCAATATTCTTTAAAACAAATTTAAAATTGTTGATTCTTTCTATTCAATACATTCGTAGAATATTAAAAGTATTTGTAATTCTTCAGGAAATGCCTAAAAAAACACATCAAATAAAAACTCAAGAACAATAAATTTGTAAAGATTTTTTTAAATACTAATAAGGTAATACACAAAACCAAATACACTTTCAAAGTAATGTAACTTGTGTGTAGTGCTGTTATCATATTGATAATAAAATTAAAACAAAGACCATGTAACGTTCCTTGATTAGTAATCCCCTTTAAAAAAAGAATGAGAGACCTTATTATGTAATTAAGCAATTAGCGATGTTCAAAGATGTATTTCTTTATTTAAATCCTGCGATTTTAACTGCAAAGGATTCTTGTTTTCATATTCTTCATTGTCACAAATTGTACTAATACTGAACACCGCAAGATATCTCCTAATGACAGTGACAAATATCTTGAGCTAAATAACTATAAGTAGAAAAATACGCAGCGAACTCGTAGATGAAAAAATCCCTGACAAAGGTCTTTCCTGAAGGTGAAGTAAAATTGGACATTAATATGTATTTTAAACAGCATCGTAATTTAATTGTTAAATACTTTTATTCATGAAGTCGAAGTTCGTTATTACAAAATCAAATGGCGCAAAAATCTTTTCATATTAACCCAAAATTGTATAAATATAGGAAGCCAATTTAATATAGGATGGTATAACACATAAACAATCTTGCAATCCTGCAAAGGATTTTTGTTTTCCTATTATTCTATTATCGCAAATTGTACCAATTCACAACACCACAAATATCTCCTAATGACAGTGACAAATATCTCGATTTAAATAACTATGAGTAGAAAAATGCGCAACGAATTCGTAGATGAAAAAATCATAACCAAAGATTTTGAAGGTGGGGTAAAATTTGGACATTGATAGGTATTTTTACACAACATCATAATTTGTTAAATATTTTTAATCTCTGAAGTCGAAGTTCAAAATAAAATGGCTCAAAAATGTTTTCGTATTAACCCAAAATTGTATAAACCAATATAACAGCCAATTTGATATAGGATGGCATAACACATAAACAATCCTGTGACTTTTACTGCAGAGGAATTTTCCTATTATGCTATTATCACGAATTGTACCAATTCACAACACCACAAATATTTTGACCTAAAGAACTAAATAATAGTTTTGTCATTAAGCTAGGTATGGTTCTGTATATCGTAAGGTATTTGTTTTGAGCTGCAGAATGTTTAATACCATAAAACGACAGAAACAGTTGCAAAATATTCATATAATTTTAAATAATTCTCTTATATAAATGTATTTAACAAAAATAATAATCGATACCCAGTTTTGTTTGCATATAAATTTTTAGTATATTGTGCACCAGAAATTTTTTAGTATTACATTTGGATTATTCATTTTTTTTACAAACAGTCAAGTATTTTAATAAAAAACTTTTTCTAATAGATTTTTGGGACATATATTTTTGAAACAACATTATATCATCTCATTATTAAATATAATTAAAAAATAAAAACGTAATTTTATCGCTTTTATCTTCTTAATCATTTTTGTATAAAACGTATAAAAAGTATAAAATGATATTTCGCTCTGAAAAAAAATCAATTTAGAAGTACAATTCATTATCAAAACATATTTAGCGAGTAACAAGATTATTTCACAGCAATGAAACTTGTTTTTGGTCATACAACCTTATTTTAAACTTTTAAAAGTACTATTTTCCAGTTTCATAATTTTTACATTAGATTAGAATTTAAAAATATTCCAGGTGCATTACGTTTATGTATTTCTTGTTAAAAACTGTCGAGATTTTCTATTAATAGTATTGTCATTAAACTATGTATGGTTCTGTATGTCGAAAAGTATTTTTTTGAGCTACAGAGAGTTTAATACCATAAAACGACAGAAACACTTGCAAAATATTCATATAATTTTAAATAATTCTCTCATATAAAATATTTAACTAAAATAATAATCAATACCCAGTTTTATTTACATATAAATTGTGAAGTGTTAAGATCATGAGGCTCATAACAAAGTTCAGCAGAGTTAATAGCTTCCAGCAGAAAAAAAAAACACAGGTTTGATGTTGGGTTTAAAAAGACAACTTGTTTTTATTAAAAGACATAGTAACATCAAAGTGAAAAACACAAGTTCACATAGCAAACAAGTTCACACAGTTTACGTTGGAATACAACCTAACAACTACCCCACACTGGTAAACATGTGCCGGGTTATATACTTCCTCGGTGAAAAAGGTGAATATTAATTGTTGCCAAAACAAAGGTTCCGAAGAAGAATAACTAAACAGTAATGTCACAATTTAACCGGGGAAAATATACTGAAAGGAATTAGAGAATCCCGGTTACACTGTACAATACACTGTTAGTAATCACACGGAATTACCAAACTACGCTCAGTTAACCTCTTCCAGGTTCATTTTATTTCGGGATTATGGGTTAAAAAATGTCAATTTTTATACTTATTTTTATACATACATAGCTTTTTAAACATTCGCATACAAATGTTCCTAAAAATTAATGTAAAAAAATCAATTTAAATAAATGAGTGATTTACATGTATAGTTGGCTTTCTGTACGGCAGCAATCATTAGTCTCTGGAGTCAATTCACACTAAATATAAATATAAAGATTAGAATACCTAGCTTTTATCTTGAATTAAATTTTATTTATATCCTATGCATTTACATAAATGATTATGAAATTATTAATCAAAATTTGGTCGTGTATGAGAATATCGAAAACACGGTACTGCACAGTGACCAACATCGCAATCTGGACAGTAGAACCTTGTTTCTCTCCATACCTTCTTCCCTCTACTGCTCTCTTTGAACATCAAATAATCTAGCATCCAGATAAATAAACGAAATTATTCTAAACCCTAAAAAGCATATGTGAAATAATTCGGGACTGATTGCACAGTGCCCGAGCTACACTCGGGATGAGCCAGGATGGTATATTTCGCCTGCCCGAGTTCAGCTCGTGAAAAACCAGGAAGTTGTTAAAAGGGAGAACAGGTAATTACCTCATATTTAACATGAAGATTAAATGAAAACATGAAAGCAATTGTTTTAGTATATTCTGCTCAAAAAACATTTTTTAGTATTAGATTTAGATGACTCATTTTTTTTTACAAATAGTCAAGTATTTTAATCAAAAAAAATTTTATAATAGATTTTTAGGACATGAATTAAGGATTTTTGGGAATAGATTTTTATAAATTCATTTCATGAAACTGCATAATATCACCTCATTATAAAATATAATTAAAAATTAAAAATGTAATTTTATCTTCTTTATCTTCTTAAGCGTTTTTGTCATTAGGAGGTTACACTGTATTTATAAATATGTTAAAATTACTATAATTAATTTTCTCACTATGATGCATAAATTTCAAATAAAACTGATATAAATATGTATCGAATATCTAATAAATTTTATCTCTCTTCTTAAAGTAAATCCACTTTCTGAGTTGCATTACATTCATTCCATTTTAAATAATTTGGAGAAAAAAAGTTTTGTTGGTTGAAAGATGGCTTTAATGCGCATTATCTGTCGGGGTATTGAAAAGAATTTTGGAATTTAATTCTTAATGGCTTTTTAAACGGTTTCCTAGCATTTTCCAGAAGTAAATAATTTATTACGAAAGATATATTTTAAGTTCCGATTTAAATTACTCTTAAGTAATTGATAGATTGCTCGAATAAAATTACTCTTAAGTATGATTTAATGTGTATTAAATGCTTTTAGTGCATGTATAGAGGTAGATTATTTAAAAACCAAAAGCTTTATTTCTTTTATTTTATATTGAGTTAGTTTTAAAAAATGGTTCTATCGTTATTTATTCTTTGAGAACTTTTAGCAATTCATAAATAGTTACTCTAATTTATTTTAGTATAACTATAAAGAAAAGGCTGATTTAGACAAAACATGAATCTCTTGCAAGCCTAATAAATTATACACATTTTTTCATTTTAATTGTAGAATTAGGATTTTTTAGTATTTAAATGTATTATGTTACAACACATTGTATTTGTTCGTTGAAAACATTTAGCTGTTCATAAATAGTTACTCTATTCCAGTATAACTATGAAGAAAAGGCTGATTTAGACAAAACATGAGTTTCTTGCATGCCTAATACATTATACACCCTTTTTTAATTTTGACTGCATGATTAGGTTTATTTTAGCATTTAAATGTATTATAATACAACACTCTGTATTATCATCATACTATTAAAACCTTTTTAGTGCATCTATAGAGGTAGATTATTTAGAAACCAAAACCTTTATTTCTTCTAATTTATATCATGTTAGTTTTAAAATATGATTCTATTGATATTTATTATTTGAAAATATTTAGCAATCCATAAATCGTTACTCCTTATTCCAGTATGACGATGTAGAAAAAAGCTGATATAGACAAAACATGAGTTTCTTGTATGCTTAATATACTATACACATGTTATCCAAAGCTTTTAGAGCATCTGTGGTCGAATTTGTTTTTAAACAAAATCTTTGTTTCTTTCGTTTTTAGAGTATTGATTTAAAAAAAATATTCTACCATATTTATTTTTGTAGAACATTTTTCAGTAAAAAAATAGTATATCCAACTCTATTACAATGATATAGACAAAATTCTAACGTGTAGAAAACATTAATTCTTTGTGTTCTATAAAACTATAAGAATTTATTTTATTTTTATTGTAAGGTACATCTCCAGAATTATCTTAGCATTAAAATTATTATTAAATAGCATATAGTACTATCAACATTCGTTAAAAAAATTTAGTGCATCTAAAGTGAAAATATTTTACAACAAAAATCGTTATTTCTTTTATTATCATATTAATTTAAAGAAAGGGATGTTATCATTATTTTTTTTAAACAACAAGGAATTAATAAAGAGCAACTTTAATTCTAGTGTGGCAATGCAAGAAAACATCTAATACGGACAAAATATAAGTTTCTTGTATGCCTAATATATTATAGACATTTTTGTAACTTTAATAAAATTCATTTTTTATACATTTTTTATATTGATTGTATGATATGTCTTCAAGGTTATCTTTATATTTACATGTATTACTATATAACGCACTGTATTATCATGATGTTATCAAAGGCTTTTGGTGCATCTGTGTAGATACCTTTTTTTTAAAACGAAAATCTTAATTTTTTCTGTTTTTATAGTAATACTTTAGAAACATACTACCATATTCATTCTCCGAAAATATTTTGCAATAAAAAATAGTATTTCTAACTCTAGTATAAGGATATAGATAAAATCTAAAGCGGACAAAACATTAGTTTCTTATGTGTTTATAGAACTATAAACATTTATTTTATTTTAATTGTATGATACATCTTCAGGATTATCTTAGTATTAAATTAATTATTAAATAACATATAGCATTATCAACATTCTTTAAAACTTTAAGTGCATATGAAACAGTAAGTTATTTTAACACCAAAATCTTTATTTATTTTTTATAGTATTAATTTTAAAATAATGATTTTACCATTAATTATTCTTGAAAATCTTTTAGAAATTAAGAATAGCTTCAACTCTAGTTTGTCGATACAGTAAAATATCTGATATGGATAAAACATAAGTTTTATGAATGCCTATGAAATCATACACATTTTTAAAATTTTGATTGTACATGCCTTCAAAATTATATTAGCATTTAAATGTATAACAATACATTATATTAGGATATAACTCTTTTGAGAATTTTCTGAATTCGGGAAAAATAAATTGTCTCATTTCATTTTATCATAGCTTATGTAATTAAGGAATATGTGAATATATTTTGAAACATTGGCAAGGAAAGCAGTGTTTAAGCTGAAAAATAAATACTTAATAATTCCATACGAATTTTCATAAAATCATTGCATTGCCAATATCCTGAGCAGAACATTTCTTGTTCTCACAGCTAATAACGAAGATTCTTAATCTACTTCCCATTATTCTTAATTAACATTCGCGGAATATTTTTAACGATTTCCCTTGTTTATATAAATAAATGCTTTAATTAGACTGCTCCATTCTAAAAATGGAATGCCGAAAGTAAATAAATAACAGGTGCAAATTAGATTCCCTTTAAATTTAAAAATTACCATTAAGTATTCGTACGGAGAGTGAAGCATTCACTTCATTACGTGGCGTAGAAAAATATGTGTAAAACGATATTTGAATAGAGAATTACATATTTATTAAGTTCAAAATGAGTTTTGAGGAGAAAACTGATTAGTTTCACATGTATAGTCTTTTAAAACTATAAAGGAATCAGTCGTACTCCATCTGTAAAAATGCATACTAATTAAGTTGATGTTTCAATTACTAATCATAGACATGTAAGGTTTTTTTTCTGCAGACATTTTTTTCTAGCATCGGACTGAAACAGCCTCAAGAAAAGAGCGTTACCTTATTGCTTATTCAAAAACTTTAAATTGAATTTAGAAATTTTGAATTAAGCAAATTAGATCAATTTCAACGTGGTTATTCATATTAATGTATGTGCCATATTTCGGAAGTTAATTTAAAAATGATACTGAATAGTTAAAGGGAATGTGCATTATAATAATTTGATTTTGATTTTTTTGTTTTACGAACGTTCGTGTTTAAAGAAAATTTTTGAAGAAAGCAGACAGCCAAAATTTAATTTTTGATACTTTGTTTATACGTTTATTAAAATTGTTAGATTTGTAGTGTTATAAAAAATTTTATGCATTTGTCTGAAGTATTAAATCTAATGTAATCGCGAAAAAATCGGTTTTAAGATTTCAAATGAAATACCGATTTTAATATAGCCTGTATCTATTTTGATTAGTAGTATAAGAATTACATCTGTACATGCACATTAAACAAATTTAACTTTGAAACTTTAAATATCCTTTTTGACTATACCTGAATACATTTTAGAACAATTTGTCCGAAGTATAGAAATTATTTTCACGGCGCAAATAATCTGTTATCAGGCTTCAACAGAAATGCCTATTTTGGTACATGCATACAAAAACATTTTATCTTTGAAGCTTTAAATATCCTTTTAGACTATACCTGAATGCATTTTAGAACAAATTGTTTACATGTTTATAAAATTGGCAGTTTTTAATGCCATAAATAATTATTATGCCTTTGTCGGAAGTATAAAAATTATTTTAATGGAGAAAATAATCTGTTATTAGGTTTCAACAGAAATGCCTATTTTGATTTAGCCTGTATTTATTTTCATTAGTTTAAAAATTACATCAGTGAATAATTTGTTTACATGTTTATACAATTGCGAGTTTTTAATGTCATAAATAATTGTTATACCTATGTCCGAAATTCTTGTAATGCGAAAATAATCGGTTATCAGATATCAATAGAAATACCTATTAGCATGTATTTTTTTCATTAGTTTAAAAATTTCATCTATACATGCATACAAGACAACATTGACTTTGAAACTATAAATATTCATTTTGACTACACATGAATGTATATTAGAACAATTTATTTTACAGTTTGTACAATTATTGTTTTTTTTTCATGCTATAATTAATTGCTATGCCTTTATTTCAAGTATAGAAATTATTGTAATGGCGAAAATAATCTTTATCAGATTTCAATAAAAATACCTATTTTGATCTAGCCTGTATTTATTTTCAATAGTTTAAAAATTTCATCTGTACATAAACACAAGACACCATTAACATGAAAACTTTAAATATCCATTTTGACTACACTTAAATGTATATTAGAATAATTTTTTCGTACAATTGTTGTTTTTTTTAATGCTATAAATATTTGTTACACCTTTGTTCAAAGTATAGAAATTATTGTAATGGCGAAAATAATCTTTATCAGATTTCAATAAAAATACCTATTTTGATCTAGCCTGTATTTATTTTCAATAGTTTAAAAATTTCATCTGTACATAAACACAAGACACCATTAACACGAATATCCATTTTGACTACTCCTGAATGTATATTAGAACAATTTGTTTAGATGTTTGTGCAATTTTAGGTTTTTCATGTTATAAATAATTTTTATGCCTTTGTCCCAAGTATAGAAATTACTGTAATGGCGAAAATAATCGGTTATCTGGTATCAATAGAAATGCCTATTTTGATCTAGCCTGTATTTATTTTCATTAGTGTAAAAATTTCATCTGTACATACATACAAGACAATATTAACTTTGAAACTTTAAACATCCATTTTCAATACACCTGGATGTATATTAGAAGAATTGGTTTTACATTTCTTACAACTGTTAGATCTTTAACCTGCGAGGACGCGCGCTACACGCAGTTACACCAGAATGCTCGCCAGTCTCCTGAGGCCTAGTGAAAACTTTTCTCAGTAAAATTCCCAGATTTCCCAGCTCAATTGCTTCTGATAAACAAAATATTCTTACTACCAGAAATGTTTTATAAAGGATCAAAGTTTTTTCTGATTATTTAAAAAAGTAATTTTTAAATGTATTTTGACATGTAGATCTTTTTTAATTAGCATGCCGAAAGCTCAAACATAAGACACACACAAGGTTAAAGCTTAAAACACATCTTTATATTTTATTTTTATATTTAGTCAATTTAATCAGCGGTTGTTTTTACAGCATCTCTCCTCCGACCAGAAACACTAAATAATAATGCATTTATAAAAGTGTATATTTCTGTTCTGGGTCTCTGGAACCTGAATTATTTAAAACATTGACGGGCAGTAGAAAGTGAAGTTCGAAAATTAACACTATATTTTTTTGTAATTTTTAGAATATTGGAAATATAGATTTACTCTCTATGATTAAACTTAATACTGAATAATTCATCACCTTTAATTAGGTTGCGGCTATAACCGTCATGGCGCCAGCGGATTCTATATACTAAGTAAGGGAACGATGGTTGCTATAACAGCCGAAATTTAAAATCGTAAGTGACAGGTTTAATAACTCAAATAAGCAGTTTTATGTAAGCAAAGTATTTTTGGGAGCTTTACACGAAATGTTAGTTTGTAATCAAACAAAAAGAAATAAATGACAAAAAAAATTAAAAATAAAACGCGATCGCACTACTCCCTTTACAATCCCGTGCATATTGAAGCAGCAAGTCGTGTAACAGGTGGAAAACGAAATTCAACCTCAAAAATTGTTTCCAAAATATGACACTAGGTTTCTACTTGTACTCTGGTAAATGCACATTTGTACCACTATATTTGTAGTGACCAAAAAGAACGTTTCGTTTTGGACTGCTATTGTCGTCATGCCACATCGTGAACTGCGCTTTGACGGTTATAGGCGTGAAGGGAAGTTACCAATGAAGGTATGGCGACTGGTTTCTGCTCCCTCTTGACTCCATACAAAATGAAGGAATAAATTCCCGCTGATTCTTCAAACTTAACATAAGGTTTATTTAAACCGCAAAACATAAAAAAATAAAGGCTGTACAACTTTACAGAAGGTTTAGATCAGTAGCGAGCGTTAAAGGTGGGAAGCTCGTGCTGTTGATCGAGTGAACTGCCGGAGAGACGAAAGTGCTCGCCCTCGGAGGGAAAAACTGCTGGAAGGTGCAAACACTTCGCTCCTTGAGAGCTCTGATCCGGTATTTAAAGTGCATACGGCTGCGAAAAGCGGGCGTGGCCACACGCAGAAATTTGCATTTCTGGTGCCAGCCACGATGATGCCACAGACGCAAGTGTCCTTCAACGTGCTAAAGGTATCTCTTTCTGAGAAAACTATTCAGAGAAAAGTTAAAAAAAAATTAATGCTATTAGAGCCTAGAAGACCTATCACACAGCTACTTAAAATCTGGGTAGTTTATTTGTATTAGGTGATTTTGTGCAGAATGTCTTTATAATGCTCGGGCGTCAGAGGCCTGACATGCGTCCTCATGGGTTAAATGCATTAATTGATTTTTATGCCTTTGTCCGATGTATAGATATTATAGAATCGCAAATTTAATCAATTTTCATATTTCAAATGAAATACCTAGTTTATCAAACCTGTATCTATTTTTATTAGTTTCAGAACTATATCTGTAAGTAAATACAAGACAACTTTAACCTTAAATTATTAAACATTCATTTTGACTACACCTCAATGCATATTGACAAGTTTCATCTTAACACCTGTACTTACCTATGCATATTGTATAAGTTGAAAATGATTAATAGTAGAAGTTGAAGTTTTGTACTTAACACTGTTTAAAGATTTTTTTTGTGCTTTTACTTTTCAATTTCCATCTTAAATCCGTATAAAACACATCTCAGTATAACCGCGAAAGTCGAACGGTCTACAATAGTGCAACAGAAAGACATTGTCGTATTCCCATATAGCTGAAAAAAGTCTTTTGAAATAGATTTTTATAAAAGAAAAAAATATCCTTTGTAGAGATTGATGTTTTGTTTTTACAGTTGTTTTGTTACTTTTCGATAAAGTAAAAAATCTTGTTAATAGTTGAAAGTTTAAGTTTTTAGAGATGTATAGGTAATGATATTTTTAATCTAAAATACTAACCAGCGTGATTATAAGTCTATCTTAAAATAAATCACATGTGAGTTTATCTTTTTATGGTAAAGCTTTCCTTCTATTTATTGCTCTTTCCTTAACGCTGGCGAGCTCGGATTCACCAAAACAAATTCTTTTTGACCCCCACTCTACTTATATAGCTAGAGCGCTGCTCTTCGGAACCGGAGTTCGTGGGTTCGAATCCTGCTGCGGGTATGGATGTTGGTAGCCGTTCGGAATCGGCTTTAAATTGTATGTACCGGTCTCATTAGCCCTCGTGTGCAAAAGAGTAGACCGTAGCGCTCCCAACCAAACCAAACCAAACTACTTATATAGCTTTTTATATAATTATTTTCGATTTATCCACGTTGTCAAGCGTCCCCCTTGAGATTAACCATTAACAGTCCTGATTACCTAGCTCACACGCCTATAAATTGTCATATACTGGCTTTTCACCCCAGAAGCTTTCGAGAGAACTTGCTAAATAAGTTTTTGATTCTTTTTTTTATTCTATACTTAAAATTGCACCTAAGCCAATGGGGATTCTCTTCACTTTGGGAAGTGTTAAATTGCCCATTACATATATATATATATATATATATATATATATATATATATATATATATATATATATATATATATATATATATATATATATATATATATATATATATATATAAATGGAATCCCAGTGGCTTTGGAGTACCGCTTCGCGCTCCCACGACGCAGGTCCTGTGTTCCATACCCGGGCCGGCAATCCCTTCAGTGGATGGATAAACTGAGGACCAAGTTTATAAACGAAACACTGGGATCCAGGTTAACCACCTAACCGAAACATAGGCTTCGCACACCAAGACCTTTGGCCTCCTGGCGGTATATGGCCGGCAACCTAGGGGCTGTTGCAGAGAAGTTTATAATATACATATTCATGCGCTAATATATATATATATATATATATATATATATATATATATATGTGTGTGTGTGTGTGTGTGTGTGTGTGTGTAACCGAACGAATTTATTCTAGCTGATTACACAAGAAATTTTAGCCCTGTTATTTACATTTCCTGGGCTTACTGCGCAATGAGACATCCTAAGTGATTTACAGCCGTGTCTCTATAAAAAGACAACAACGTCCAACGTAGTAGAACTTTAAGTTTATTGTCTAAAAATGAACGTCTATACAAGACAATAGCTTTGCATCGAATGACCACAAATACACATTTATATTGAAAATCAAAAATTTTGGATCATTTAAAAAGATGTGAAAATGATAATTCTAAAGAAGTACCATATAATCAAAATTAAAATATATCTGTATACTTTAATAGGCATGATTGGAAGACATTTCGTTGAACATCAGAATTTTTAGAATTTTAAATGTCTGAAAGAGTCGTTAGAATATAATACACCACATTGCTCAGTCAAAATTTTTAAATTGAATGTAAAAATTAATTAGTAAATTAAATTAAATTTAACGTACTTAACATCTTTTTTTAACAAATAATTTTCAAAACACATTTCAAAAGTTTATTTAGAAAGGACATTGTCTATTTAAATTGAATGTACATAATAACAACTGAATTTTTAATTTTTTATTAAATTTCAATTCTTTCGAAAGGAAAACAAGGAATACTGAAAAATTTTAATCTTGGAACATCAAATTTTTGAATGATATTTTTCGTACTTTAATATATATTTCGAAAATATTAAAGCATTTCATTTTGTCTGTATACTATAAAAGTTTAACAACAGACGATCTGAGATTCTTTTATATTAAAGCCTTATAGAAAATCTTTTTTATGAGTGCTTTTTTATGGAAAAACACGGAATTTTACATAACATGCTTTATATTGTAAAACGCTTAAAACGTATAGCTATCGATATGTTTGATATGCATTTTAAAAGTAATCGGGTGATTGTTTTAATGGTGTAGAATATTTTAGAATAAATTTCAATAAGGAAACTAAAATTTCACTCCAAAGTTGTTGTTTTTTGTGTTTATCTATAAATGTTTGTTTAAATTAATTTTTTTTTTGTAAAAATAGTGTTTAAAATATTTCTTCATTTTAGTCTAAATAATACAAAGTTGCAATTTCTAAACAGAATTACGAAATATACTATTTATTAGTTATGGGTTTCAGTTAATGGTACACTCTTCACTGCATACCATAAAAAGTTAAATACATTTATTAAATAAATGATAAAATTAATAACGTAATATGAATTTACAGAAGTACACTATATTTATTAAACACTGTAATAAATTTATATCTTTTGCAGCAGTATTATTTCGAGCTTAAAACTTAAAATGAAATTTATAATCAAATACCCGCTTCAAATCCAGCCTTTTAAATGAATAATTGCTTTGCTTTTGGAGTGCTACGGTCTAGTGTTTTGCTATACGAGGCTTAATGACACCGGGACTTACTGATTGAATCCAATTCCGAACGGCTACGAACATGCATACCAGCAGCGGGATTCAAACGTAACATTAATATATAATTAATGTATTAAATCAATGCAATGCTACACAAAAACTAACGAAACTACTACTTAAAGCTGATTTTGGACTGGTACATGCAACAATGCAGACAGTTTAATTCGAACCCACGGATTTCGGTACCGAAGAGCAGCGTCCTACCCGTTCCAAGGTACAAGAAACCTTCTTTCTTAATTTTTAAAATATTCATTTTTAAAATACTTTTAGCGGTATTTTTATA
The DNA here is from genome assembly GCA_032207245.1 of Pardosa pseudoannulata. NCBI lineage: Eukaryota > Metazoa > Arthropoda > Arachnida > Araneae > Lycosidae > Pardosa > Pardosa pseudoannulata. Next base: position 5,295,950 of record CM063510.1, on the reverse strand, counting down.
ATTATATTATGTAAGGTTGTTGCACAAAAAATAAAAGACACTAAAATGTATAAGAAAAAAAATTCCTGGTAATATACTTAACATAAAATCATGAAACTTTATCATAAAAAGGATTTTGTTCAACAATATTTAATAAAAATGTTACAAGAGCCCAGAGTTTTAATTAATTTATTTCACTTTCTTCAATTTATTTTTGTTATATGTTGAGAATAGCAAATATAAATCATTATATTTCATTTTATTAATTTCATATTTGAGAACAAAAATAGTCGGAAAATAGCGAAATGAAACTAAACAATGGTAAATCGCTTTCAACGCAATTTGGTGAAAATACGACATTTATATAAATAAAAATTCTCGTGGAAAAAGGTGAACGAATAAAGATTCTGAATATTCTGAAATAAATGCATGTGCTTTTATACAATAATAATTAATATTTTATTAATTAGTATTAATAAGAAAATATAAAATACTGATACAATTTTTAATCATCATCAATGAGACTTATTAAGCTTAATAGTTATACAGTATTTCTAAGAGTAAAGTCATTGAGTAACAATTCTAAACAATTATCAGATATTTTAACTATAACCATTTAAAAGGAAGTAAAGTCAATGAGTAACAATTCTAAACAGTTATCAGTTATTTTAACTATAACTGTTTAAAAGGAAGTAAAGTGAAGGAGTAACAATTCTAAACAGTTATCTGTTATTTTAACTATAACCATTTAAAAGGAGGTAAAATCAGTGAGTAGCAATTCTAAACAGCTATGAGTTATTTTAACTATAACCGTGTAAAAGGAAGTGATATATCTATATTATTGCAGTTATATGACTGATGTGTTATTGACATTACACAACCTAAAATAAAATCAGATAAGATATATTATTTCGTTTTAATTAACATCTATTTGCTAAATAACGTTTCTCTTTTTTGTTTATCCTTTATGCCTAAATTGACTATTTTAATCACAAATAACATGTCATTTTAGTCGAATTGGCACTCCCTTGTATCCTTAAATTCTATATAATTTTACAACCAATTATGAATTTGTATCTACCCAAAAATATAACGGAACTACTATGTAGAAATAATTTCCCAGTTTCTTCAACGTTTCGGTTTTGAAACATTTTATTGAGCTACCTCACATTTTCTATATATCTCTGTCAACAACTTTAAAAACATCAATTTATTGGCCACATCATGTATCAACTCTAAAAAAAAACATGCTATGCAAGTTAGCAAGCATATACTTGATAACTAAAATGCTTGAAAGAAATCGATAAATCCTGTTTATCGTTTTATAACTGATATCCGTTTAGTATTCTTACGGATTGAATTTTTCTATATCTAGATAACATTTTAGTCTCGGTTCACTAAAACATGTTTTTTTTATCGATGTACACATGAAATTTTTAAGGTTCTTTTTATAAAAAACCCAATTTTTAGGGCATTTTTTCAAAATCTATAATATTTTTACGTATATTTTTACTTTCAAATTTAGATTAATACATGTTATATTAATGTAAGCTATATTATTCATATATTATGAACATCATGTTATTTACAGGGTGTTTCAAAAATGACCGGTATATTTGAAAAAATCAATAAAAACTAAACGGACAGTGATGGAAATTCACAGTTTACTGCAATATGCTTGGAACAACAGTAAATTTTCGGGCAGACAAACTTTAAAATTAGTTACACTATTCCACAACAGATGGCGCTGCAGTCTGGAAAAATCTAAACTAATATATTTGTCTGTGGAGTGCAGGTGCCACTATCCAGAAACAATTGAATAACTGGAGCAGTACATCTGTTCTGCATGTGAAGCCATCCCGCCTGAGACGTTTATGCGGGTTTCTGATAATTTTGTTGTGACAGTACGCCATATTACTGCTGCGCATGGTGGATAGCTAGAAAATATCGTAGATTAGATTTTTTCACACTGCAGCGTCATCTGTTGTGGAACATTGTAACTAATTTTGAAAATTTTTCTGCCTAAAAATTTAATATTGTCCCAAGCATATTGCAATAAACTGTGTATTTCTTTTACTGTCCGTTTCGTTTTTATTGATTTTTCAAGTAAACTGGTCATTTTTGAAACAGCCTGTATATATTATTAATACTATATATCAAAATTATATTGTTCCCTTATCTTATTATTACCTGAACTGACCGAATGCGTAGGGCACTGCTTTACAATACTAGATTTCGCTAGGTTCGAATCCCTCTACTGGTATGACAGTTCGGAATTCACTTCAAGCAGTAGATCCCAATCTGCTTAGCCCTCACGTAGCGAAACAGCTGACCGTAGCTCTTCAAACCAATCCCATTAATAGCTAGCGACTTTTAGAGACAGTTAAAAAAATAGTTTATAGTAAATTATGTTTTTTTCGAAGGAGTTTTCTTTTTCAGGGAAGGTAAATAGAAATATTTTAAATAATCTAACCAAATTTTTTATACCTACAATTATACATAATTCTGTCATTCGAGTCAACAATTTTAGGTATTTTTTAAGCCTCGCCAACAATTTACATCTTTAAAAGTTTATTGATGACTTCTATACCTATTTCTATATCCCATACCAAATAAATATCTTACTATGAGGTTTATTTTGCATATAAAGAAAATTCTGTGATCGTTAAAGTAATAGCTCATACTAATGAGGACAAGTTATAATATTCAGAATTGTTTGAATTTTATATTTGTTTTACTCTAGAACATTTCTAATAACTTAGATTCAAGATATTAATCAGTATATAGTTGGCCGAAGTACATCGAGCAGTATTGGATAATAAACTATACATGTATTGTTATTTTACAAATTATAAATTATATAAATTATATAAATTTAAATTAATAATATGTGCTTTTCCGAAATAAGTTTTTAACATAAAATTAAACTTAAGTTCTTAATTTACTTTTCCTAGAAAATACGATTTAAAAAAGTAAAATTTTGATATTATAAATTTATTTTTCATAATTTTTTTATTCTTTTAAAACATTTCTATAGCATAGCTTTACCTTAATTATGGACTATATTCAATTTTAATTTATTATTGCACATATATACACTGGTAGAACCACAGCCCATGCTGCATGCATAATTATTTTAATTTTATTTTTCATTTTTTTATACACAGATTTTTGTCTTTAGATTTTAAAAAATAAACATAAAAATATTTTCCTATATAATTTTATTAAACTTGCAAAATATCCTTTACGATGTTGTTCACTATAATTAGTTTCGTTATATAATTTGTTAGACGTGACAAAAAAGGGGCAATTTTTCATATTATAGAGCAGTTTCGCGCAACGTCACGAACTACTATAATGTCCTTCCCATTTATTTTCATGTTTACAACAGCCAATAGACAAACAATAAACTGACCTTCCGTTTGAAACTAAAGCCAGAATTGTCATAAGTTGAGATGAACCCTGCTACGTGAAATCGCCTTATTGTAAGTGTATTTGGCGCTTAACTACATAATAATATATTAGTTAATCGATGATTAACTTTAACATAATACAGCGCAGTCACATATCTTATATTGATTCATAAAGCATTGTATGAAAATGGAGTTATATTAAACTCAGAAAATAGTAAATACATTCTATAGAAATGCCTTTATTAGGAACATAGATGTAGGGAAAATGTATATCTCATTGAATGGGAACTACTGTTTTTTTATACGGAAACAACGTTTAAGTAAAGTCAGAATTACTACAAATTAAACTAATTCTTACCGTTTTATATAAAATTTCTTAAATACATAAACTGTTCAAAAATCAAACCTATTCTGACTTACATTAAAACTGCATTCTCAAAGTATCAAGATGTGATTTATACGGTTAATAAAGAAAATTTTAAAATATAATGGTAATGAATGTGAGGATTTTTGTATATCTAAGTTTTAAATCCCAATAATGGTTCATTTTTTAAAGAATAGCCAAAATGGCTGATTACAGTTTATCGCCGATTTAGTCGAGTAATATTTTGTCACCAATTAATGTCTTAAAAAAATTTTACAAAAAATTTATTTTTCAAGATATTTGAGTTGTTTAAATGTTCTTGTCCGAAGAATTCTTTATAAGGATAACATGTTATAAGAGAGTTGTATTAAATCCCTTGTTTTATGGAAATCATACTATAAAAGCATCACAATCACCGTAAGGGCCGGTCTCACCAAAGTCGTTTAAAAGTTAACCGCGATTAACCCATGGCTCCAACCATTGGTGGGATGCAATTCTCCTTTTTAACAGAGATTAATCGCGGTTAGCTGTTAAACGACTTTGGTGAGACCTGAACTTAAAAGAATAACCAAAATGGCTGATTACAGTTAACCGCCGATTAAGCCAAGTAATATCTTGTCACCGATTAATGTCTTAAATAAATTTTATCATAAAATTTATTTTTCAAGACGTTTGAATTGCTCAAATGTTCTCGTCCGAAAATTCTTTATAAGGAAACCTCGTTATAGTAGAGTTGTATTTATCTCTCGTTATATGTAAATCATGATATAAACACATCACGTTATGAAAGACTGTATAAAGAGAAGTTTTGTCCGTTTATTGTAGTCGACAATGTAGATAAATTTATAATTGTCTGCATCTAAAATACAAGGCTCTTAATTGGCTATTAGCTATAATGAGACAATTTGGATATTCTCTAAGGAATCTGGTTTACAAAATAGAATTTGGGGGAATAATCCTGGGTAAACACATGTGCATTCATGGTTCTATCATTGTTACTAAATGTGAATTTAAATACCATTTCACAGAAATTAATGGCAACGGGTTTTGTAGAATTTAAAAATTAATTACATGAATATTTTTGTATTAAACATTTAACGTGATGACGAAAATTAAAAACATTTTTCCTACTGTGGTTGTTTAAAATGCTTTATATCGTTTTTTCTAAAATAAGATAACGGATTTTCGTAGCTTCGTAAGCCTAATCGTCATTTAACTATCATACAATAGAGCAATTTGTCGCAATGTCCCGAACTACTATAATGCCCTTCACATTCATTTTCATGTTTACAATAGACAATAGGCAAACAATAGACTGCCCTTCTGTTTGAAACTAAAGCCAGAATTGTCATAAGTTGAGCCCTGCTGCGTGAAATCGCCTTATTGTACAGCAGCTCACTAATTAACTAAACATAGTATAAGGAGATTTCACGCAGTAGGGCAAATTCTCAAATTATGACAATTCTGGCTTTAGTTTCAAACGGAAGGGCAGTTTATTGTTTGTCTATTGGCTGTTGTAAACATGAAAATGAATGGGAAGGGCATTATAGTAGTTCGTGACGTTGCGACAAATTGCCTTATAGATGAAAGTTTTAACCCTTCTTTCGAGTCAGGTAAAACTAAGGGTGCTACTATATTACAGTCGACATATATCACTAGTGACTACTGGGTCATAATTATGCCAGAAAGGGAAATTTATGGTATCAAATTCCCATCTCTGGTGATTTCTGGCGTAATTATGACGTAGAAGTCACCAGTGACATATGTCGACTGTAATACGGTAGTATCCTACTTTACAACTGACTTCCACGAAAAGTATTTAACTGTCAATTAACTGTAATCAACCGTATGACCAGAAAAATATACTTTACTTTGGTTTGGTTAGGAGCGCTACGGTCTACTGTTTTGCACACGGAGGCTAATGAGACCGGAACTTACAGTTTAAATCCGATTCCGAACTGCTACATATATCCATGCCATCAGCAGGACCCGCGAACTCCGGTTCCGAAGAGCAGCGCTCTACCATTCGGCCATCGTTCTGCATACTTTACTTTAAAATTATGTTGGAAGAATGTACCTTACAATAATTGTGTTTATTTTAAAAGTTAATTGAACTAAAATTTCAGTTTTCAATATTAGAGGTGCGATTACTCATGAAACTGTAATTTTAACATACATCTTTAATCCAACTTCAAAAAATATTTTCTATCTATCATGAAAAACAAAAATATTTTCCTTTAAATCACCGTAATTGTTTTCATACGAGTTGAAAAAAGAAAGAAACACATGCACTTAGCTCTAGGGGACATGTCCCTAAATAAAAGAATCTTATTTGTCACTCTTCTCGAGACCAATGAGTAGATAGTCATTATGTCAGGGTTGAATCTCGAAATCCCACTTTAATCCCATTGTATCTTTTGCTACACCCTGTTTGTAGACGCGTTGTAAAAGTAAGCCCTTTAGACCAATTTATCAAAGAGAAAACTTTAGCAAAGCTTAAAATTTCATCAATATATTTCTAGGATATGATATATATCGTAGAAATAACTCGAGTGAAAATTCTTTGAAAATGTTAAAGTGCCTTAGTTCGGACGAGTTTTCAGGACTAGAAATTGGAAATAACGGCTACAATAATATGGAATACTTTGATAAAATTTCGTATCTACTCAAACATAAATATTTTTTTTCAGTCAGACAACTATTTAACGATGTCACTAAATTCCGAAAAAAAAGTTCGTTTCATACAAAATAAGTTAAATATAGGATTACATTTTTAAATTGCATAAAACAAATCTTAAATTCATTACCACTTAATATTTTTTGAAAATCTCTCTTTTTGTAGAAACTAATATTTTGTTTTATTTATTTTATCCCTAAAATAATATCTGTGACGATAACAGAAATAAAGCATTACATTTTTAGGAATACTCTGTACTTTTTCAGTTCAATTTTTTAAAAATAGTTTTTTGACTAGCCAGTTCAAGGTCAGCAGTTATATAATGCTTTGAAAGAAATTTGATTGAAAAATGCAGAAATACTTTGAAAATAGGGGGGGGGGAATTGGATTATAGGGAAATTTTGGTTAAAAAGAGAACACACTTTACTATCTGCTGGTTATTTTATGAAGAAATTCACAAAGTAGATGCTTAACTATATTTTGGTTTGGTTCGGAGTGCTACACGAAAGATAATGAGACCGGAACCTCTTAAAAGCAGCTTAAATCCGATTCCAAACGGCTACGAACATTCATGGCACAGTGGGATTCGAACCTATGAACTCCGGTACCGAAGGCCAGCACCCTAACCAATCGGCCATTTTTCGGCAATTGTATGATGGAAGAAATCAATAACTTGAAATACCTAACAGCTTTTGAATAATAATATACTTTTATAATTTATCATAGATTAATAATACTAACGTGTATATATATATATATATATATATATATATATATATGTGTGTGTGTGTGTGTGTGTGTGTGTGTGTGTGTGTGTGTGTTTGTATGTGTGTAATATTAGATATATAAATTTGAAATAATATAGTATTATTTATTTGTATAATTTTGCAACATAAAGAATAACTAGATTTTACTTTTATTTCACTTTAACTAAAGCGGTTCATTTAAAGTTAAATGTTTCGGAAATCTAACCGAATAGGGCAGGTACTGATCATTTTTTCGAGTAATCCATGCTTTCGAATCTTTCTTCTAACATAGATATTCATTCCCGTTATCGCATACTGTTTTTCGAAAAATAGTTTTAAGCAGTTGATACCAATTAAAGTAATCTTCAACTTGCAATAAATTTTAACCCTCCGAGTGGAATACATCGAGGAAAAGTCTCCAAAAACACGATAAAGGTTTACTGTGTCAGTGGCCAAAGCCTTCTATGATTTCTTACGTCACACTTAGTCGACTAGAATGGAATACAGGAAACCCACCCTCGTTACTGTCCTTTTACTTCCGGTTATAAATAAACATATAAATTGATATTATAGATTTCAATTTTTAATACACATAAAACTCGTCAAGTGTCGAAGATCGTACCATAAAAAATAATGGATTCTAAAAGTATAAATAAAAATATTCTTTAAGAGACTTATTTATATTTTTTTACGAAAGTCATCCAAGATATTTAAGTGGTGCAATTAGAGATACGTCTGTTAGCGGAAATGAAATACTTCAAAAAAATAGAGATTTACGAAGCCATAAAAAAGTATCAGCGTCTTTGTGCCTCACGGGGTAGGGTTGCGTTCCTCAATAAATGTTAGTCAAAGAGAGGTGCAGTTCCTAAACAATCGACCTGACCCTCCTACCGCAAAATTCCATGGGGGAAAGCACTGGCAAAAATGTACATTACATCCATTTTTGGAGCGTTTTTGGAGGTCGAAAATTGTACGTGACAACCGCTTTGAAGACATCATCGGTCTGGCGGAATTGTACGTGCGAATCACTTAGAGGGATAAAGAAGCTAAATGTTATATTTTTTATGATTTTACAATTAAAACCTTTCATTTGCATAGATCATATTAACATTTAATCTTAGAACACTAATTGCATCCTAATGACCTACACACACACACACACACACACACACACACATATATATATATATATATATATATATATATATATATATATATATATATATATATATAAACATATATGTGCATATATATACATATATATATATGTGTGTGTGTGTGTGTGTATGTATGTGTGTGTGTGTAAACGAAGGGTGATAGAATAGTAAGGTTTTGAAGCCCGCAGAGAAAAGTGTACATTTTACTGCATGCAACCAATATAGCCAAATAATAGTACGTACATGGGATTATTTGCAGTCCTAGTCTCAATATCAATTTAGGCATTCGTCATTTTCAGGCATGAAAATTCCCTCCTGGTAAAATTTTTCTCATTGCTTTCTCAACCACGTTATCCTATATTGTTTCACCTAATGATCTGAAGCTATACTTCGGCATCGTAGGTTCTCATTCAAGTAAGAAAAGAGGTGAAATTCTCTTGGATCTCACAAATCCCAGAAGAGTACCACGCTGATATTGCTGGGATATCCTCAATCAACCACTTTACATCTGGCTTCTCATGCATCATTCCACGACGTTAATGAGTTTGTTTCAATTATGATTAAACTGATCTTAAAATTTTAATTTATGTTTTAAGAAGTAACAAATGTATAAATACATATACATGTTTATATGCACACACAATAATTGGACATTTCTCCCGGGCATGTGCCATGATTAATTAATTGTACATGATAAATACACGGAGTAAAATATAAACTGAACTGAAAACTGCATTAAGAATATAATAATTTTTGTATACTATGAACAAACCTCAGTAATTTGCGGTCACCCTTTAATGTTATTTATTTCGGAAATAAGACGTACGGAATTTTCCTTTTTTTTCTCAGAAATTAATTTCCTTTGAAGCATAACCTGCATTTTTTTATATTTGACTTAGAGAGATCCTCTCTTCACTTTAAAGGCAAAATTCTTATGGCATTTCAGCTCATTCAAAGATGCGACTGGGATAAATTTCCACCGTCCATGTAGCAGAAGTGATACAGTAGATGTAATTTGAGATTCTAAACACATAATAATAGACTTGTGCATAATAATATTACTAAACTTTCACTGTCCATATAGCATAAATGATACAGTAGATAAACTCTTCCGATTCTGAATGCATAATAATATGCTTGTGCATAATACTATTACTAAACTCCCACCGCCAATGTATGAGAAATTATACTGTAGATAAACTTTTTCGATTCTAAACGCATAATAATATTTTTGTGCATAATAGTATTACTAAATTTCCATAGCTCATGTAGCAAAAATGATACAATAGATAAACTTTTGCGATTCTAGACGCATACTAATATCATTGTGCACAATAATACAGTAGAACCTCGGTATAAGGACCCCCTGTGGCACCAACATCATATGGTCGTTGTAACGAATTGAAAAAATAATAAAAAAAAATTGTGCCAAGAAATGATGCAACAGTACATATCAAGAGAACACATCTATTTATTTGTATTTCCATTGCTGAATTTTTGAAGAAAAATCTTTGATTGACGCCTGTTTCAAGTTCATATGGAAATTTTTCATTATCACTGATTCCATATCCGTTAGATTTTGAAGGAAATCTTCAGAATTAAACTGTCCTTCAAAATATTGACGCAAGGCATTGATTGCATTAAAGGCTTCTTTTTCATTCACTTTTTTAATAGCTTAGACGATTTCTTCTCCGTCGTCGGAATCTCAGATTTCTTCATTTCCGGTAATACGGGCAATAAAATCGTCCTCATTCAAATTTTCTCCCCAGCACTGTAAAGTTTCGTCTACCGTAACAAACTCATCAAAAGATAATTGAAGAATTTTCTCCCCTTTTCGTCACACCCCTCCCTTCCTTTAAGTAAACACAAAGAGAGGAGTACAGGTTTCTTGAGGTTACACCACAGTACAATAGTTTTGAAATATCCCACTTGCTCATGAGTGCTGCGGACTAAAATTGGCGGTCATTCTAACTAAAATTAATACGCTTGGGGTCGTTGTAATGATTCCAAATTAACATTATTCCTATGATAAAATATTTGAGACTTTATAAGATGGTCGTTCTAACGAAGGGGTCGTTATATCATGGGGTCGTTAAAAAGAGGTTCTACTGTATTACTAAATTTCCATCGTCCATATATCAAAAATTATACAATAGATAAAATTTTTCCATTTTAAACGAATAATAATACTCTTGTGCTTAACAATATTACTAAACTTTGTAATTTTGGGAAATATAAAGGATATTAGATACCAGAAGAAAAAATATGACTTATGTTATATTTTGTAAAGGATAGGCAGTACTAACTTTGCTTACCCAGATGGCACATCTTGTTGTTTTCGTATGGTTAGATATATCAGGAAAGAAATATAAAAGAGGAAATACAAATGTAAAAGATTTTGATTTATTCATTTCTCAAAGTTTCTATTCTTTTCAATATTTCTCTAGGGAGAATAAAGAAATCAAGTAAATACGCTGTTTTATTCATAGCCCACAGAAGTTTTGCATTAAGATTCTAGATGTGATAAATGCAACAGAGATTTAATGAATTGTATACAAAGTTTGATTTCTAGCTTGTCTTATTTATTAGTAACAGATTCGACTATAAGAATTTTGTTTCAGAAAATGGAAATATCTATTTATTTAGGATTTAATTGGTACTCATTCTTGATATATAATTATGTATAATTATGTAGATACATTAGAACCTCTATTATCTGAACCTCGATTAACCAAAACTCTCGGTTAACCGAAGTCGGTTTCTTATTCACTATTTTTTTCACTTCCTACTATCATCTAAAATTTTCTCTTTCCAAACATGCATTTTTAAAGTATTTTTTCTCACATTACTTTTTTTATGCAAGCCATCCTTTCCAAACTATGAGTGCAGATAAATAGTTTGGAATTCCCTCTCTCAGAATTCCTTCTCGCAAGCACAATTCTCGGTATGAGTGTACTCTTCCCCACTTTCAAACATCCTTGTTCTAAACAAAAACACACCTCATTTTCAAATTTGGAAGGTCATACTGCCGAGTAATAGAACAATCGAATGTTATTACCCCAATGACGATACTACATATTAAACTAGATGATTACTGATGAATTCTCGATTATCCGAAATAGGTTCGGAACCAGTTACTTCGGATAATCGAAATTCTACTATACATCTATATGACATGAGGCTTTTTGCCTCATCTCGATGAGAGTTCGTAGCTGATATTTCAGCCCTGCAGTCACTGAATCGTAAACAAATGATAAAGAAATGGAAGGCTTGGATAAAAAAAAAAATAGTTTATTCAAGCACCAGTTTTACAAACTAACTTCTGAACTGTTCGCGAACACTGTACATTATGTTTAAATAGTCCTTTGTACCAGCCAATTAGAAATCACGTACAAGTCACGTGGGTTACGCCAATGGCGTAGTTTAAACGCCAAAATCTAGTTTTAGTTACATATGAAACCGGGAAAAATCCGCAGGTTACTTTTGGGAACAAAGACATTCACTAATATTGCTAGAAAGGAATGCCAGAAAGATAGTATCCCAACCGGAATTGGAAAAAAAAATTTCACACACACATACATATATATGTATATGTATATATATATATATATATATATATATATATATATATATATATATATATATATATATATATATATATATATATATATATATATATATATATATATATATATATATATATATATATATATACAGATAGAAAATATATATAAATATTATATATATATATATATATATATATATGAAAAAAAAATTGAAATAAAATATGATACAGATAGAAAACTACAAGTAGAAATCAAACGAAACAATCTAATTAAATTTTGTTGGTTAAGCATTGATAAAAAATATGAAAAACCTACTGAGAAAGCTCTTAAATTATTATTATTACCGTTTAATAGTAAGTAATTAGTGTAGAAAAAGCTGTTTCTTCTATTTTTTTAAATATGAAACTTTGAACAAACACACGCATCTATATGTGTATGTATATATATATATATATATATATATATATATATATATATATATATATATATATATATATATATGTATATATATATGTATATATATATATATAATATATATATAATATATATATAATATATATATATATATATATATATATATATATATATATGTATGTGTATGTGTATGCATATGTATGTGTATGCATATGTATGTGTATGTATATGCATATGTATGTATGTGTATATATGTATTTGTGTATATATATGTATGTGTATATATGTATATATATATATATATATATATATATATATATATATATATATATATATATATATATATATATATATATATATATATATATATATATATATATATATATATGCAGTGTTGAAGTACATGATATGCGCATCATGTTGAGCTCCAACGTTGATTACACAGGAAGTACAACACGTGATTATTTGATAATATTCCACATTAAATAAAGAGTTCTTCTCCTTTTAGAATGAATACTTTCATAGCACTCTAATCTCTCATAAGACCCTATATCCCTATAATAACACTCTATCAAAAATATATTTCTTTTTGTTATCCATAGTATATATATATATATATATATATATATATATATATATATATATATATATAAAAGCACACTAAAAGAAAAGAATGAAATTCATTCAACTGCAAGATAAATTTTGAAGAATGTATAGTAAAATATGTATAGTATTTTCCCATGCGAAGTATTTTTTCATAATATTGAGGTAAAATATCTCTTTTGTTCTGTAAACAAAAATTTCTATTCCTCTATCCTTGAATCTTGCTGTTATCAATATATGTGATTTAAAACCCTTATAGATAGCCCTATAGATCTTATAGATACAAAAGTATTACAAAATTGAAACCTAAAATATACCCTCTATAATGATATAAAATACATGAACAACTCGTTTAATGTAATTGATGGTCAGGAAATAAAAAATATAATTGACTTTTATTTTTTTTTAAATATAATTTCTAATTTACAATATTTAAAAGTTGTTTTAAGGATAGCTGCATTTGTGTATTTTCCACTTGTTGGATATTAAATATTATGCAAAAGTATTTTTAGATAAAAAATAATTCTGTGTAGTACTAATTAACTAGTATCTATTACATTAATTATGAGAATTTTCTTCAAAAGTAAAATAATGGTAATTTTAACAGTTAGTATTCCATCGCAACGATAGATGGCAGCACTGAAATACTTAAAGAAGTAAAAGCAAGATTAATGTTTAGAAGTCTCAAATCAACAGATGCTCTACGGTGTATTTTATATTCAGCAATTTATATTGTATTCTTCAGAGAAAATGTAGTCAGTTATTACTATATTACTTTTTATTTAGTTAAACGTTTTTAGAGCTTGTCTATGATTTTCGTTTCAATGTAAATTTAAATATAATTTTGATTTCGATAAATATTTATATTCAGTTTTACTTTTAAATTTAATTATTGTTTAGGAATCTATTAATATTATACATTTATAATTCTAATGATTCGATCATACGTCTTCTTTTAAAAGATTTTAAATAATTGTAGTTTATTACAGAAAATTAGAAAGTTAAAAATTCTTCACTAATTAATTGCTGAAAAAATACGGGAACATTATTATTATCTTTGTCACAATAACATGATGTCAAATACATGATTTGCTCAGAATGACTAGTAAAATTTAGTTTACTCCAAGTACTGGTATCTAAGTCAAATTCAGGTAAACCGGATAAAAATTACGGTTAACATTTTATCCGAAATAAATATTATTTATATGTATTTTTTAATTCATTTTCAGAAACGAGTATTCGGTTAATTAATATACTTGGGGTATTATATATTCATATACTAATTATATACTTGGTGCAATTTTTTAATATTTTCTTATCTCTTTCCGATTATTATGATTGCTTATTAATTATTAATAATTAACTGAATTACTGAGTTCTTTTGGGGCACACTTTACAAATTGCATAGTCTATTATAGACTTCATATCATGAATTCAGTTTCAACAGGAAAAAAATTTAGTGTAGAATCTTTATAAAAAAAATTATAGATATTTTTGTCTATTGTACAAAGGTACGCTATGCTCGGTATGTTAGCTATATAAATAGCACAGAATTTTTTGTGCTTGTACATGCATCACGCGAAATCTACTGACTGGATCAAAGTGAGAATACCTTTTGAATAATTCTGAGATCAACTTAGGCTGTTTGGATTCTTGAAATTCAACTTAGTTTTTCAATGTGTTGTACTTAATGTATTGCTTACAATTTTATTTGATCCGTGGTAGCTTATTCGGCAAAGGCAACGCTCTCGTAGCAGGAGGGTGTTTGGGGTTTGTAGCTCTAGCAGGCCTAAGATCCACCGAATTCTTTAAAGGTGAATGGGTCAAGTAAAATATGTTTAATAAATTTAAGAGACGTGCTCATCGATACTTTTCCAACGAAATAATAAGACGCGACTTTAACATGTTAACTTTCAAACAATCTTGTGTAAAAGCATCTCAAAATTTTTATAATAGTCTAAATAACCTACCAAATGCAATAATATCAGAACTTCCTGATTAGGATTACAATAGCCCCACTAAGTTACGTAGACCTAGCGTCGATTTGCCATCCTGACAATAGTAACCTTAATTTAACTTACATATCTTAGAACTTATTACTTCACCCCCTCCCTTTTTCATATACGTTGTAACGTCCCTGTGCTGTAATGTTATAATAATAAAAGAAAAAAATATGTGTATTTTTTATTATGGAGCAGAAAGTGTACCTAACCGTGTATTGATGTTTATTTTTTCGTAAGACTTCATCTAGTGTTCCTAACCATGTCTATTAATTAACATTTTCCATTCAGGTTATTAATAAGCATTCTTTTTTAGTCATTTCAGGTTTTAAGATATCACACCAGCCCTTACGATTTTTCCCTTACCCACTTTTTAATGACCGGCGTCTAAATGACTCCTTTTTCTAAAATTAAAAACTTAATTTTTACTTCACAGATTTTACCTCGATTACTTTTTACCTTTAGACCGAGTATGAGGTCTTACGGCTAAGAAGCCCCTTAACCTTTAAGCTTCGGCTAACCGCTGGCTTGCGTTTGGACTACAAATCGGCAACATTTTCGAAAATCCCTCCCCCTCTATCCACTTTCTCAAGAGGGAAAAATGTTTTGTCCTATTGTCACTCTCTGGGAGTGGAGGATGTTACAATACAGGGTTGGTCTAAAACCAATCTGAAAGTTGTTATTTGACATCTCACTTTGAGAAAGACCGTTGAATTTTGGAGCCATGATCAGATTAAATAAAAAAATAAACTACAAAGGAAAGAAACTTTGACTCGCTTCCAAACGGATTTGGTTCACAAGATAGAAATAATAGTTTACAAACAACTGCTGGACATGAACAAAAAAGCGCCAGTTGTTCCACATGTCGCCAAACAAAATCACATTCTTCCTTCCCGGTACTGATGCACTCTGCAAAACTTCAACAATAGGGAGGGACTGGCCAAATGAAAAGTGAGTAATGACCCCCGTTCCTGCAAAAGGAGAGAAATATCTGTGGTACAACTGTTGAACCCTAGCCGACTTTTGGGTTTCTAAATATTTATGGTACAACTGCTGTACCAGCCGAAACCTAAAAGTTAACTGTCCTTTACAATAGGAGGCAAATATGTTCGTGGTCGCAATGTCCTCCAAGTTCTCAATCGATACCTCAGGGGATGGCAGGCCAAACCTATGGGTCTTCTGCTTGGTCCCTGCTTCAAAATTACGAGGATCCACTTCAGCAAAAAGTCGTATCTTCACCCTTGAGGTGTCGTTAATAACGAAAGACGCACCCCTTTCTCTTATTAGGATTAGCGTTCGGTTCAATCGTGCAGGGTTTGACCAAATGGCATTAGAAACATCAACACAGATTTCTTTCTTTCCGTAGCTACGTACTAAGCAATCACACTCTCAAGACCTGAATGTCAGTTTTGAAATAAGAAAACTTCTTTTTAATTTATCATTTTCGGAAATTTATAGAGTATGTCACTAAATTCCTAAAATGTCTATCATGTAACATTTTTTTTTTTAATCCGGGACCCGAAATATGATTTTCCCATTTAATCGCAAATATTGAATACGGTGATAGGAATTCAATAAGTCATAATTTATCTGAAGTGAAAATGAAAGCACAGGTGATATCATTGGTTATGTATACCCACACCAAAGTCTAGGGACGCTGTGGCTAGTTTTATATACTACTATTTTATATTCGATTGACTTCAATTCAACTTGCTTGAATTCAACTGAAACCTGATACTCAAAAATCAAGTTAACACTTCAGATCATATTTGATTAAAAATACAGAAAATGAGAGAAACGTCTCAAATTCCAAAAAACAATATATGTTTTAGATGTTAATAGATAATTTAATACCGTGTACTTTTTTAATCGTAATTATATGGTATTTTTATATTTAAAAAATCCGAAAACTTTTAGCTACCAATTCTTGAATGATTTCTTTCCCATAACTGCTGATATAAGTTGTTGAATATCTTGTTAAATATGTCTCTGACAAATGTGTATTTTTTAATCTCAAACCTAAACATACCTTTAATCATTGATGTGATTATTGGAAATAAGAAAAACTAAACAAGAATTTTCTGTAATAGTTTTATGTATCCTTAAAAGATATATTAAAGATAAAAAATATTTTTTATGGTCAAGAGCATGCATTTTTGATAAAAATAATTAAACTTTATTTTCTTTGCAAGCAGTTAGCACAAATATAGTATACAGACATACATCAGAATCAGTTGCTTATAGTGAATATTTTTAACAAATGCCTTAATAATAATAACTTAAAAATAAGTTTCGAATATAAACATGGTTTCCGCGCACCTGGAAAGTCAGGGAAAGTCAGGGAAAATCATTGATTTAGACAATGGATTAATTTTGTCATGGAAAGTCATGATTTTTCAAGTAAAATGAGTAAAAGTCATGGAAAGTCGTGGATCCGCTAAACTACCGATTAAATAAAAATGCATTGAATTGTTTAATTCTACTTTTACTTGTCATTTGCCTGAAGTTACTAAGTTTGGTATTTATGTATTATCCTATTGACCCTATTGCCAAGTAAAATTTGTTCACCAAGGGAACTCAAAGCAAGAAAGCTTAATGGGTGGGTAAATGTATATTATTCTGGTTTTTTCTTAAATTGTAGATTAAAATTTTATTAATATAATATTCATTATTTTTTAATAAAAATTAAGATTTTTGCACAAAATATAAGTTTATCTCTAGGGATATTGTATATAAACATTATAGGGTTATATTTGGCTATTATTCATGGTCACCTGGATAATACCAAAGTACCCTGAATTCAAATTTGAAACATTTTGATTGAAAAATTGCTATATGGTTAAACTTAGGTATGTAGATACAACAATTTATTTTTATGTATATGAGTTTATTGACACTTATAAAGTAAGTTTATAGTTTTTTATGATAAAATTCCTGTAATTTCTCTAAAGGCATATATTTTATTTGTATGTACATCAGAAGTTTTATTCATATATACTTTAACAAAAGCTTTTTAAAGTCATGGAAAATGATCTGATAAATCAGGGAAAGTCATGAAAAGTCATGGATTTGAAAAATTTTATTTTGGCAGATACCCTGTATAAATTACGCCAGAATATACTTATCTCTTCTACAGGATAAACTTTTTATTATTATTTTTCTTTACTTGGATAAATTATTTTCGAGGTCAAACATGGGCATTATTAATACAAGTAGATAAACTTTATATTGCTTCCCTGCAGTTTGTACCACTTAACAAAGAGTTGCATCAATAACTGCCCTCGCTGCTATTAGTGGTCTACTTATGGAAAAAGTGACCGGATGGAAGACCGGAAGTGTGTTCAGTTTCCTTTCTTGCTCCAATCTTGGCCGGAAGGGTCGGGTTTGCCGGCAGCTGCACCAACCTGAGCAAGCGACTTGGCCGGGAGTGTTTGTCTCATCAATGTAATTAACAGGAGATTACGGCAAAGGAAGGGCATAAAGACGAAGCATAAAAAACAGTGCAAGAGGAGATTGTTGCACTATTTTTTTAGCAGTTCCTAGACGCCATTTTCCTAACCCCCAATACACTAGATTTTCAATACATATTAAGAAAAATCCTTACGTGTTTTATCCAAATTTGCAATATATTACAAATACATTTGTAATAATGTTTAGAATTTTATGTTAAATTTTTAAATAACTTGTTGTCAGCATTAAGTCTTTCTTCAATCATATTTTGTGTCTATTTTACTTGAGTTTCTGAACAGACCTACCTGGTTAATATCTCTGTTGTATGATTACCTTTATAATTCTTTCATTAACCTTTCCCACCGCATGTCAAAACTTATTGCTACATTCGTTGTTTTCAAACAAATACCTAATAATGCAGTGACTTAAAAATAAATTTCGGATACAAATTTTCTTATTGAACTTTTGGTTTAAAGTTTCAAATTTGATATCCTTTCTTTTTTCGTCTCAAAATATGTATTGTAACTTTGATTATTTATTAAAATACATAATTTTGGCAAGTATAATTTATTGTTGCCGGAATGAAGCCTAAAAAGCCTTTTACTTTCAATTATATGAATTGATATTATTGGTATGAAGTGTATTTAGCCTTTTACAAGTTTAATACACACTGTATGTCTTATTCATTTAGAGTATGTCAAAAGAAGAACAAACCATATTGTGAAGCAATCTTATATTGCCAAATGACTACTTATAGCAAGAAAAAAGCGTTTTCCTTTACAGTTAATTTGGGATTTTTCATCGCATGAAAATTTTTATGTTCGTTGACATATGAGACCAAGTCCAATTAGTTGAGGTTATTTAGGTCTCCTTGACTATAAATTAATACTTTATATATGTATATCTCCAGTGGTGAGCAATCATTTAGTCTTTACTGTTTTTCTAGCATTATGACATCATTCCTTTAACCATCTCATTTCATCATTTATTATTTTAAATACTTAAAATATCGTCTGCTTTATTTTCATACATTTTATCATAGAACTTAGATATTACGTAAATAATTTTCTTTTATATTTGGCTTAAATAATAGATTAGAAACTTATATGACAATTTTAAATTTAATCACCGATTATTTTTTCTTGCAATGAAAACTTTATCACCGGTATTAACAACAAATTAAGGAGTTTGTTCGTTTGTGTGTTTGTTTTCGTATACATAACCACACAGTTTGAAATAGATTGGCTAAATTTTTGACATCATTCATATATACCGCCAAATAATCACTGTCAATATTAAAACCTCTGCTCCCCATCTTATCACGTAATATGACAAGATAAATTAAGGTTGGCAACTAACATGCGGTAAGAAAGATAAATTATAGAGCAATTTGTCGCAAAGTCAAGAACTACTATAATGCCCTTCACATTCATTTTCATGTTTACAATAGCCAATAGAGCAATTTCAAGCAACGTCAAGAAATACTGTAATTCCCTTCCAATTTATTTTCATATTTTCAACAGCCAATAGGCAATTAATAAACTGCCTTTCCTTTTGAAACTAAAACCAGAATTTTCATAAGTTGAGCTGTGCCTTGCTGCGTGAAATCGGC
>CM063510.1:5260969-5270969 GCA_032207245.1 Pardosa pseudoannulata | reverse complement strand
CGAGCTAAACTCTCTCTCTTCCTCTTGTTTAGCTCTTCTTCTCTCTTGGTTCGTGCCACCCTCACTAATTCCGGCGTCTAGAGATCCGCTAATCATCCCATAGTCTCCCAAATTCTCCTCCCTGTCTCCCTCATATCTGCCGTGTTCGCCCCATATTGGCGCCTGCGATGCGTCGGGTGCGTTCCGGGTTCTTCGAGGGTCGAATGCATGGTGGGGTGGCCCAGTACTTGCGATCTGTCTACCGCCGACGGGGTAAGCCTGGAGGGACTCACGGCCAAATGGACTCGGTCTGGCGCTTGATTGTCCAAGGGGCATCAGAAACAACGACAGCAACACTTTTTAACCCTTAATTTGACAAGATGTTTTTCAAATATTTTTTAATTTCTGTTATTTTTCCATGTCTGTATAGACATTAAGATCTCTGTAAAATAAACAAAAAAATATATCATTTTCCAATTTTGAGATAATTAATGTCCGCTGTGGCAAACACTAACAATTATGTTATATATTAGTTATAAATATACATGTCCGGTGTAGCAGACTTAGCCAAATTAAGGGTTAAGCAATTAGTATTTAAAAGCATCTAAATCAATGTTTTGCATTGAAACTTTAACCACTTTTATATACATGTATTTCTAATAACCCATTATATTTTCTGGGACATTAGTTAATATAAAATAAATTACATTTGCTAGTCTAGCGTTCCCTCGTAAAATATGGATTTTTAAAAAAGCGGGACTAGCTAGGAATTGATAAGTTTGTATTCAGCCTTGTATACCTCGTGTTGTCGAGCATAAATAAATTAACACTTTATTCCTTACATTTACAGATTTTTAAAATTAATAAACGATGATCCCCAAAAATGACGTATCAAGGTCAGCAAGGAAGTAAGTAGACTTGTCACGACTCACAAGTTCGCCTTGTGGGCCGTGACATTCTGCTTGAGAGCTGCTGTGCTAATCAAACAGGATAAATTTGTGTCATAGTAGTAAACATCATGCCCGGAATCATACAGACCTTGGTGATTTGGGAATTTTGGATATTTTTCTATTTCACACGCTTTGTAAATTTTTCTTGTTAAGAAAATATATTATTAATAATAAGAATTACCGTAACCCCTCCCTACGTTTGCGAATATGTGTAGATGCTACTTTATTTTGCAGCACTAAGTAGATAGAGTTAGCTTTGCAGTTTCATCCAGGGAGCATAAAAATGCTTTATGAATTTTGGCCAAAATTTTAAATGTCTCTGAATGTACCAGATTAAATTTTGGACATCTGCCGATTCTGACCGACATACTGTAAAATTAAAATTCAAAATTACTTAAAAGCAAACATTTAAAAGATTTGTTTCACCAGCTTATAAGAGAAATTTAATAAATTTACCAGGTTTTACAAAACACTTTTTTTATTTTTATTATTTAATGTTATTAACAATCTCATAAAATTATATTATTCTTTTAAATAATCCGCAATGTCTGTCGATATTCATAACAATAAATATTTTCTATCATCGAATGAAATTTCATGTCACTCAGCAACATTTGACCAACATTGGTACTTATCAAAAAAGTTATTCAGGGGTATCATTTAAGGGGAAAGTGTCAATTATATATAGGTCAATATTTCAATTTTAATTGAGGCCGATATTCTTGTTTTATAAGGCTAAGAAGGAAAATGGAGATTCAAAATGAGCCGCTGTAGCTCAGTCGAAAAAAAGCAACAATCTCGTAACTGGATGGTTGTGGGATCGGGTCTCGACTTGGCCTAGATCAGCCATGTTTATTAATGGTGACTGGGGCACATAAAATAGACTCATGGTCACAATGTCCTCCAAGTTCTCAATCAATACCTCTGGGGATGGCAGGGGAAGATTGGAGGTCTCCTGCTTGATCCTTGATTCTAAATTACGAGGAATCACTTGATTTAAGACGTTCCTTCACCCTAGCGGTGCTCGTTAAACGAAACACTCGCCCCTTCTTCTTAACACTAGGTTTACGAATGTTGATGATATACCTATTTTTAATGAAGTGAGCCAGTTTGACTCCTACAAGAAAATTGAAGTTTTTTGCAAAGAAAATAGTTCCAAATTAATTTAAATGAAATATTTATTATCAAAAATTTACGGAAAATATTTTTTGCATATAAAATCTGTTTTTGAAACACATTTTCCTCAAACATTTCTATTACATTTAGCACAATGGTTTCTACATCTGTTTCTTTTTCATGATTGTTGAACTTGAAAATTCTTACGTGCGTCAGTAGCACTAATTTCTGCCATGGGAATGGAAGTGTTTTCGACTTCTTCTCTATATTTACTTTATACTATACTTTATATACTTTATATTTACTTTATACTATATTTATTACTATATTTATTTATTTTCATATACATTCTATGAGTCAAATTGGCTCACAACCTTGAAATAAGGTATACCGCATTTGATAATGGGAAATGAAGGTGTCTGCGGAAGAGGAATGAAAGTTTATATGTATTTTATTACTTAACTAAAAACTAACGTATGTTTTTGAAAAGTGATATTAAAGTTATATATATATATATATATATATATATATATATATATATATATATATATAGTGATCAAATTTTTAATGAATCAAATTGGCTCCGTCAATAAATCTAGTGTTAATTTGTGGAACTCTGGCCCACGTGATTAGCTCTTCCAACTAGCATTAGCAACAGCAACATGACGTTTAATCTCTAGTGCATAAGTATCTCAACCGATTGGCTTTTATCAGACGCACGTTTGAATATATTATTTTACACATGATTTAAAGTGCGGGAACCTTACATTTGATACAATTAAAGTATGAAAAACTGTTTAAGAGTACAAGACCTGCTAATCCGGTTATAAAAACTGCAAATTATAGCATACAAAATTTATATAGTTAATAAATATATGTAAATAAAAATAAATAATGAAATTCGATACAAGGTACAAGGCATTCGAGTACAAGGCCTGACAATCCGGTTATAAAAACTGCAAATTATAACATACAAAATTGATATAGTTAAAAAATATTATATGTAAATAAAAATAAGTAATGAAATTCGATATAAGGTACAAGGCATTTGAGTACAAGGCCTGACAATCCGGTTATAAAAACTGTAAATTATAGCATACATAATTTATATAGTTAAAAAATATTAAATGTAAATAAAAATAAATAATGAAATTTGATATAAGATACAAGGCATTAGAGTACAAAGCCTGACAATCTGGTTATAAAAACTGTAAATTATAGATAACAAAATTTATATAGTTAAAAAATATTATATGTAAATAAAAATAAATAATGAAATTCGATTTTAAATCCAAATATATCAGATTTATAACTGATTAAAAAACTGAAAGTTCGAAGAATACCCGGATTTTGAAAGTCCGGATTTAAGGCTCTCTACTTTGATACTTAAGACATAATATAAAATAATTTTCATCTGAAGAAAACCACCAAATTATATACTTTAAAATAAATGTTTTATGCTTTATATAGCATGCAACTTTATTAAATGGCGAAATATTTTTCTAATTAAACAAGAAAATGGAAATTAAATTAAAAAAAAACATATTTTAGTACTTGAGATTCTGAGTAACTAGTTTTCATAAAACACATTTATAATGGTTATATACTTCTCGTTACATGAGTTTGGAACAGAAAGGCGTAAAATATATGGTGTTTAATTAAATTCATGATATTAGACTAGAGTATATTTTTTTAAGATACAGTTGTATTATTAAATTTTTTAATAGGAGAAGCATTTTTACTTATAAAAACAGTTGTAGTGGTAACGAGAATTTTTTTTTCTAAAAATTCACTCAACGCAATTAGTTTTTCATATCCTTTTCTCAAATTTACTTAAGTATGCGACTATATGAATGGTGCTAAAATATTCCAATTAACACTTAAAGTATGTTTTTAAATTTTTTTTCTGTTCCACTCCAAAGCACACACGAATGTTTACGATTCCAAATAATGGAGATTTATGCTCCACTTACCTAGAAATAATATTTTTCATCTGACATTTAAAACTAAGTTTTTGCATGATAATTGTTACTTTAGTATTATTTAGATAATGAAAAAAACCCTGGAAATTTTGTCTAAATGAACTGTGGAAACTTCACTATTTAAGAAATTTTAAAATGTTCATTGAATCGCAAATTACGCTTGGATTATTCTGTTTTCTTTGGAATAAAAATGTTAAAAGATTCTCTTAAATGAGAAACTTGAAAAAAAAGTTTTAAAAAAAATTCTTTTTACTTTTTTCTTTCTTGATAGAAAAATCATTAACCTTTTCTTCTAGTGATATTTAAAGAATTTCATGAATTAGAACATACAAAAAAAAAGAAATTTCAAATTTCGCTAATTCATCTAGATGAAAAATCATTAACCTTTGATTTTCACATTATTTTCGTTTAAATAAGGTATAGAAATTATTAGTATGAAAATTTTAATTTATTTAATAATAAGATAGCTAGTTAATTGATAAGCAGTGATTCAAAAAACAAGAGACTGTCAGAAAAATCCTTAGATCTAATGCTCAAACAGAGGTTTTTTTTTTACTAACGTAGCATCATTATGTTCGAATTTAAAGCATTATAAGTAGAATATGAGTTTCTTTATCTCGATTGAAAACTCTATTTGTAGTATTAAAATGAGAGTTTCGATTGTGATTCTAGCAACTTCAAGTCAGGAGTAGGCATGCCTTAAGCCAAATAGACAAGGCAGTAGATCCCAGTTGGTTGAAATCTGTAGTAGCCGTATTGAAATGACCATTCCAATTGCCATTCTGACAGCTTCAAGTTAGGAGTAGGCGTGCTCTAAGCCTAATAGACGGCATAGTAGAATGTGTGCTAGTCTTCTCATCGGTTGAAAACTCGAGTAGCCTTATTGAAATGAGTATTTTGATTGCGATTCCGACACCTTCAAGTCAAAAGAATACATGCTCTAAGCCTAATAGACGGTGTAGTAGAATGTGTGTTAGTCTTCTCATTTGGTTGAAAACTCTAGTAGCTTTATTGAAATGAGCGTTTTGATTACGATTACGACGCCTTCAAGTCAAGAGAAGGCGTTTCGTTCCCTTAGCCTAATAGACGACGTAGTAGAATGTGTGCTAGTTCCTCTCGGTTGGATGAAAACTCTAGTAGCCTTATTGAAATGAGCGTTTCGATTGCGATTTTGACACCTTTGCCTAGAGGCCTAAATTTATGTTTTGATCTGCTTACGTAAGGAGGTTAAAATGAAAACCTTCTACTTCGCTAGGTACTGTGTTAAACACAATTACCTTGACCTTGACCTTGATTTTGACGCCTTCAAGTCAGACGTATGCTTGATCTAAGCCTAATACTCAGTGTAGTGGAACGTCTGCTAGTCTTCTCATTTGGTTAAAACTCTAACAGCTTTATCAAAATAAGCGTTTTTGATTGCGATTTCGAAACCTTCAAGTCAAGAGAAGGAGCTCCCTTAGCCTAATATACGACGTAGTAGAATGTGTGCTAGTTCCTCTCGGTTGGTTGAAAACTCTAGTAGCCTTATTGGAATGAGCGTTTCGATTGCGATTTAGACACCTTCAAGTAAAGAGAATATATGCTCTAAGCCTAATAGAGGGCGTAGTAGAATGTGTACTTAGCTTCTCATTTGGTTGAAAACTCTAGTAGCCTTATTGAAATGAGCGTTTCATTTGCGATTACGACGCCTTCAAGTCAAGAGAAGGAGCTCCCTTAGCCTAATATACGACGTAGTAGAATGTGTGCTAGTTCCTCTCGGTTGGTTGAAAACTCTAGTAGCCTTATTGAAATGAGCGTTTCGATTGCGGTTCCGACAGTTTGAAGTCATATATGTAAGCGTGATCTAAGCCTAATAGTCAGTGTAGTGGAATATGTGCTATTCTTCTCATTTGGTTAAAACTCTAGTAGCCTTATCGAAATGAGCGTTTCGATTGCGATTACGACGACTTCAAGTCAAGAGAAGACATGCCCTTATCCTAATAGACAAATAAGTAGAATATGTGCTAGTTCCTCACAGTTGGTTGAAAACTCTAGTAGCCTTATCGAAATGAGCGTTTCGATTGCGATTACGACGACTTCAAGTCAAGAGAACGTGAGCCCTTAGCCTAATAGACACAGTAGTAGAATGCGTTAATCTCAGTTGGTTAAAACTCTAGTATCCGTAGTGAAATGAGCTTTTCGATTGCGATTCCGACAACTTCAAGTCAAGAGAAGGCCTAATAGATGACGTAGTAAAGTTTGGGCCACTTCCTCTCAATTGGTTAAAAACTCTAGTATCCGTAATGAAATGAGCTTTTTAATTGCGATTCCGACAACTTCAAGTCAGGCTTATCCGTGATCTAAGCCTAATAGTTAGCTTAGTAGAATGTGTGTTAGTCTTCCTATTTGGTTGAAAACTATAGTTGTAGTAATCGTATAGAAATGAACGTTTCGCTCCGCTATCTGCTATTCAGGACCAGGCGTGCATTAAGTCTAATTGACAGCGTCGTGTAAATGACTAATGTGCCACTTTATGCTGAGGATATATTAGGCTCGTTAATACTTGAAAGGAAATTTTACTGACATAATAATAGCAAAAATATAAACAAATTACGTATAGATTTTATTTTAATTGTGGAAACATTTTGTGCTATGTTAGAAAGTTAGTTCAAGTTTATTGAATATTTATATATGTAATATTATAATAATTATATATTTAATAAAATAATAAAGCCATGGAGGACAAATAATGTAGTAAACACATGTAATACCAAATATACTGCATATCACTTACACACACAAAAAAAGTGCACAAATTATTAAGATTGAAACAGTCTACTTCTGCCACGAAATAAGGAATAAACAATTTATTGATCCTGTCTACCCTTATATTCGCATCGGCATTATATGTTTGAAGCAATAAAGACATATAATGCCGTAAAGACATATAATGTTATAAGCAATAGAGACATATAATGTCATAAAAGACAAGAATTTTCATATTCAGACTGATGAAAACTGATTGTTTTAAAAATTATTCGAAATTTAAATTTACCGTAACTATAAGGAGCTTATTTCACAAAGGCATTTAGGTCATAATTGGATAGTTGTGGGTTCCTTAATGGAGCACATAAAATAGTGTAGTAGTCGAAATGTCCTCCAAGTTTAAAAGATACCTCTGAAGGTGACAAGCTAATCCGGGGGTCTTCTGCTTGGGCCTTGCTTCTCAAATATGATAAGCCACATTGAAGAAAAGTCATGCTTTCATCCTAGTGGTGCTCTTGAAAATGAAAAGCTGATCCCTTCGCCTTAACTCGTTTAGATTCTGGCTTATGTGCTTACTTATCCACGTAGTAACCGAAACAACAAAAGCATAAGAAATTAAATTTGATTTTGTAAAGGCGACTATTTTTTCTTAAATCTTTTTACGGGAATAGCCTTTAAAAGGATAGCTCGAAACAATTTTGACACAATGCTGTTGTGCGCCTCTCCCTTATTACATGTTCTTGTATCTCCGTAAAATGCATGCACTTGCTATCTTCGTCATTACATTCTCTTGCATGTAATGACGGCTGTGGCTTGGTCAAAGTATAACCCCTTGTAAAAAATAATGTTACGTTGATCTAGAGTTTGAGAAAGAAGAAATTAAAACTCATTAAGAAACACATGGAAAATAGGTCTTGATTAAATTATTTTATACAATTAAATAAATGCCTAAGGAATACAACTGGAATCAACTTATCATTTGTAGATATCGAAGACTGCTCTCGAGTCGGCGTCGATCCTAAAAAAAAAATGGCGAAGATTTTTTTCCAAAGGGTTCTCCCACAAACCGTGGATGCCAGCCGTTCACCTTCTACTCTTCTGGTAACAACCTTGTCCGCTCAAAAAAATCAGACTGCCCGCGGAGAAAAAAACAGGGTCCATTCCCGAACGGAGGAGTCAGAAAAAGTCAAACCAACGGCCTCTTCTATCGGTTGGGAGAAGTCCTCTCTAGTTCAAATCGGTCCTGCTCTGGTATGTCGCCGACGATGACCCACGGGAAGGGGTAAAAAGAGCTGAACCGAATGTAACTTATTGTTACACCCCACTTCATCTCTTAACCCTCTCGCTGCGCATCCCACGATTTCCACGGGCAACATAGATGTAGCAAAATTTGCTCAACCCGCTCTTTCCCCGTTTTTTCCTTCATTTTGGCTTTACTGTGATTTTTAATTATTTATTTAGTTTTAAACTAGCAGATGGCTTTAATTGTCCCCATTTCTGCGAAATATCGAAGAAATTTTTGTAGTATTTTGAGCATGCTTTTCATAGCTTAAAGATGTCTGGCAGAAAGCGTTTCATGAGTGATATAACCTATATACTCTAGACAATATTTCCGACACTGATAACACTTCTGACTCGAATTTCAAGTATATTGAAGATTTGGTTTAGTTTGGTTTGGAGCGCTACGGTCTACTGTTTTGGACACGAGAGCTAAGACCGGGACCGACTGCTTAAAACCGATTCCGAATGGGTACGAACATCCATGCCCCAGTGTGATTCGAACCCATAAACTCCGGTATCGAAAGCCATCGCCCTAACCAATCGGCCATCGTTCGGCAGTATATTGAAGATAGTTATAAGGAAACTGATGAGAATTTCTTGAATTTCTCTGCGGATAGTGATGAATCTGAAAATTCTTTTTCTATTCAAAATGTTCGACAAAGGGGAAAAATGTATAAGCAAAATATTCCACCAGCTCCTGCCTTATTTCCTTTCATTTTAAATCCCAGACTAAATTTGACTTTGAAAATAATGCAACTATTTTGGACTATTTTGAACTTTATTTTGACGATGTTATGTTGCAAATAATAGTAAAAGAGACCAACAGTACATGACAGTAATAGACCCATGAGACTAACTGCTCCACACTTTGCAAGCCATTTACACCCAAATCCCATCAAGAAAGAGCCTCGTAGATAGTGTGCTGTCTGTTGTTAAAAAAACTGAAGGTGGAACAAAAACTTCGAAAAGAAAATCGAATTTGGTGCAAGGATTGCAAGGTAGGACTTTGCCTCGAACCTTGTTTCGAAATTTATCATACAAGACTTAATTTCTAATAAATGTTTTGTAAGTCTTTTGCATTTTTTGATTAGTATATACTTTTTGCTTTTGTATTTTATAAAATAAATGATAATTTAACCAAGATTAATTTTCAAAATTTAGCTTTTATATCATTATTCTGAACACCTTTTATTTAGGACTTAATTCTATATTAAAAAAAAACTCTTTTGCAAATTTTTTTTTTATATTTTAACTCTAAAATGTATATAGGTTTCAAATATGTAATAAAAATAATACTCAATTTTTGAACGTATCTTGATAAAAAAAAAAAAAATAGGCAGCGAGATGGTTAAGACTTTTCGATCTAAATCCCTGTGGCAGTCGGATTGTCATTACGTTAAAAACGAAATAAGCCCCAATATTCTCTGGGAACTAACTTTTATATCACTTTACCATAAAATGTCTGCTTATAAACGTTCTGTTCTATTTAGGCAATATCTGTAATTCATCAGTTTAATAAACCTCTACAAAGATTTGAACCATTAGCATTATCAAATCAAAGGGTCAAAATTAGAAAAAGACTAGTGGTAAAAATTGGAACTTATGTTGACCTAGGGTGTCAATCTTTGTGAAAATTTGTTCTTTGAAATTTACCATATGAAGCAAAAAATGTTAAGTGTTATTAAAAAATAAAAGTTATTTTTATATCTTTGTGAACCACTTGAGAATCATTTGGTTTTGTATGTATGATTTAAGCATACTTAACCGGAACTTTTTTGTAATTTTGAAACTTCTTTTTTTTTCAATAAATTCAGATTAAATATCAATTTATTGAAAATTTAAAAAGTTCCTACGGTATGAATAGAATCGGTTTGAAATTTCTAATGAAAATATATTTAAATATATATATATATATACACACATATATATGTACATATATATATGTAT
>CM063510.1:5243469-5255969 GCA_032207245.1 Pardosa pseudoannulata | reverse complement strand
AACATATAATAAAGCTGTCGTTCAAACATCCATATGCAAGTATTAAAACTGTTTTGGGATAATAGGTTCAACATATTTAGAAAGAATAAGTAATTATTTTACTACCATCATATTGAATTAACACAATTACAAAAAATGTCCAATAATAATATATATATATATATATTTCTCTAAAATTTTTAGTTTGAATGCTTGAAACAAGAATATAAAATGCTTCAAATGCATATTTTTACTATTTTGTCGAAAATATCTGAACTTGTTTATTTGTAATCCACTTTTAAATCTCAAGTGTATAAGTCTGTTGTGCAGTACTGCTTATATTGTCGTACACCATTTTGTAGAATCGCTTTCAATAGGAGGAGTGTTTCTAGTTTGTGTCTCGATTCCCCTTAGAGAATTCTATATATGAATATGTGTAAATAATATTTTTGATTTTCTGTGTTCTTTACTTAATAAAAAATCTCTTGCTTAATAAAACTCTTGCTACAACTGATGCCTGAATTATTTTTACTACTATGTTTTAATTAATGTATTAAATATAAGCTTATCAAAGCCCTAAAACTAACGAGAAAACTTGAAGTTAATGTAACATTGATTTTTACGGCCTTTCCTTATTAGTAAATAGCTGTAATTTCGAATTTCATTTAAAAAAATAAACTGATGTGGACCCTATGTCACTTTCTAGTACGTTTGTTAAGTAAAGCAATTATTTTCTTACATTTTATTTCAACTTACTTTATTGGAATGAGAAATACGAACTTCCAAGTCTATAATACAGTGGTCATTTACACAATTCCTAAACTATTAGTTTTTATATCATATAAAAATTATGATATATATATTAATTGAATAATTAGTTGAATTCTATTTAACAATAAGTAGTAAATATTAATTCAACAATGCTTGGGGAGAAACGTGGTATTGCCATTTGTTGGAAACCAGTTGCATTTATGTTCATTAGATTGAAATATTTCGTTATATCGAATGCAATTCGTAATCTGAATTAATAATCTACGGGTTTGACATTAATCTATGAAGTCATTTGATATGAGTCGAAAGTTGATTCTTATAAACTTATCTTATGTATCATAAAAATAAAAAGGAAACAATCAAAAGTATGTAAAGTCTAAATATTCAATGAGAATTTTTTGAGAGAACTATATACTTCTCTATCAAGTTTTACTGGTAGACACATCAATGCAATTACATTGCATGGTGGTAGAAAGTATTTTCTGGATTGTCATTGGTGTAGAGCTGACCAAGTATTCAACTGCCATATTTGATTGTTTAACTTTTAGAAAAGAAGACATTTTAAATAATATTATTTATTCTACTATTTTCTTTAATTTTTACAAAGTTTTTGGATTAATTGAGTTAGTCAACCGATATTACAGCATGTGCTATTTATAACAAAAACATTACATGCAAAATTTAATTAATTATAATATATTTGTTGTAAACTGTGGGCATTGGCTGTCTGATTTTTTGTCGAATAACTGCTCTCATGTATGACTCATCACAACTTATCCAAGTCAAACCAATACTCGGTGAGCATACTGTCTGCGTCGTAGAACGGGGATGTACCAGCTTGCTATGCTGCAGTAATAGCAAGCGGGTGTATATCAGTAAAAATTTTCTTAGTGTATCCAAATTCTTGGTACTTTTTTACCACAACCTCCTTACTTTCCAAGTGACTACTTATTTGGTGACATGCGGATTGGTATTAATATAAGATAATGCACATTTATTATCTTCATTGAACATTTATTATATTATTAGTATTTATAATAAACATTTCTTATATTCTTATGAACATTTATTATCATTTTATTGGTAGACACACCAATGCAATTACTTTCCATCATGAAAGGAAGTATTTTCTGGATTGCCATTGGTGTAAAGCTGACCAGGTATCCTCCACCCATATACTTGATTCTTTAGCTTTTACAAAAGAAGACGTTTTAAATAACTGTACTATATTCTTTGATTTTTTAAAGCTTTTTGGGTTCTTTCAGTTGCTTAACCCAAATTAGACCATGTGGGATTTTTTAACAAAAACATTACATTCAAAGTTTAATTAATTATAATATATTTGTTGTAAACCGTGGACATTGGATGACTGACTTTCTGTCGAATTACTGCTCTCATGTGTGACTCATCAAAACTTATCCAAGTCAAACCAATAGAGAATGTGCGCATGACGTCAAGTGCAGCAAAAATTGCAGCTCAAATTCCTCGTAGGCAAAACATTTGAATTTCCTACGGATTGTGCTTGTTATTGGGGTTTTAATCGTGTCAATTATCCGAAAATGGTAACACGCTGTTGCACGTATAACTGTACTAAGAGTTTCAAAAAAGGTGAAAATATTGGATTTTATTGCTTTCCTAAAGATACTACATTGCGAATACTTTGGATAAAAACTTTGGAAAGGCAAGACTGAACTCCAAGTTCTTCGAGAATTTGAGGCAAACACTTTCAGAATGGTAATAAAATGTTAGCCTTACTATAATGTAATAGATTATATAAAATTATTATACTCTAAAAATTTTTTTTATTATTACTAAGCTTTATTCATATTTCTAATGTATTTTCTATGCTTTTGCGAGAAGTACTGTACCTATAAGTGTAATTCTTTTTTGTCCTTAAAATGATCAGATTTTGTACATTTTTATTAGATTCTTATTTATTTAATAGCTAATTGTGCCTGTTAACATAATCAAGATAGTTATACTTTGGTTATGATACTTAATAGTAATGTGTAAAGTTTTTAAATTTTTTTAAAAAAATATATAATTTTGTAAGTACTAAAAAAAAATCTATTTTTAAGTACTTGG
Organism: Pardosa pseudoannulata; assembly: GCA_032207245.1. Classification (NCBI taxonomy): domain Eukaryota; kingdom Metazoa; phylum Arthropoda; class Arachnida; order Araneae; family Lycosidae; genus Pardosa; species Pardosa pseudoannulata. The sequence goes on along the minus strand of CM063510.1, from coordinate 5,253,134 downwards.
ACAGTGTCTGATGTTTCCTTCCCCTTCCCTTAAATAAAAATTAGTTTTATTGTATACGTGATCCATATCAAAGATCATAAGATACAATGAAACCAAGCAATGTTTTGCCAACCAAAAGTTGAGTTGTAGTCAGCACTCTTATTTGTTTACAAACATGCACTTTCTCTATACTCGGTGTGTATATTGTCTGCGCAGTAGAACGGGGAGGTACCAGCTTTCTATGTTGCAGTAATAGCAGGTGGGTGTATATCAGTTAAAAATTTCTCGGTGTATCCAAATTCTTGGTACCTTTTTACCACAACTTCTTTACTTTCCAAGTGACTATTTATTTGGTGACTTGCGGATTGGTATTAATAGAAAATAATAAACAAAATTTGACCTGCTTGTCAAAAAGTTCCACCATCAGTGTTGTGTAAGCATACAGAAAAAATCCCCTTATATTGTATTTTAATTTATGTATTAAAAAAAGTAAAACATAATTTTATTTTCAGGATTATGATTATCCCACTTATTCAGAGGACAATCTACCAGAGACCAGTTTCTCGTGCGAGGACAAGAGGAATGGAGGATACTACGCAGATATCGAAACAGATTGTCAGATGTATCACGTGTGTTCCAAAGACAAGTTTGGATTCATGAGAAGTACCAGGTTCCTGTGTGGCAACGGCACGGTATTCGACCAGCGCCATCTAGTGTGCCAAGATCACAGAAGAGTGCAGCGATGCAAGGATTCTCCCAAATTCTACGGAAATATAGCCAGCATTCTTGAAGTTTTGGAGGCAAGATTGAAATCTGAAAAAATGGATGAGGAAATATTAAAAGCAGAGCAGTTTGATTCAGAAAGATTAAAATAATAGCTTTTTATCTTAATCATTAATATAAAGGAGCAAAAATTAAATATTAAGGATAAAAAAAATGTTAATAAAGGATAAGATAAATGTTAAATGTAGAAACTAAACTTTTCAAACGACAATAAATCTTTACACATTTATTTTTAAAGACATCAATTTTAGTATTGAGGATGATTCAATTCCAAAATTAAAAGAAAATAAAATACCAAAAAGTCGTATATGCTTTATTTTAAACCCAAAATTGCCTCCTTTTGTCCTTTATTGAAAAATCGAGAAGTAGGGAACATTTTACGAAATCTTATTGCTTTATTACATTATTATTGCTCACCAAAGTACTGGTAATAATCCTTTTAAACGAAACTCTTTAATGTCATGCTGAATATATAATTTTTTTTTCTACATATCTAATATTATTAAACTTAAAAGGTATTTTATACTAAAAATTAAAATGATATTAAATGTATTCTCTATTTCTTATTACAAAAAACTATTCTTATCAAACGTGATAGTTTTTCTTTATTCTTTAAACTATCAAACGTCAACCAAAAAAGAATTCAAATTTTAAAAAAAATTATAAATTTTTAACCGAAATTACATTTTAAAAACTGTTTTTTACTTCAAGAAAAACACCGTTATATTTCAAAGAGATGTAACTAAAACTTTATTTTATAGTGTTTCACAAATTACGTAACTAGTATGCACAGCTTGAAGGATTTACATTAGCAATGTTTATTGATAAAGGTTGTTCTGTTGGAAATGTAGCTGTCAGTTCCTTTCTTGATGTTATAAAAGAGTAATTACACTAGGATATGGTGTTCAAAACCAATTCTGGATGACTACTAAAATCCATTTAGTGAAATTATAACTCAAGGACAACGTTAACCATATATGTTTAATTATTGGAAGTTTTCATAAGTTCATGCCTTAAAAAATATTATTTTCCGAAAAAAATAAAATTCATAATGAATAATTTCTAAGGATTCATTATTTAACATTCTTAGATGCAATGAATTGTTTTAATTTTGCATAGAATTTATTTAACAATGAATTATATTTACCTCTAGATTTTGTCTTTAATGAACTACATGATAGCCAAATATACTCTTTGGAACTAGAACCTGCAGGTTTCGAGTTTTAGGTTTGGCACAGATATTTCTTACCATTCAAAAGACAAAGGTGGACATAGATATGTGTAACCTAAGATTGACATAAATAAAAGTAACCTAAATTTTCCACTGATGTGAGTAACATAAGATTACTGCAGATATATGCTACAGTTCGGAATCTGTTCCAGTCCAACAGGTCCCGGTCTGATTAGCTTTTTTGTATTAAAACTTCCACTGTATTGCTTTAAAAAACAATCCATTTAAAATAAAACCTAAGGATGACTGAGATATTTAATTTCACACTAATGAAAAAACTATAAAATCGAGTGTATTTTTAAATCTGTCATACAAATTCTTTATTTTCGAATTTTAAATGTATTGTCTTTATAAAATTTTCAAGTAAGATTTTTATTATATTTACACAATAAGCTGGTGATCATTGATTCTTCAACCGCTAAATTCATTTCTACAAAACGTCTCCTCTACTGCTAGTTAGGTACGGAGAAAGGACTACCGCTCACCTCAGACGCTACTATTCGAATTCAAGGGGGAATTTGTTCTGACAAAAGTAACCCCTGGTTCAAAGACTCTTTTCATGACCTATCCTGCCTGCCAATTTTCTTCTAAGATTTGGGACACCTAGCTGCGTAATCGAAAATCCTTGTGGTTTTGTCGAACTGCTATCAGGACAGGTGTAAAAATTATGATTTTTATCAAAAAATGACGTTTTTAACGTAGACGGATACCTTAGCAATGAATTATATTTATCTCTAGATTTTGACTTTAATGAATTATATGATAGCCGAATATGCTGTTTGGAACTAGAACCTGCAGGTTTCGAGTTTTAAGTTTGACACAGTTATTTCTTACCATTCAAAAGATAAAGGTGGACACAGATATGTGTAACCTAAGATTGGTATAGATAAAAGAAACCTAAATATGGCAGAGATATGAGTAACATAAGATTAATGCAGATATATGCTACAGTTCGGAATCGGATTCAGTCCAATAGGTCCCGGTCTGATTAGCATTTTGTATTAAAACTTTCATTGCATTGCTTTAAAAAACAATCCACTTAAAATAAGACCTAAGGATGACTGAGATATTTATTTTCACACTAATGAAAAAACTATAAAATCGAGTGTATTTTTAAATCTGTCATACAAATTCTTTATTTTCGAATTTTCAATGTACTGTCTTTATAAAATTTTCAAGTAAGATTTTTATTATATTTACAGACATGCCAACAATTCCTAATTCTCTGGAGCAGCTCCGGAGAAATGAAAAAATTTAACTCCGGAAACTCCTCAGAGGGCTCCGGAAAATAGCAAAACTTTTAAACAGCCAAAATGTTACAATTCAGCAATTAAATACAAAGTTGTGCAAAAAATAATGCTGAATATATTATGCTTTCCACACAGTAATACTGCATGCTTAAAGTTTTCATTACTGTGGTGAAAAACCTATCTAATTTAGGTCAAATTTGAGTTGACAAACTCTAGAATCCTTGATGACAGAAAAATGGAAATATTTTAATCAGGGTCAATGTTGCTATAAGAAACTATTCTGAACTATTCTGACTAAACTATTGTGAAAAATAAGTTGTTAAGCTAAAAAAGCTACTCATAAATTTTTAAATGCAAAAATTACATACAATTAAATACAAAGTTGTGCAAAATATAATGCTGAATATATTATGCTTTCCACACAGTAATGCAATATACTTAAAGTTTTCAGTACTGTGCGGAAAAACCTAACTGAATTTAGGTCAAATTTGAGTAGACAAACTCTAGAATCATTGATAGAAAAATGGAAATATTTTAATCAGGGTCAATGTTGCTATAAGAAACACTATTTTGAAAAATAAGTTGTTAAGCTAAAAAAGCTACTCATAAATTTTTAAATGCAAAAATTACATACAATTAAATACAAAGTTGTGAAAAATATAATGCTGAATATATTATGCTTTCCACAAAGTGTGCTGCATACTTAAAGTTTTCATTACTGTGCGGAAAAAACCAAACTGAATTCAGGTCAAATTTGAATAGACAAACTCTAGAATCCTTGATGACAGAATAATGGAAATATTTTAATCAGGGTCAATGTTGCTATAAGAAACACTAATCTGAAAGATAAGTTGTAAAAGCTAAAAAAGCTACTCATAATTTTTTAAATGTAAAAATTTTAATTTACCTTTTACAGTGTACTACTGTGTAAATATTTTAAATTTAATTTAATTCAGAAACCAATAAGATATGTACTTATGCATAATATGTAATTAGCATGTTAAAATTTCAAACCACGCTGTTGCTCCGGACAAAAATACCTGAATGTTGACATGTCTGTATTTATTTAAGAAAGTTCCTTTATCTTAACAATGTGTCGATTATCCCGATAACCACATAGTATAATGCAATAAATAAATAACTATGCAATGCGTGCAATAGTAGTGGTGACAAATAAAATTCACTTTAAACGGACAATAAAATTGAAAATATCCCAATAATTGATTTTTAAACAATACCCAGAGCATCGTAATCTAAAATGAACGTTACCAAAAATTTTGACAATTATACATATTTATTTATAATATAAAATGCGAGCAGAATCCTCCAATGTTTTGTAAAAATGATTATTGAGTTATTGTAAACCTTATGTTTACAAGCAAATATTTTCCACGTTTTCTTCTGTGACTTCTGTTAATTTGTGAAATGCTTGATATTAAATATAATTTCATGTTATTCTCTTCTGGATATTGTTCTTCATTTACGATAAAAAACACTTCATTTTTACAAAAATATTGTAAAAATCGATATAGTGACTATTAAGGGTATTTTTTTTTTCAACAGAATTTTTTACAATTTACGTGCATATTTATTACAAAAGTTTTAGATTTAACTTCGAAACATTATACATTTTTAAATATCAGAATTAAAATTAAGATTTAATTTTTCATTTAAATAAATAAAATTAAAATTATATATATATATATATATATATATATATATATATATATATATATATATATATATATATATATATAAGTATAACTAATTAAAATATTTTAATAAAATTAAATTTAAATTATTAATTGTTGACTATTAAATTATTAGTTTTATAATATAATTAATAATTTATTTAATTAATTAATTATAATTAATAGTTCAAATTATTAAATTATTAATTTAAATTTTTGATTTAACTAAATAAAACTAAAATAATAAATTAAACTAATAAAATGTAACTAATTAAAAATATTTTAATAAAATAAAATTTAAATTATATTTATGAATACATTTGAAAATTTGGCTTTAACGCTATGTACAAAATATAGTTTTCTCTCTTTTACATAGTTAATGCTCAGCTACATTTTACAAGTAGTCTATTTCATGTTGCTATTCATATTATTATTATTTAATATAAATTCAACACTGTGATAGTGTATCATGTGACAGAGGTATGCTCACAGTTCATTAAAAATAATTTGTAGTCTAAAAAAAATTTTTATTTATTATTTTAAAAACCATAAATATTTTTAAAGGATTTAATAGTTTTTAAACATATAAATTTTTTTGCATATTTAAATCTTGCAGCAAGAAAGTAGATCCTAGCACTTTAAACCAAATCTATGCATCTAAATCAACAATTTAAATATTTGTAATATAATTTTTAATTCATAATATGCCTGCTTCCCTTTTCACGGACTGTTAATAAACTCTTTGTGAAACTTTATGTTTTCTTGGAATGAGTTTTCTTTTTAGTGATGGAAGTCTTAGAAATACTGTACCAAATGAACAAATATATGTTATTTTATATAATTCTAACATTTTAAACAACATTGCAAGAATTTTATGATTTTTTGACCCTCGCCCATAATTTTACTTTTTTGGCAAGCACATAAATTGAAATCATTATATATAGCTTTATCTACTGTAAAATTTACAGTACTATGTTTACATGTACTTCTATGTCACTCCCATATCAGGAATTTTTTCTTTTTTCATAAATGAGTTCCTAAGACGTTTAATCTGAACACTAATAAGAACAAGTTGTAAAGTCCAAAGTTGATTCAATTATATATATATATATATATATATATATATATATATATATATATATATATATATATATATATATATATTTATATATAAATATATATATACATATATATATATATATACATATATATAAATATATATGTGTATATATATATATGTGTGTATATATATATATGTATGTATATGTGTATATATATATGTATGTATGTGTGTATATATGCATATATGTATGTATATATATATGTATATATATGTATAAATATACACACACACACACACACACACATATATATATATATATATATATATATATATATATATATACATATACATTGTTTGTTTGACTCTCTGCAGTCTATAATAAGTTAGATTTCATATATACCTCTTTATATATTTGGCAGAAATAACTCGGAAATTAATAGATTAATAAAATTTCAAATCTATAGCGATTATTTTGTATTTAGCGTTCACTTAAACTGTAATATCCTGATAAATTATGCACTATATTTATCATTCATTTATGTGGCGAAATAAAATTCGAAATAAAAAATCATAAAATAAATAGCTTAGCACGACTTTCAATATATCTCCTACAGACATCAGCATAAGATATTTTAACCAAATTCCTTCCAATTAGAGCTTTTTAATAAACATTATCTGAAGCAGTTTGATAAAAGTTGCATAATAATTCTGCAAACTATTCCGGGAATTTTTAAAGTCGGTTATTGTATGCATGAATGCATCTCAAGGCAAGAGAAAAATTATTCACAATTTTATGAAGCTTACCGCAGAGAATTGTTTAATAATTTGTGGTTGAAGTTTTAATTACTGGATATGAGATTTTAAGGATCTTTATTCCTACGATTTCTAGAAACATAATTTTAAGGAAGCAATTATTCCTTGTTTAATATATTTGTTTCAGTACATCAAGGAATTGTAAAAAAATACCAAATAATTTGCTATAATACAATTAATGGGATAGGGGTTATAAAATTATAGAAAATATAATTTATTCCATGTAATTAATTGCAGTTTTTTTATGTCATAAAACGTAAACCACATTATCTACTATGAATTTAAATATTATATCACATTCAACAAGCATTTAAATTTGCCTTATGTCAAGATGCATTTTCGAAAAAGTACAAATTTTAAATTGATATATCTCAAATTAAATTTAAGCTATATAACTAAACCTTTGTACAAACATTCTTCAAAGGATTTTCTTTATTTTTTACAATCTTTCTCTAGAGCAAAAGGCAATTCTTTAAAATATTATTCTCTTATTTAAATACGCATTTTTAAAAAATTACAAATTTTAAATTGATATATTTTAAATTAAATTAAATCAGCATAACTCAAACTTTGTACAAACATTCTTTAAAGAATTTTCTTTAATATTTTCTACAAACTTTTCTACAGAAAAAGACAATGCTTTGAAATATTATTCTCTTATTGAAATACGCATTTTTCAAATAATTACAAATTTTAAATTGATATGTTTTAAATTAAGTTCAATCTGTATAACTAAACCTTTGTACAAACATTCTTTAAATTATTTTCTTTATTTTTTACAATCTTTTTCTAGAGCAAAAGACAATTCTTTAAAATATTATTCTCTTATTTAAATACGCATTTTTAAAAAAATTACAAATTTTAAATTGATATATCTCAAATTAAATTTAAGCTATATAACTAAATCTTCGTACAAACATTCTTTAAAGAATTTTCTATAATATTTTCTACAAACATTTTCTAGTACAAAATCAATTCTTTAAAGTATTATTCACTTATTTAAACACGCATTTTTCAAAAAATTACAAGTTTTAAATTGATATATCTCAAATTAAACTCAAGCTGTATAACTAAACCTTTGTACAAACATTCTTTAAAGAATTTTCTTTAATGTTGTCTACAATTTTTTCTAAAGCAAAAGACAATTCTTTAAAATATTATTGCCTCATTTAAATAACTAGGAAACACTTTTTCTAACAATATTTTGGCCATACTTCGAAGACAAATTAATTCAATATGCTTTCTTTATTCAAAAATAGAAAAAAAATATTTTAAAATAATCATTGGCTTAATATTTATATTAAAATTTAAGTATGTGTAGTTTTCTTTTACATTTCAATTTTTCTTAGTAAAATTTTGATTCTTTAAAGGCAATGCAACTTCTACATTCTAATTTCCAAGTTCCTAATTATAAAAAATACTACAAAAATGTTTAAACTAATCTTCATGAAAATTAAAAATGTTTTGTCCAAAAAATGCTCTTTAAAAGGCTTTAAATTCAAAACTTCAGGTTCCAAAGTCGCTACTTCCGTTTTGTTTTGACAGCTGTCACTAATGTTTAAGTATCTGTAACTTTTCTTTAAAATGCCATGGAGACAAAGCAAAAACAGATTTCGAAGCCTAAAAGTTGAAATTTTACAGTAGAGAAATAAAAAAATTATGAATTTTGGGAAAAATATGACATTTTTAACGTAGACGGATACCTTAAGTTAATTTTACATTTAAATCACTTGACCTGATTATTGTGGCACTTATGGTAATGGTAATAGGCTAGTGATGCTCTAGGGCACTACGGATATAGAATATTGTTTTAACTCAAGAACTGGAGAAATTTTTTTTTCATCTTCTTTAACATACATTTATACTAAGTGAGAGATAATGTTACAAGCATAAATTTGAAAGACCAAATTGGTGGTAAAACATACATATATAAACTATAATTTTGTGTCCTTCCTATCCAGTAATGATACAATAGGACTTCACATTATATTTCATCTTACTTATTGAATAAAATTATTAAATATACAAAATTTAAAATTCTCATGTGTTGCAATAGATATCGCCAACTGACTGAGTAATTTTTCTTATATTTCAGCGTTATAACTACTCTCCATTTATAGAAGATTACGACATGCCTGAAACGAGTTTCTCCTGCAAGGGTAAAGTCAACGGAGGATATTATGCAGACATAGAAACAGGCTGCCAGATGTATCACGTGTGTTCCAAAGACAAGTTCGGTTTACTCAGGAGCACTCGGTTTTATTGTGGCAACGGTACAGTGTTCGATCAGCGCTATAAGGTGTGTCAAGATTCGAGAAAAGTGCACAGATGCGAAGATTCTGAAAAATATTACAATTATCCCTCGCATATCTTTAGACTGAGGGGTTAAACGCACCACAGATTGTGTGGTAATTATTCCGCTTCACTTAGCAAGCATTTTGTTGATTTATACTACTGAATAAGAAAATAAAAACTAAAAACTAAAAGTGTTTGTAATTTTACTGTGTGATATACTGTATGATATTACTATGTCGTGAGTTGTTCGCGATCTACAGTTGTTAGTACTTATGCAAATTGGATGCATGACGGAGAAACCAGAAGTAGACAACAAGGTGTTGGACGTTCACACGCTATCAAAAAAAAGGATCGTCGGAGAGTGTCTCGCATGGTAAAGCAAAACCGGAGCTGACAACCCAATACAATGCAGGGCCAAGTAGAAAGTATCGAAACACACTGTTCCGCGGACACTGATGGATATGGGACTACGCAGCAAACGGTCCACTCGTATGCCTTTGCTGACCAAGCATCATCGCCAACTGCGCCTACGCTGGGCCCGGGAATATCCCGATTGGTCC
>CM063510.1:5115969-5238469 GCA_032207245.1 Pardosa pseudoannulata | reverse complement strand
AATGACGTCAATTTCTCGATTTCTGAGAGGTGGCCAAAACAAGATAGATGATCTAATGGAGTGAAATTTATTTTGAGTTTCTGTGTTCCATTCGGCATTTCAGCTGTCATTTGTGATACGAGAGACAGCTTTTTTAATAACATTATAAGGCAGAAGACCAGTGTAAAATGTAGTTGCCTGTCTCGCGAAAGTATCAACTATTTCGTTACCGTAAATACCGACGTGACTTGGAACCCAACAAAAATGTATACAAAATCCATGTCAAGAAAGATTGTTTGCAGTTGGGTAACACACACACACACACACACAAAAAAAAAAAAAAAAAAAAAAAAAAAAAAAAAAAAAAAAAAAACTGTGAGTATTGGAGTCGGTTTTGAGGCTTCTCAAGACACTCATTGAATCCAAGTAGATTATAAAGCATAGGTATTATAAAGTAAAGGTAAGGTATGAGATGGTCAGACTGTTATCTTCTGTATTACGATTTTTTAACTATCGAAAAACTGACAGTATGTAAGCATTAAGCTTTTTGATAACAATATCAAAACTCGGTTATTTTTGCTTCAATGAAATTTATTAAAATCTGCACAGAACTTGGCCTTCCAATTCGTCCTTGTTTTATCTTCCGAGATTACCAGTAACAGATACCACTGGTGGACATACGTTCTCTGCTTGATGCAGATGACCTTTCATAATACGATCACTAATTTATACTTTTTAATTTTTAAAAGTTAGGTTACTAATTTTATTTTGACTTTAGATAATTGTTCTTCTCGCTATTTGCCCATTTTAGTTCAATTAAACTGCCCCTCTTGAATGATCATTTTCAAAATTCAGTTGCTTATGGTATAATACATTTTTGTTTATTTTTCAATCGTTTCCAGTGCATTTGGAAGATTATTTCCTACTTATGTGATCTTACGAAATACACTTGCAACAAGCTCAAAACCTATTGAAGACTGCTAACATTCCTTGTTGTAATAGTTCGCAATCTAATACAAGGACCTTAAGAAATAACTTCGTAGGAAGGTATTCCTCTAGAAAAAAGGATATACTATCCTGTTAGCTTCCAATTAAAGAAATATTAAGGATGATATGCCCTCAGTTAGTATGGGAAAGCATTCACCAAAGTTGGAATTCCAACTGTAGATGACATAGGAAATGTAGCAATGAGGTCAAAGTAAAACGGACTCGCTTCATGTGCGCAGAATATGGTGTACCCCTGGGTATTGCAACATGCTTTTCCCCTTTTCTTCGCAAATAATGGTAAATTGAATTTTTTGTAAGACTATAAATGATTCTAGAAAAAGTAAACCAGAACCCCCCCTAGAATCGAACTATAATCCTAAAATTCGACAAAAATAATATACATTCCCCTAAATTCTATGGGTTACTTAATAAAAAATAAACACAAGAAGCTGGGAAGCATTTAAAAAAGTAAATGACTTATAAAAGGGTTGATTTCACTCATTTATGCAAATGTAAAATAATTAGGTAGGGAGACCCCTGCTATGACTCGATGATTGTTAAAGAAGTATCCTCAAGGGTCATATCATGTATAAAACCATGCTCAGAAGGGATTCACACAGTGCAGTTAAACAAAACAACTAGACCTAGACACAAACATTTATTTAAGATACCATAAGGAATGACGTAGAGCTCTGGATATCAAACTGAACTAACGTTACAGAAGTTTAAATACTGAAGGTACATACAAGTCACATAAACAAACATCAGCACCTTCCATGCAATCGAGCTATCTGCTACTGTCACACTTACTCTTATATAGGCAGACAACATATACATACATTACAGATAATTGCATATTTAAAAAGATGCTGTGTTGCCACAAATGAAAATATGATAATTATAAAACTTTACTCATAACAAATATCAATACAGACCCATGAATTCATGTTACAATAATATGTGAAAATACATTACAATATTTATAAATATATACAAGACACTATTTTCAAAGACTGAACATTACGTCAACTGCCCAAATCAGAAATGATGCGTATGACGTCAATCTTCGAATCAAAACGAGGCAAAGACTTTAGTTATTATTGCGTAATCATCACAAGTGTTTTAATATCTACAATTATTTTCCTTAACCTTTTTAAAAAGCTTTTTCCTATTTTGATTTTCCACTTTCTAAAATTCATTCTTGGATTTATAATGTAAAAACAGCTATGAAACCCCAAAAACGTATTCCATAATACATGAGTTTCCAACTTATTCAAGCAAGTGAAATGACAAAACTTTTGTTTTATATAAACTATGCATATTATTTAAAACTGCTATGTCTGTCCTAGATGCAGAATTTTCCCGAAATGGACAGTTATGAAAGTGCTATTATCAGTAATGAGTTTTCCAATATGAATCTAGAGCTCTCAAAAAGAAAGTTCTAGTATATATAAAGGATATAAAATAAAATAATGTGGCTCCAGGTAAAAAAAAAAAAATGTGTATTTACTGGATTGTAGTGTATTTACTGGACTACAATAATATGTTACTATGACTCTGATAACTTTAAAAAAATAGTTGTCGTTGCAAATTATGATTATGATATATGATACACATTAAAACTTATAAGGTTTCGTTTATTTAACCTTTAAAGAATCACAATGTAAAACATTTCTAGTTCTTGAAAGAATTCTGATGTTTCTGCCCAGTTATTTTAAATACACGACTTATTACAAAACTGAAATGCGAACTCTAATGTACGTTTAATTGCGTAGAAAAGTCAGAAAACTCTATTAAACTTGTTTGGATTTTAATAATATTTATAAGTGCATTTATATTGTAGACCTAATAAAATGGCATATTTTTTGCGTACTGGTGTCGCCATCTAGTGAATATATTTTGAAGTATATTGCAAAACACGCATTTCTCAAAAGTATTAATTGATATTAACATCATGTAGTGAATTAAATACTTTTAATGCATCCAAATACATTCCTAAAACGTTTTTATATACTAATACATTTTTCTTTAAATTTTAAAAGAAAATAAAAGTCATAAGAAACTAAGTCCCCTTGGAAGTTAATATTGGTTGTAAAGACAATTATATTAACATTAATTATTTTAGTGAAAAAACACTGTTCGTAAAATAAATAACAAGATATTTTCTACTAATAATATTTTTAAAACTTTTTAATAAACTATTTGAGATGTAATGCTACAAGACTTAACATATAAAAGCCAAATTCTAAAGTAAACGTATAATTTTCTTACTATCACCATTCTAGGAAATAAAATTAATTTACTTAAAAATTGTTTGTGAAAATTATTTAACTAACATCATGAGTTAACTTTTGATGAGTTAAAATATGTTATGAGTTAATATTATACAAAGACCTGAACAAACCAACAAAAAGAACCAACAATAGGGTTTCTAGTGATTAAAGGTAGGCAATTATTATCACGAGCACTTTTAAGATTGCATACGACCTTAAATTTCAATATTTAAAATATTAAAGCTTTAATGATGTTTCTAATTGTAGCTTAAACAATACTGTTTATTACATAGAAAACACAATAAAATCAGCTAGAAAAGTTTTTATTTTATCCTGAAAGAAATAATCATTATCATAAATATTAGGCTTACCAACAACATTTATTGAAATGAGCCAAGTATATTGTAAAATAGATATGTACAATGTAAATGTGCAATGTAATTATACATTAATTTTTTACTGGTTATTTAGCATTAATATAGTGAAAAACTGGGTATGAACTTTTTCTAATGTTAAATTTCACTTATATAAAATGAATTTATTATTTATTTATATTGGGCAAAGTTTCAACAATATTATTTGTGGTTTCACGGTATGACTCACTCTGTAACAAGACAAATTATTTAACATTTTTTAAAACAAATTCTAATCAGACCAAATTTTTGTTAAATTTTTTTGATTAACTGTTGTTTCTTTAGGAAATCGCAAGTTTTAGAAAATATTTTTGAAAATTTTTATCTTAGAGCAATGAAACTTGTGCGAATATGTATAATGAAGTATAATTAAACAAATCACATATAAAATATTTTTATAATAATATAACTTTTTGTAAATTCAATTTTTAAAAAACATCGCCATGTTTAAAAACATGACAATGTTTTTTCAATATTTCCAATTACAATATTTCCTGCAAACTATATTTTTATTTTTTTTAATTAATTTACGCAATATAATTATCTTTTGAATATTTCTTTAAAAACTCTTTAAAAAAATCAATAAATATCTTTTGAATATTTCTTTACAAAATCTTTTAAAAAATAAATAAATATCTTTTGATTATTTTTTTAAAAATCTTTAAAAAAATTAAATAAATATCTTTCAAATATTTCTTTAAAAACTCTTTCAAAAAATAAATAAATATCTTCTGAATATTTCTTTACAAAATCTTTTAAAAAATAAATAAATATCTTTTGAATATTTCTTTAAAAAATCTTTTAAAAAATAAATAAATATCTTTTGAATATTTCTTTAAAAAATCTTTTAAAAAATAAATATCTTTTGAATATTTCTTTAAAAAATCTTTTAAAAAATAAACAAATATCTTTTGAATATTTATTTAAAAAATCTTTTAAATAATAAATAAATATCCTTATAAAAATCTATAAAATCTTTGAAATAAAAAATAATATTTTTTGATTATATTTGGGTATATTTTGATTTATAGTAGGTATTTTGTCTAATGATAAAAGTTTTATAAAAAATTTTAAATTTCTAAACTTTAATTAAGTTTTAATTATTCTAATTAATTCAATATTTAAAATTCATACCCATATTTACATCAATATATATTCGGTAAATATTTTGTAAAAAATTTAAATCAAGAAAAATTTGAAAAATTTGAAAAATTTTCTTTAAAAAATTGTTTAAAAGTATTGATTGATTTTAATAAAATTCTTTATTATAATTAAATTTGCTTTAATTTACTCGAGTACAAAATGTATAACTCTAAGTCATCAATTTATAAAAGCACTTTATAATGTCCACCATCCACCTAAATGCTCAATGTATAATTGATGCATCACAAAATCCATTATCAAGTTAATAATAACGTGGCAAATAGATATTCACAAATATTGCAAGAAGTTTATTTAAGCTCCTCCAACATTAAGAATTTTTAATGAATGATAACTTCAGATATTAATTACGACGAATGAATCAAATTTTATTGCTTCAAGGAACGTATGCATAACTCATTAATTTGCCGGGAAGATGCTGTTTGCTTAGCGCGTAATCTCGTACGGAATGCAAATTTGTCCTATTCTGCAAAAGCGAATGTCGTCTCGCCGTAAGTCTCTGGGATCTATTTGTTTGGGTTTGTGATACTTTCAGGTACAGATGTCGACAGTGGTAATCTCTGATCTTGTTTACTTTCTCATTCCTCGGTAATTAGCATTAGAATATGTATACAACTTTATGCAGCATTCCTGATGAATCTACAGATAAAGGATGCGTCACTGAAATTTGTTTCCGGCACTCTTAATACAGCAGATATCGCAATGAAAACCTGAAAATATTGCAAGTGAGAGTTGAAATAACTTTAAAATCATATTTTAGAGTAAAGATGCCTGCATTTTAAATACTCGAATACACTTTCTAGAAACTCTTGACATCGCGTTATTTAAACATCAAACTCTCGCACTATAATTTGACTTTGAACCCAGACATGTCAGAAAATATTATGATTTAGAAGAGCTATTTGGAAAATTTCAACGGATTGTTTCTAAATCTTTTGGCAAATTTGACAAATGTGAAAGTTCCATGTTTGATTTCTACGATAAATGGCGGGTGAATAATTAAATTATACGTGAAGCGGCAATCACATTGTGTTTAGAAAAGAATACATTTTATCTGTTTTATGTTGTAAAATGAAACTTTCTTTTTATTTTTACGAGAAGAAAATTTTTCATTTTTCCTATTATAAAAGATTTTAATGAAAAATTTTGTTTATCATTTGTTTCTGTTTTGTTAGACCGTTTTTTCTATAAGTTTACCTTAATTAACATGATTCTAAATTTCATTAGTTGTTGATTCAGGCCTAAGAGATTAAGGGTTGCTATGTAATTAAAACTTTGAGCAACCAATTATTTTTATTTTTTTAAATAATAATAATAATAATAAATGTTTTATTTTTCAAAAAGAAATCTTTTTACTTTTAATACTTTTGATAAAAAAAATTTTTTGATAAAAAAATTTTACATTTTATCTGTTTTATGTTGCAAAATGAAACTTTATTTGTTTTTATTTTTACGAGAAGAAAATTTTTTATTTTTCTTATTGTAAAAGATTTTGATGAAAAATTTTGTTTATCATTTGTTTCTGTTTTGTTAGACCGTTTTTTTATAAGTTTACATTAATTAACATGATTCTAAATTTCATTAGTTGTTGATTCAGGCCTAAGAGATTAAGGATTGCTATGTAATTAAAACTTTGAGCAACCAATTATTTTTATTTTTTTAAATAATAATAATAATAATAAATGTTTTATTTTTCAAAAAGAAATATTTTTACTTTTCCTACTTTTGATAAAAAAAATTTTTTTTGATAAAAAATTGTTATATTAGTCATTTGATTGTACAATATCTCTGTATTTAACATAATTATAAATTAAGTTACTTATTAATTAAGAGCATAGAAGATTCAGAATTATATTGTAAGAAAAACCCTAAGCCCTGTAATTTTAATAACTTTTTCAAGAATTATATTAATTACTTTTAATTTTTCGAGAACAAAATTATTTATTCTCTAAAAATAAAAATAATGAGTATTTCAATTAAATAATTAAAAAGAAAGCTTGATTAAAAACCTTTGTTAAAAAATTTTGTTCTTTACATTACTTTCTAGTATAAGTTACAAAAATAAACGATTCTAAATTACGTAATTCCAAGCCTGATTAATTCAGAATTTCCGTAATAATTTAGACTGCATGCAAGTAATTATTATAATTAATTTTAAAATCATATTTTTTGATTATTTGAGAAGAAAATTGTTTATATTGTCTATTTTAAAACTCTTTGATAGACTGTGTTTTTTCTCCAACTGTTTCCTTAACACGTTCTTTAACACGATTCTAAACTACTTTAGTTATTAAGTCAAAAATTCACGATTCTCATACATAATGAAAGATTTATAAGATATTTATAATAATCATTACAATTATTTAATTTTTAAGGAATAAAATTAATTATTTTTCCCAATTTAAATTTTTTTGATTAAAAGTTGTGTATTATACACCTTTTTTTCTGTATAAATATACTCCATTTATCAGATTAACACCGATCAATCACGCTGATGTGTTGTAAAGTATTCTCCATTTTAAAAATTTTATTTTATTCATAGAAAAGATAAAAATATGCATATTAATAAAAATCTGATACTACAAAATTGAGTTGCATAGATTAAGGTTTATGCTAACAATTTACAATTTTTCCCTTAAGACCCCAAATTAAAAGTCTACCCCAAAAAACACTTATATATTATTTAGCTATTTATTTAGTATATCATCTTAAAGATAAATATTCAATGTTCTTCTATTATACTAATAATTTTAAGGAATTATTACTTTACAATGTTTTGCTATACAAGGGGATAATTTTGCAATTAAACCACTCACCAAATCACCATATCCCTAAAAATAAAATTTTTCCAATATCATTCATATGATCTTTATTCATTAAAAACGATTTTAGTTTTATTTATGAATCAATACATTTTGTAAAACGTATGCACAAAGTGGAAAAAAATAGAAATCTTGTTAATCGTAAATTAATGGTTTAAATTGTATTTAACTTTATTAAATTCAAACGTTAGTAAATTTCAAAAGTTAGAAACCAATTTTTAGGTGTAATATATAATAAGTTAATTTAATACTTTAAAATCAGTTGTATTAATACGAGTTATATATTTTATTTTACACTGGTGTGCAAAACTTAAGCAACAAGTGGGTTTTTTGCCAAGAGAAATTATCTGAGAGACACGAAATTCAGAAATGAGGGAGAGTATTATGTACGTAAAAGATGGCGAAAGTATCGAGGCTGAAAAAGGAATACAATGCATACGATATGGAATCAAACAAAAACAAGCTTTATTGAAGGCATAGTATCGCGACTCATGATTGTCTATCAAAGAGGAAGAACAGCAAGCAGATGTTCCATAATATGGGATATGCGCTCGCCTAACTGCAATGGTTGCTTCACACCGTCTCCACACACTCAAAACCAGCTGGTTCAACATTTCTTGCGGTAGGAGTGCTCATTCTGCAGTCATCATCTGTTTTAGTTGTTGGGTGTTTTCTGGAGGATGTAAGCATGCTGCAATGCGTCTCTCCAAAGCATTCCACACATGTTCGATAGGATTTAAATCAGGGAAGTATGCTGGCCAGTCCATTTCTCGTGGATTTAGGGCAAAAAAATCCACCTGTTGCTTAAGTTTTGCACACCAGTGTATAATATGATAAAAGTGTATTTTTAACTATTTTAGTTATTAATGTCTTCACAGTATTTTTGCTTTTTTTTAAATTCTAAAATGTCATATACCTCTACGGCTTGGTTTGTAAAACAAACCAAATATTTTAGTTGGATTTATTATAACCTTTTGATTCTTTTAAAAATATTTCAAAACTTATTTTGTACCTAAGTGAGATTCCTTTTATTTCGTTTGTTGTATATTTTTTGTTCTACGAAAAATATAACATTCAAAATTAGAAAAATAAATACAAAATGAAAGCTAGAGTTTTGTTACAGCACTTATAAAAATTCATTTTAAAAGAAGAACTTTCTCTTTTATGATTAATCAGAAAATCTTAACGAAGAATATAAGTCTGGAAAGATAATTTATCCCTTTAAAACTTTCTTATATTGTCGAGAGTTTCTTTAATGACATATAACAATGAAAAATACTGGTAAAAACTGCATAAATTTAAATATTTTTACTATATAAATTATATTTAAAGTATAGGAAATTTTATTCACAGTTTTGTTATAATATAAAAGCTAAATATTTATTAAAAGAAAACTGGCTAATGTGTTAGTGCATTAGGAATAGTTTTAACATATGTTATTAGATTATTGTAGTTTCAGGAATGATTTAATTTCAATCTAAAATTATTTTCTTATATATCTTAGTGTTTTATGTATTTAATATATCAGCTACACACATGTTCGTACTGGCAATACTGTTAACATATACACGTTTAAAAAATTGAGATTTCATGCCCCTAGTGTTCACAAATTGAAATCATATAAGATTTTATGGTAACTACATAAGAATATTTTATCTTTATGTTGTACTGAGTGTGCATACTATATTCTCTATAAGAAGTTAAGGTTTATTTACTACAGAATGATTTCTTTCAAAAAGTGGAAACTTCAAATTTATATGTCTCAAATTCTTTTCAAGTTACAAGTCTGAAATCTTGCATAGATGTTCTTTGATGCACTTTCTTTGATATATTTTATAACATTTTTCTTATGTCAAAATATCACAAGTGAATTTTTTGCATTAACATTTTTCAAACAATGTTTTTTATAAATATTTAATTCAGAATCATTTAATATATTTTTTTACTCAAAGGAGAAAAAGTATTAAAAATTAAAAAATAGTTATTAGTTTGGAAATTTTACAAAGAAATATTCTTAACCAAAGTAATGCTTTATATGTATACATGTGGGATGAAACTCCTCACAAAATATGCATAAAAATCATGCTGATAGTCACTTAAATATCATTCAAAAATTTACAAATTATTTCTAGCTTTTAAATTAGTAGAGTTATAAAATAAAATTAGTCTTTTTTTCGAGTTTTCGGATGGTGTCATATATTTGGAAACTTCGAAGAGTTGAGCTTGATCACAAACATGGACAAAAGAAGTAGCCAATTCACCGAGAACCGTTTCAGGAAATTGAAAATCTATAAATCAAAAAGGTCATAACAATTTAGAACTTATCTGTATTTAAAAATTCTTCCCAGTGAAATTTTAGTTTTTTTTAAGGAAAGATAAAAACTTAACCCACATACATATAAACGCACAACTGTGGGTTCATTCGCTGTATACATATAAAACCACAATGTTTATTGTTAAGACTTTTTTGTTTCCACGTAGTGAGGTTTCTTTCAATTCTAATACCTAAATAACATGAGATATGGATAATTTAATTCAGATAAATATTTCATTACTTTATAGAAAGTATCTCATTCATACTAATTGTGAATAATTTTCTCTTTTAGAACCAAAATTTAAATTTTAAAACTGGAAATGTAATAATATGCATTTTATTTCCTGCCAAATATTTTTACTATTCGCCCTTAAACATAGGGAATGTTTATACTTTTATAATGAAATAACCATTTAAATAGTTTACATGGCTTTTTTATAAAGGAACAACACTTCAATCCAGCTAAGATTAATTCGGGAAAGTATACCAAACCCATATCGAATAACGACAGTTTAACCCACGAGGACGTGAGCTACCCGCAGTTACTCGATAAAAATTAACTATTTTGACTATTCATCCTTAAACATCGGTAGTGTTTACCCTTTTATAATAGAAAACCATTTAAAAAGACCACATTGCTTTTTTATGAAGGAATAATACATGGATCCAAACAAGATTCTATCGGGAATGTATATCAAGCTCGATTCGAAGCACGAAAATTTAACACACGAGGACGCGCGCTACCCGCAGTTAATCGAGAAAAATTAACTTTTTTGATTATTTGGCCTTAAACATCGGGAATGTTTACCCATTTATAATGACATAACCGTTAAATTGCTTTTGAATGAAGGAAAAACACTTGAATCCAACCAAGATTAATTGGGTAGCATATACCAGGCCCGATTCGAGGCACTACAGTTTAACCCACGAGGACACGCCCGAAGTTACTCGAGAAAAATTAATTTTTTGACTATTCGTCCTAAAACGTTTGGAATGTTTACCCTTTTATAATAGAAAAACCGTTTAAATGGCCCGCATTGCTTTTTTTATGAAAGATCAACACTTGAATCCAACCAAGATTCCCCCGAGAGTGTATACCAAGCCCGATTCGAAGCACGAATGTTTAACCCATGTGGACGTGTGCTACCGCAGTTACTAGCGAAAAATTAACGTTTTTGGCTATTTGTCCTTAAACATCGGGAATGTTTATCCTTTTATAATGGAAAAACCGTTTAAATGGCCTACATTACTTTTTATTAAGGAACAACTCTTAAATCCAACCAAGATTCCTCCGAAAGTGTATATCAAGCCCGATTCGAAGCACGAAAGTTTAACCAACAAGGACGCGCGCTACCCGCAGTTACTCGAGAAAAATTAACTTTTTTGACTATTCGTCATTAAACATCGGAAATGTTTACCCTTTTATAATGGAAGAACCACTTAAATGGTCCACATTACTTTTTTTATGAAGGAACAACACTTGAATCCAACCAAGATTCTATCGGGAGTATATACCAAGCCCAATTCGGAGTCGAAAGTTTTCAAAAATGTAAGTTTTCAACCACTTATATCTGTTATATTATATTGATAAATCGTTTTATGAAACTTTAATTATCTTCACAGATATTACATATCAAAGAATTCAAATATTCTTGACTTAATAATCCTGGGGACAAAAAATAAAATACTTAAAGGTTTCCCATATCTGTCAAAAACTTATGTATCCCATCTTTATTAAAATATGCTTAAATATATGATAAGCAAAACAGTTGGTATTTCTAAGACTATATCAATCTCCATCATAAGCTACTATATGCTATAGATGTGTTAGTTTGGTGACTTTAAACTATACAGTAAAGACTAAAATTCGCAATGTAAGTTTTCAAAAACTTATATCTCTTATATGGATAAATCCTTTTATAAAACTTTAATTATCTTTACAGCTAACACACATCAAAGAAGTCAAATATTCTTGAATTAATAACTCTGGGGATAAAAAAAAATCTTGAAGGTTTCCCATACCTGACAAGAACTTATGTATGAGATCATTATTAAATGCATGTTTAAATATATGATAAACATTACAGGTGGTATTTTTAAGAATATATCAATCTCCATAATAAGTTACAATATGCTACAAATAAGCTAGTTTGGGAATTTTTAATTACATGACAGTAAAGACTAAATTTCGCAATGTAAATTTTAAAAATTTATATCGGTTATATTATATGGATAAATCCTATAATAAAAGTTTAATTATCTTTACAGCTAACATACATCAAAGGAGTCAAATATTCTTGACTCAATTTTCTAGTGACAAAAGATAAAATAGTTGAAGGTTTCCCATACCTGACAAGAACTTATGTATGAGATCTTTATTAAAAATATACTTATCACTAAATCTACCGAGAGGAGTCAAATGACCCATTTTTCGTTATTTTTCTCTTATAAAAAATGTGCGGTAGTTTTAGTGTTAAATATACGATAAAGAAAACAGTTAGTATTTCTAAGAATATATCAATCACCATAATAAGCTACAATATGCTACAGATCAGTTAGTTTGGAGACTTTTAAGTACACAGTAAAGACTAAAATTCGTAATGTCAGTTTTCAAGAACTTATATCTCTTATATTGATAAATCCTTTTATAAAACTTTAATTCCCTTTACAGCTAACACACATAAAAGAAATCAAATATTCTTGAATTAATAACCCTGGGGACAAAAGAAAAATTAATTACAGGTTTCGCATACCTGACAAGAACTTATGTCTGAGATCTGTATTAAAAATATGCTTAAATATATGATAAACAAAACAGTTAGTATTTCTAAGAATATATCAATCTCCATAATAAGCTACAATATGCTACAGATAAGTTAGTTTGGAGACTTTTAATTTCACAGTAAAGACTATAATTCGTAATGTAAGTTTTCAAAAACGTATATCTCTTATATTGATAAATCCTTTTATAAAACTTTAATTACCTTTACAGCTAACACACAGCAAAGAAATCAAATATTCTTGAATTAATAACCCTGGGGACAAAAGAAAAATTACTTACAGGTTTCGCATACCTGACAAGAACTTATGTCTGAGATCTTTATTAAAAATATGCTTAAATATATGATAAACATAACAAGTGGTATTTCTAAGAATATATCATTCTCCATAATAAGCTACAATATGCTATATATGAGTTACTTTGTGAACTTTTAATTACACAGTTAAAACTGAAATTCGCAATGTAAGTTTTCAAAAACTTATATCTCTTATATTATATTGATAAATCCTGTTATGAAACTTTAATTATCTTCACAGCTAACACACATCAAAGAAATCAAATATTCTTGAATTAATAACTCTGAAGACAAAAGATAAAATACTTAAAGGTTTCCCATACCTGACAAGAACTTATGTATGAGATGTTTATTAAAAATATGCTTAAATATATGATAAACAAAACAGTTGGTATTTATTAGAATATATCAATCTCCATAATAAGCTACAATATGCTACACATAAGTTAGTTTGGAGACTTTTAATTACACAATAAAGACTAAAATTCGCAATGTAAGTTTTCAAGAACTTATATATCTTATATTGATAAATCATGTTATGAAACTTTAATTATCTTTACAGATAACACACAACAAAGAAGTCAAATATTCTTGAATTAATAACCCTGGGGACAAAAGAAAAATACTTGAATGTTTCTCACACCAAATAAGAACATATGTATGGGATTTTTATTGAAAATATTCTTAAATATATGATAAACAAAACAGTTGGTATTTCTAAGAATATATCAATCTCTATTATAAGCTACAATATGCTATAGATAGTTTAGGGACTTTTAATTTCACAGTAAAGACTAAAATTTGCAACGAAAGTTTTCAAGAACTTTTATACCTTATATTATATTGATAAATCCTTTTATAAAAATATAATTATATTAACAGCTATCACACATCAAAGAAGTCAAATATTCTTGAATTAATAACCCTGGGAACAAAACAAATACTTAGATGTTTCCCATACCTGACAAAAACTTATGTATGAGATCTTTACTAAAAATATGCTTAAATATATGATAAACAAAACATTTGGTACTATTTCTAAGAATATATCAACCCCCATAATAAGCTACAATATGTTACACATGAGTTAATTTGGGAGAATTTAATTACGCAGTAAAGACTAAAATTTGCAGTATAAGTTTTCAAACACTTATATCTCTTATATTTATAAATCCTTTTATAAAACTTTAATTATCTTTACATATAACACACATCAAAGAAGTCAAATATTCTTGAATTAATAACCGTGGGGACAAAAGATAAAATACATAAAGTTCTCCCATACATGACAAGAACTTATGTATGAAATCTTTATTAAAAATATGCTTAAATATATGATAATCATAACAGGTGGTATTTCTAAGAATATATCATTCTCTATAGTAAGTTACAGTATGCTATAGATGAGTTAGTTTGGGGACTTTTAATTACACAGTAAAGACTAAAATTCACAATGTAAGTTTTCAAAAACTTATATCTTTTATACTACATTGATAAATTCTTTTTATAAAATTTAATTATCTTTACAGCTAACACACATCAAATAAGTCATATATTCTTGACTTAATAACCCTGGGGACATAAGATAAATTACTTATAGGTTTCTCAAAACCTGACATGAACTTATGAGATCTTTTCTAATAGAATAGATCACGTTACTGAACATTAATAAACACTAGGCATATAAATAGGCAAATATGTTAAAAGTTTTATAATTAAGGTTCATGTAATTTTTACATTTTATATTTCGGTTTGCGATAGAATTAAACATTTGTTTGGCAAATGAGTATTTTAGTTTATAATATCCAAAATAATAGATATTATTTTTCACAAAATACCCCTTTCTTTCAGATTTTACAGTATATTATAGATGAGCTAGTTTAGTCTGTATGGTTTAATGAGTTTTAATTTTACAGTAAAAGATTAAATTACAAGAATATGTATTTTTTATTTTGATAAGTCCCATAATAAAATTTTAATCGTTTTTACAGCTACCTGGTAACAAATAATTCGGATATTCTACATTTAACGGGTACATTTCGCAGCGGAATTGTACCGGAAGTGGACGTTTTGAGCGACAATTCAGTTATTCAG
Organism: Pardosa pseudoannulata; assembly: GCA_032207245.1. Lineage (NCBI taxonomy): Eukaryota > Metazoa > Arthropoda > Arachnida > Araneae > Lycosidae > Pardosa > Pardosa pseudoannulata. The sequence continues at coordinate 5,223,349 of CM063510.1, read as the reverse complement.
TTAAATCTCAATACATCGAAAATTATTTAATTTTTTAATACACTTTTCGTATTCTATATTGAAATATATAAACAAATATAATAAATAACAAGCATAAGATTTTTGAAAACAAAAAATGTATTATTAGTGGATAAATTTATAATAGTATCGTAAAATCAAATAGAAATAGAAGTATATAGTTTTAATTTTTTCGTATTATATTACATATAAACATTTTTACATTTCAGAATCTATGTAGTAGACAAAAACATCTTCCTTTATATACCGTTATTTTTGTACCCACAAACAAACCATGTTGTTACACTAATCCGTACTAGTACGTAACCAGCGCTCAAATATCAATCGTCAGAAACTAGTAAAAGTCCCGAATACAACCTGTTAATAACCTTGTGTACAAGATATAAAATGCATAAAGTTCCTTCAATACTTGATTAGAATTCACACATGAGGTATTGTCTATTAGAATAGATCGTATTTCTGATCCTTAATGTACACAATATATAAATAAATAAATTTAAATTAATTTTTTCATAAATTAGGTTGTGAGTTTTACAATCTGTATTTCGTTTCATGATAAAATGAAACATTTCTTTAGCGAAAGCTATTAAAACTTATGATAAACAAAAATGTTTGGTATTATTTTTAATATACTATTTGTGAGAGTGCAGCTATGCTTTACATAAGGTTTGCGAAACTGATTTGCTCGCCGTACTCACACGTTGTGGATTGCATGCCCAAGTATTTTTCGAGACTCCAGGAGGAATGTGGTGTTGCCAGGGAAAACGACTGCACCTCACCAAGTTTTGGAGAGTTGTAATTGGTCGCCAGGAGACGATTCAGGACCATGCTTGGAGTTCCGGTCAATCTGGACAGAGCCGGAAAAATACTCATCATGCACAGGACAATGGATCGACGGACGTATCAGCACAGGAAAATGGAAGAAGTATAGGGTTTCTGGAGTAGTTGAAAAGGAAGGAAAAGAATGCAATGTGCTTGAACTTTCTCAATTTTTCTTTCAGATGCAGCAGGTGGAGTGCTTCTTTTACTTTTTATTTTTTTAAAATTTTTTAGCAAATTTTCTTATTTTTTGTTCTAGTATTTGAATATTGTAATATAGATCAGGGGCATTTTACGATAATTAAAGACGATATAAAGCAAACTTGGGTTATTAATGGATTTGATTTGGGTTTGGTTTGGGTTACGGTCTACTGTTTTGCACACGAGGGTTAATGAGACCGGGACTTACTGCTTAAAGCCGATTCCAAATGGCTACGAACATCCATGCCATAGTGGGATTTGAACCCAAGAACTCCGATCGCCCTAACCAATCGGCCAGCGTTCTGCATTAATGTATTTGAAGTAACACCAGTAATGTACTATACCACAGCACTATTTTTATAAGATTTTACAGTATATTATAGACTAGCATAGAGCCCGTCATATGACTTGATTAGTAAAATTTTTAATTTTTCAGAATTGTAAAGTACCCTATAAGGCAGTTAAAAATATAGTTTGTTTTTTGGCAAAGAATTATCTGCTACACGCTCAGTAATTTGTTTATCTTCAAACTAATATAAAGTCTCCCGATAATCTGAATGTAGTTTAGAATCACGTTGAAATAATTTAATCAAACTGCGTGGTTATGTATAAAAAACGAACACACAAACGGACAAACTTCTTAGTTTTCAAAGATATATAACTTAAACGCTAGATGTTTATTAGTCTTTGAAATAGACTCCTAGACTTTTATGAAAATAATTTGTTGTTAATACAGGTGATAAAATTTTTATTGCAACAAAAATTAATAGATAATTAAATTTAAAATTATCACATATGTACCTAATCTATAATTTATACGAAATATAATAAAAGAAAAGTATTTACGTAATATCTAAGTTCAGTGATAAAACGTATGAAAATAATGCAAACGATATTTATATAATTTAAAATAAGAAATGATTAAATGAGATGGTTAAAGGAATGACATCATTGATGCTAAAAAAAATACTATTTTTACCTATTTATTATGTGATAAACTTAAAAGCCCCCTCTTAACCGAGGACAATAGGGCTTGAAATAATGGGATTAAACTATCGAAAAAGGGAGAGGGGTGGATTTCAAAAGTTTTAAAGATTCGCTATGAATTTGCTAACTCTAAATCATCAAGAATCCAATATGGATGACTCTATCCATTCCAGGTCCAACCGCTTCATAAATTTGAGGACAGACGGACAGATAACTTAGGCTATTATTATATAGAAGATACGTTAGCTTAGCTTAGTTGGTTCAATGACTTTTATTTTTTCAGTTAAAAATTAAAACTCACAATGGAAGATTACATTCACATATCTCCTATATTATGTTAATAAACCCTGTCATAAAACTTTGTCTTTACAACTAACTGGTAAAAATAATACTAATATTCCACATTTAATAACCCTGGAGACAAAAGATGAAACACAAACATGTCGTTCAATATATACATAAATCTTGTTCATAAAAAGTCAATTTGTGTATGAGGCTTTATCTAATACCCGATATTTAATACCTTTCATTACCTTTATAAATACATAATATATAAAAAAAAATTCGCTAGTGTGCAAAACTTAAGCAACAGTTGGGTTTTTGCCATAACTGTTGCTGTACAGAGGCACTTGCTGACTTGTCGACCTCTTTTCTCCTGCAGGACGATATATCGGTCATCCCCTACAGTTGTCGTCCTCATGCGACCACCACCAACCTTTCTAACAGCTGTATCTGTGGTTTGGAACGCTTTCCAAACGTACAAAGACACTTTTGTTGATTCCGATCTTAGCAGCAACACTGCTGACTGTATGCCCTTACTCCAGATTTCCGATCATTCTTCCACGTGTGAAGTCTTTCAAGTGATTTCTTCTAGCCATATTTCATCAACTGACTGACTGGCATTTGCCCCGAATATGTTGAATTGTGTCTCCATCCTTCCTTTTATTCTACTGTTGAGCTGCGCACGCCAACATCAAGCGTTTTACGTAACCTCACGTTGCCTCTGACATTTCGTTCCTGATATTTTCATAAGCATGACGTTTGTACTGACTTACATGTTCATTGTACTGATCTCCAGATTTAAAATTAAATAAGCTAGAATAATATAATTTTTAAATTTCACATTTCGGTTTATGCTCAAATTAAACTTTTCTTAAGTGAAAAAGTATATAAAAGTATAATAAGTAAAAATTTGGTGTTATTTTTAACAAAATATAATTTTTCATGAGATGCTACGGTATATGAATTACGTTAGTTTAATCTCTGCGGCTTAACGACTTTTAATTTCATATTTAATGATTAAAATTCACAATGTAAGGTTTCAAGCAAATATCTCCTATGTTATGTTGACAAACCCCATTATAAAACTCGTTTTTAGAGATAACTGGTAAAAATAATACATTTAATACGCCTACAGTTAACTACCTTATAGAAAAAAGATAAAAAAAAAACATAAAGGTTGTTCAATACCTGACAAGAATTCGTGTAGAGTGTCATATCTAATAAAAGAGGTTACTTTTCTGAGCATTAAAAAACACATGGTATATCAATAAGTAAATTGAAGTTCAAATTTGCATAAATCAGGCCCATGTGATTTTTTTATTTTATATTTCGGTTTCAGATAGAATAAAATATTTCTTGGAAGAAAAATATTTACCGTAATTTCGCACGTATAGTCTACACCATCTTATAGTCCGCGGAAGCGATTTTTTATTTAAAAAAAATTCACAAATCATTAGATAGTCCTCACCACTAGATAATCCGCGGATTATACGTACAAAAATATGTATTTTAGTAAGACAATATTAAATCATTTTAAGAATAAAAACCTAAGTACAGCAGAGCGCCAAAATGTCTGGATTAGACTCAATTAATTCCACCTTTAAAATTTGAAATCATTTCTTCTGCCATAGCCTCGGAGACGAATTTTAACGGAAGAAACAGAGCGGCCCACATTTCTCTGTTCGAAAACCCAGTTAAGTAAATCGTCTTCTAATGTAGGACATTGTATTTTTCTAAGACGATTGGATCGCTTTTACCTCATATTTAGAATGTTTCCTTTTGCTGGTGCCAACTTCTTACTGCTTTCTCGCCGGACTTCTGAATTACTTTCAGCTTGAAATCAGCAGTCAAAATGTGATGTTTTAAAGATATAATGAATGACCAATATTACCGCAAATCAAAACTTTGAAAATAAATCACCCTGTTACGAGTGAATTTTATGGTGAAATAACCTTCGACCCTCAACCTTCGATCTTGAACCCATCCATTCAATCGGAGCTGTAAATAGTGACTATTGATATTTTACCGTACTCCAGGACACAATTTATGACTGGGCTATTTGCTACTACTGATTCGTTCTGCTTTACGAGTTGTATGTTTTTATGGTTATTACTGATACGATACGGTGTTTTCTTCGCATCTCGTGAGTCGTGCTTTTGTTTACATTTAATCATCGGCCATTCACTCGACGTACTTTTTGATCCCTTGTGATGAGGCGATTTAGATCTGTTATATAATTGATTCATTCATACATGAAGTAAAATGTTCGGGATCTAAATCTGACCTCATCACATCGTTGATAAGAGATAGAGGATCATATATTTCTTTTCAGCGGATATTGTTGTCTTGTACGGTGGTCTCGGGCGGGGTTCTGATTCCAGTCCTAGATTAGAATCCCGTCTCCGTACTTGATATTAAATAAGAATGTACCTTTGTGGAGTATTTATGAGTCACTAAGGGACAGTGCCCAATTAGAAGGGATAAGATTTGACACTTTGGTGGTCTCAAGGCGGGGTTGAAGCAGGCCAATGAAATTCTTATAACTATCCCGATTGGATGACAAAAAGGAGGAGGGGACAAGGTTGAAATAATTAAATATGAAAAATCTAAAAGATGAGAGGATGATTCGGAGGTCCCAGAGAAGAGGTTCGGAGGTCCCAAAAGAAGGTGCTCGATAGTCCAGACTATCGAGCATAAACAGGAGAGTCCAGCCAAGTCCAACAGGAAGTGTTCATGCCCCAAATAGTACGGCCGCACCCCAAAGACTCAGGAGGAAGCCCCTGACGAGACGAACGGATGATATATAGATTCCCTCTCCTGATCAGCCATAGATACCCATCAACCAGAAGTGTTCCGGGCCCAACATTTTAGACCCACAAAGGTACCCCAAATTTACATACATTTTTGAAATTGAGATTAGGTCTTCTATCTATTTACAAAATTAATTAAGTATTAAAAGAATTTGTCAGAAATAATTTAGATGTTGACAAAGCTTACTTATGAAAATTAGCATCATTAAATTAGCATTAGCATTGTTTGTACGTAGATGTATATATATATATTAATAAATTTTTTTTAATATTAAGCTAGTCTCGGTTGCTGTCAATTTAGCTGTTAGTTTATTTTTATATTTATGTCTGTAGCTTCTCAGAACCTGTGGTTAAATTTAGTACAAAAATACTTAGCACAACGCAATTAAAAATAATTCACCAGTATACATTTGATCCCAGGTTGATACTCAAATATAAGGGACGACTACACGACATCCCCTTCTTCCGATTTTGATAATTTGAGCAATGAACAACCAGCAGATAGTCCGCGGCTGAAGAAGTTTTCTTTTTAAACACATGTAGTCCTTGTACTATGCGAGCGAAATCACGGTAAATCTATGATAATCAAAACATTTGTTATAAGTTTTGACAATTTATAATTTTTCATAAAATTTTACAGATTATTATAGATACATTAAAATAGTCTGTGGGTGTAATGGCTTTTACTTTCACGGTTAAAGATTAAAACTGACAATGTAAGCATATACCCTCTACATTATGTTAATAAACACTCCATTATAAAATTTTAATTGTCTTTAAAAATAGCTAGCTACAAAGAACTAAAAAATCTATATTTAATAGCCCTCGAGGCAATAGATGAAATACGAAAAGATCGTTTATTATGTAACAAGAATTCGTGTATGAAGCCTTATCTAATAAAAGACGTCAATTTTATGAGCCTTAAGAAAAACATACTATATAAATAAGTAAATTAAAGTAAAAAGTTGTATAAATTAGGCTAATTTGATTTTTACATTTTAAATTTCGGTTTGAAATAGAATTAAATATTTCCTCGCTGAAAAAGTATTTAAATCTGTGATAACCAAAACATTTGTTATAATTTTTGACAATATATAATTTTTCAGGAGATTTTACAGTAAGCTATATAAATACGTTAATTTAGTTTGTGGGTATAGAGGCTTTTACTTTTAAGGTTAAAGATTAATTAATGACAAAGTAAGTTTTAAGCATATACCCTCTACATTATGTTAATAAACTCCATTATAAAATTTTAATTGTCTTTAAAAATAACTAGCTACAAAGAACTCGAAAAATCTATATTTAATAGCCCTGGATGCAATAGATGAAATAAGTAAAGGTCGTTTATTATGTAACAAGAATTCGAGTATGAAGCCTTATCTAATAAAATAAATCACATTTCTGAACCTTAATAAATAGCTAACTTTAAAGGAAACTAAAATTAAGCATGTCAAATGAATTCTTGCATTATTTCATAGCAATATTATCGGTGTTTTATAAAAAATCAAATTTAAAATCTCTTTTGACAAAAGGTTCATATCACGAATTTAAGCATATCTGTGAGAAACCACTTTATTTTCTTACATCTGTCTTTCCTTTCGTACCCTGCATCAGATATTAAAGATATGGAGTGAATAAGATTTTTATTTACATTACCGAAAAGGTAAACAAAACTGCATTCCTAAGTGAGAGGCTAATGTATCAGCCTCATAAATATTCCGTCATCTCATAGTTTATTTAACGCCTATCTTTTCTACATATCACACTTGTTTCGTGTTATGATAACGCAACTATTATATATGTAAGCTGCGGACATAAATTTATGATGCTCTCCTGTTGAAGGCGGCAAAGCACTGATCCTATTTACTTTCGAATTTCTCATCATTCGTGTGAGGGGGGTAGAATGTTTTGGCGACGCACAATCAAAACCCAGGACAATTCTCTGGATGAAAAGAGATTTCTCGCAAAATTTCTCATAACTGTCATTCACTAGAGATGCACTTTTATGAGCTGGCTCGTACTAGAGTGGGGAAAAAATAAACAACTTTTAAAACCTTATTCTGAATGGAAATACATATTTTATAGATTTTTGAGATATGTTCTGGGATATCCGAGTCTGCATTGTTAACTCTGGCTCTGTGATGGTTATTCTCATATGTCATTTTAATATCTAGATCCAGATATACGGTAAATAAACTTTATTTATTCGGCGCTTATGCAAAAAAGGGAAAACTGATGTTAATCTTTATTACTTTTTAAGAAATATTTACTGTAGGAACATTTATTCAACGTTTTCAAATAGTCTTTTATATTTTTCTAATTTACATTTTCGGTTTTTAAAATTTCAATACTTAAAATCTCCTGATGAAAAGTAATATAACGTATTTCAATACATTATTATTAAGGAATAAGTCCCATAAATCTGAATGTTATAAACTTATTTTTTAAAATAAGAAATATGTAAATCTTTAATGTAAAAGCCTTAATTCATATTATGAAAATTTTGAAAAATAGAATACGCTACAAGGATATATAAGGACATAATTAGAATTAAAATAAATACACTGGGCATTAAAACGAGATATACATTATAAAAATGGAATTCAGACAGGATTCAATTTCTAAAATATTTTAATTCAGTTTACTCTAAAGAATAGGCTAATAATAAATTTGTAATTAATTAATAGCAAAAATAATCATAAAGTAAATATTTTGTATTCATTCAAGATATTATAATCCTCTTGAGTCAGCTATGTCATACTCGAAGCATAATATAGAATTATTAAACAAGAAAATATGGATTACAAAATTTTAAAATATTTGAAATTCCTTTACAGCTTCAAGGGAAAATCTTCTATGCGCCTAAATACAGGTTTTCACTTCCGAGACATCTGCCGTGAAATTCCTCAAATAATTTTAAAAGAACGCCCACTATCTACTAAAGGAAAATTTAATTAAACTTTTTATCCCCTCGTCCTTCTTATCAGGGTTTCCCATGAAAGTAATTACAGCAAAGCATAGATGTAAATATCAGTTAACAACTCGTAATTTTTGGATTTTTGTAAAACTTCCTTCGGGTGAATTTGTTATTTTTCAATTGAAATTATCTACCAGTAAAAGATAAATTATAAAACCTAAAGAATATAATGAGAGGGTCTTTTGCAAATATTTAATTTTGAAATTAGGAAAAATGTATAATTGGATTTAAATACTAGAATTAAAATGAATCTTGATTCCAGAATAGCAGACACCATCTTTATTTAGGAGATCTCATATACATTAATCTGTTCAAATCTATGAGAAAATTTTGGGTTATACGTATATTTTCAAACAATACAACGCCTATTATATGTTATGAAGTAAATAGGGAATAAATTTCAAAAAGATATAACTAGTAGAAATACTGTACAATGTTTTCAACTATTTCTAAAATGTAAAATTTTAGTAAAAATAAAGGTTATAATTAATAATAGTTTTATTGTATATTACAATAAAAGTTAAGTTTAGGGTATGATAAACATTACATGTTTCCATGCTTCTTTCTTAGTTATATTTCATAATTTAATGATATAAAGGAATAGAATTGTTAGTCAAATTTAGTCTGTCGTCTTAGCTATCACATCAAAAAATTAATTAAATGTCTGAAAATAAATTTTCATACCTGATTTCACCAGCCTAATAAAATTTATTTCACATTCAAATATTTCTAAAATATATAAATTTGATAAAAAATGAAAGTTATAATTAATAATAGTATTAATGAATATTATAATAAAAGTTAAGTTTATAGTATGATAAACATTACATGTTTCCCTGCTTTTTTCTTAGTTATATTTCATAATTTAATGATACACAGGTATAAAATTTATAATGAAATTTGGTCTGTCTTCTTATGATATCATATCAAAGGATTAATTAAATGTCTGAATATAAATTTTCATATCTGATTTCATCAGCTTAATGAAATTTATTTCACATTCATATATTTCTAAAATATATAATTTTAGTAAAAAATGAAGGTTATAATTAATAATAGTTTTATTGTATATTATAGTAAAAGTTAAGCTTACAGAATGATAAACATTACATGTTTCCATGCTTCTTTCTTAGTTGTATTTCATAATTTAACAAAACACAAGAATAGAATTTTTAGTCAAATTTGGTTTATCGTCTTCATTATCACATTAAACTATTAATTAAATATCGGAAAATCAATTTTCATATCTCATTTCATCAGCCTAATAAAATCTATTTCACTTTCATATATTTCTAAAATGTAAAATTTTAGTAAAACAAGAAGGTTATAATTAATAATAGTTTTATTGTATATTACAATAAAAGTTAAGTTTAGGGTATGATAAACATTACATGTTTCCATTCTTCTTTCTTAGTTATATTTCGTAATTCAATGATATACAGGTATAGAAATTTTAGTGAAATTTGGTCTGTCGTGTTAAGGTATCCGTCTACGTTTAAAACGTCATATTTTGCCAAACATCATAATTTTTTTTATTTCTCTGTTGTAAAATTTCAAATTTTAGGCTTCTAAATCTGTTTTTGTTTTGTCTCCACGGTATTTTAAAGAAAAGTTACAGCTGTCAAAGCAAAACAGAAGTAGCGACTTCGGAACCAGAAGTTGTGAATTTTTTGGAAGCATTTTTTAGGACAAAACTTCTTAAATTTTCATGAAGATTAGTTTAAACATTTTTCTGGAATTTTTAATAACTAGCAACTTGGCAATTAGAAAGTTTTGAAGCAAGAAAGTGTGGGGAATTTTAAACATGTATTTTAATTTTATAATAGTTAAAGTTGCTTTCATAAACTTCAAATGCGTTTTTCTCAGAACGGTATTTTTAATAAAATGTTGAAATTTGAAATGTGATTTCTCAAAAAGTTCTTAAAATATTTTGTTGAAAATTATTATGAATGCTTTTGATAGTATTTACTAGTGAATGACCTAAAAGTTTTAAATTTGGATAATTTTTAATGATGTTACTGTCATAGAAAGATGTAAAGGTAATGAAAATTCGTTAAAAATTCAATGTTATGATTTTAAAGGACCAAATTATTTTACAAAATGTAAATTAATCAAAGATTTTAGGCGATTCACTAGTCCAGTGTATAAGAAATGTGTTGCGTCAAAAAATATTGAAATAATTTATTTTATTAAAAAATTAGACCTTTTGAAAAAGCCCGAATTTTTAATAAATTTTTTTCATTTATTAGAAATTTTATAAGTACTTCTCCAGGAATAAATTTCTTAAGTGCAATTCTCTATGATAATATAAAAAATAAATCTAAAAATGTAAAAACATGAACTAGTTTTTATGTTTAAAGAAAAAGGTTCTCCGAACGTAGACGGATACCTTAAGTTATCACTTCAAAGAATTAATTAAATGTCTGAAAATAAATTTTCACATCTGACTTCATCAGCCTAATAAAATTAATTTCACTTCCAAATATTTCTAAAATTTTATATAATTTTAGTAAAAAATGAAGATTATAATTAATAATAGTTTTATTGTATATTATAATAGTTAAGTTTATAGTATGATAAAAATTACATGTTTCCATGTTTCTTTCTTAGATATATTTCATAATTTAAGGATACACAAATATAGAATTTTTAGTCAAATTTGGTCTGTCGTCTTAGTTATCACATCAAAAGATTAATTAAATGTCTGAAAATAAATTTTCATATCTGATTTTATCAGCCTAATAAAATTTATTTCACTTTCAAATATTTCTAAAATATAAAATTTTAGTAAAAAATGAAAGTTATGATTAATAATAGTTTTATTGTATATTATAATAAAAGTTAAGCTTACAGAATGATAAACACTACATGTTTTCATGCTTCTTTCTTAGTTATATTTCATAATTTAATGATACACATCAATAGAATTTTTAGTGAAATTTGGTAAAATTATTTCACTTTCAAATATTCCTAAAATATAAAATATTAGTAAAAAATGAAGGTTTTATTTAATAATAGTTTCATTGTATATTATAATAAAATTTAAGTTTATAGTATGATAAACATTACATATTTCCATGCTTCTTTCTTATTTTCTAGAATTTTTAGTCAAATTTTTCTGTGGTGACATCAAATGATTTATTAATAGTCTGAATATAAATTTGCATATCGGATTTCATCAGACTCATAAAATTTATTTCACTTTCACATATTTTTAAAATATAAAATTTTAGTAAAATATGAAAGATATAGTTAATAATAGTTTTATTAAATATTATAATAAACGTTAAGTTTATAGTATGATAAGCATTACATGCTTTCATGCTTCTTTCATAGATGTATTTTGCAATTTAATGATACCCAGGTATATAATATTTAGTCAAATTTGGTCTGTTGTCTTAGTTATCACATCAAAGGATTAATTAAATCTTTAAAAATAAATTTTCATATCTGATTTCATCAGTCTAATAAAATTTATTTCGCTGTCCAATATTTCTAAAATATCAAACTTACCAAAGAATGAAGGTTATAATTAATAATAGTTTTATTGTATATTATAATAGTTAAGTTAATACTATCATAAACATTGCATGTTTCCATGCTTCTTTCTTAGTTATATTTCATAATTTAATAATACACAAGAATAGAATTTTTAGTCAAATTTGGTCTGTCGTCTTAGTTATTATATCAAACTATTAATTAAATATCTGAAAATAAATTTTCATATCTGATTTCTTCAACCTAATAAAATTTATTTCACTTTCAAATATTTCTAAAATATAAAGTTTTAGTAAAAAATGAGGGTTATATTTAATAATTGTTTTATTGTATATTATAATAAAATTTAAGTTTATAGTATGTAAACGTTACATGTTTCCACGATTCTTTCTTAGTTATATTTCATAATTTAATGATACACAAAAATAGAATTATTAGTCAAATTTGGTCTGTCGTCACATCAAAGGATTAATTAAATATCTCAAAATAAATTTTCATATCTGATTACATCAGCCTAATAAAATTTATTTCACTTTCAAATATTTCTAAAACAAAGAATTTTAGTAAAAAATTATGGATATAATTAATAATAGTTTTCTTTTGTATTAGATTAAAAGTGAAGTATATAGTATACTAAACATTACAAGTTTCCATGCTTCTTTCTTAGTAATATTTTAAAATTTAATGATACACAGGAATATAATTTTTAGTCAAATTTGGTTTATCGTCTTAGTTATCACATCACAGGATTAATTGTCTGAAAATATATTTTCATATCTGATTTCATAATCCTAATAAAATGTATTTCACTTTTAAATATTTCTAAAACATAAAATTATAGTAAAATATTAAAGTTTAATTAATAATAGTTTTATTCTATCTTATAATAAAAGGGAAGTTTATAGAATGATACACATTGCATGTTTCCATACTTCTTTCTTAGTAATAATTCATAATTTAATGATACACAGCAATAGAATTTTTACTCAAATTCGGTCTTTCGTCTTAGTTATCACATCAAAGGATTAATTAAATGTCTGATAATAAATTTTCATATTTGATTTAACCAGACTAATAAATTTATTTCACTTTCAAATAATTCTAAAATATAAAATTTTAGTAAAAATCAAAGGTCATATTTAACAATAGTTTTATTGTATATTATAATAGAAGTTAAATTTATTGTATGATAAACATTAGATGTTTCCATGCTTCTTTCTTAGTTATATTTCAGAATTTAGTGACACACACGAAAAGAATTTTTAATCAAATTTCCTCTGTCATCTTAGTTATCACATCAAAGGAATAATTAAATGATTGAAAGTAAATTTTCATACCTGATTTCTTCAGAATAATAAAATTTATTTCTTAAATATTTCTAAAATATAAAATTTTAGTAAAATATTAAGGTTATAATTAATTATAGTTTTATTTATATTATTATAAAAGTTAAGTATATAGTATCATAAACATGACATATTTCCATGCTTCTTTCTTAGTTATATTTCATAATTTAATGATATAAAGGTGTAGAATTTTTAGTAAATTTGGTCTGTCTCTTAGTAATCACATCAAATTATTAATTAAATGTCTGAAAATAAATTTTCATATCTGATTTCATCAGCCTAATAAAATTTATTTCACTTTCAAATATTTCTAAAATATAAAATTTTAGTAAAAAATGAAGGTTATAATTAATAATAGTTTTATTGTATATTATAATAAAACTCAATTTTATAGTATGATAAACATTACATGTTACCATGCTTCTTTCTTAATTATATTTCATAATTTAATGCTACACAGGAATAGAATTTTTAGTCAAATTTTTTCTATCGTCTTATTTATCACATCAGAGGATTAATTAAATGTCTGTAAACAAATTTTCATATCTGATTTCATCAGGCTAATAAAATTTATTTCACTTTCAAATATTTCTAAAATATCAAACTTTAGCAAAGAATGAAGGTATGAAGATTATAATTGATATTAGTTTTATCCTATATTATAATAAAAAATAAGTTTATAGTATGATAAACATTACATATTTCCATGCTTATTTCTTAGTTATATTTCATAATTTAATGATAGACAAGAATAGAAGTTTTAGTCAAATTTGATCTGTCGTCTTGGTTATCAAATCAAATTATTAATTGCTTGAAAATAAATTTTTATATCTGATTTCATCAGTCGAATAAAATTTATTTCACTTTGACAAAATCTGTTATGTCGCTATTTTTTATGGAAAAATTAAATTAAAATGTTATGAAAAATATCTGCAGTTAATTTTTTAAACAGAATCTTGAAATGCTCAGGTAGAGGAATGGAAGATTGAAAATTTCGTTCCTTCAAAGACAATTGGCGCCGTATAAAACCTTATGATAAAATTTGCTTCCTGTTTTGAAAGAAACAAGAGAACTCTTTATGAGTAACAAAATCTGATATTTCCTGCCGCGAAAATTAATTGTTAAGATCTGTGAAATCCAATAATGCTTCAACACCGACATTTTCTATATTTTTGACTTTTGTTTCATCAGTAAATCTTTCTCACATTCACTGTTCCTTTTTCTCACTACTTTTATTATATAATGGCTGGTATCACCTGCTTTGCTACGATGATTTTTTATTATTAATCCAAGTCTAATTATTTTTTCAGATTTTAAACTGTTTTCTTCTTTAACGGAACAGTAAATATTTGTCAAAATACAAAATTTATTTTTATTCTTCATCTGCAATTTATCCTCCCCACTGACAATTTCTCGGGAATTTAAACTTTTACACTCGTTTTGTACATTGTAATAGGGGAACCTGTTCCAAATTTCATGTCCTACATTTTTACCTCTGTAATGATTTTTGAGCTATTAGTTGTAAAAAATCTTTATTTGAACAATCTCGTTAGATGAACGCATCTTACATAATCGAAAGTTTCCGGGCATCTATGCTATAGTGAAATGTCGTAATTCGTGAGTTGGTAATCACATGACATATCCCCTAATGGGAGAAAGACTAAAACAGCGGTTTTTATTTGGTTGTAAAATAACAATGACGGTATTAACGAGCATCCTTGCTTTAAAATTTAGAGTCATTCCTATGTTCTAGAGGAACTGATATATTTTAAAAGAAACGTGCAAGAATTTCGAACATAATTCTTACTAATTAATTATATTGTTTAAGAAACGGATGCAAAACCCCGAATAAAAAAATAATGCTCTAAACTTCAATTTGTTGACATAGATAATTACTTGAATAGGAAAAGTTTAAAGACCTTTAAGGGAAATTATTATATATATATATATATATATATATATATATATATATATATTATATATATTGATTCGCACTATACGCGCTATAGCAGGAGGTTACGCAGACATGTAATAATAAGAAGCAAATTCGGCAATAAAAATGGGTTCCACCAATTGGAAGAATTTGTAACAGTAAGATGAAATTTCAGGTTCCATGATAGCGAAATACCCTATGGAAAAAAAAAGAGTGAAAATTTTTAAATTTCGATAGGACACAACTTCGACTAATTTTTGATATCCTGGATTCCCCCAAATTCCGAAGAATATCTAAGAATTTTCCTCTTTTGAAAAAATTCCTGAAAAAAATCTTCAATTGTATGGTTACTGTTTTTGATTCTTAACTTGAATACAGTTTTGTGGTAATCAGGTTTTTAACAACACACAAAAAAACACACAATATATATATATATATATATAATATATATATATATATATATATATATATATATATAATATATATATATATATATATATATATATAAATATATATATATATATATATATATATATAATATATATATTATATATATATATATATATAAATAATATGTATTTTATAATATATATAATATATAATATATATATATAATATATATATATATATATGTATGTATATATATATATATACATATATATATATATATATATATATATATATATATACATACATACAGGGCTATTAAAATTTCCTTGTGATCTTTTATAGCATTATAGTAAAGAAGAGCAGAAAAGAGTACCCCAAAAGTATTTATTGCTTTAAATAAGAAAGAATTCAAGTTTTTATAACAGCAGTTGTATCACAATTACTTCATCTTTGGATGTTGCTATTTTCTAAAAATGACGTAACACTTTTAACTTAGCTCTCGCACTCAAGATTTAACAGATGTGACTTTTTCTTGTGAGTCTTTTAAAAAGGCCTAGTTTTTATTATCACCTTTTCCACGTAATTTAGCAGAAGTGCAGGAGAGTTCATACGTGCTGCAAATACCGTTGGTTAAGTGTTGCATTCATTAGAGTCTTTCAGGAACTGGTCTATCGGAATTGGAATAATACTTATAAACAATGTTGACTATAGAATGCCTGTAAAGAACTATAAATAAATCCTGAACTGTTTCCTATTTATTATATACTATTTTTGCTATATTTATCTTAGTATTCTTCTGAAGCTCCAAGAAGAACCAGAAAACTCTCTCTCGATTACATATGAAATTAACCCCTATTTTTTGAATAACCTCGAATTACTAGGAGTTAGAATTCGTAATCATTGTGCAGCCATAGCTCTTTTAAAGAAAGAGAAGGTCAACGTTGTGGTAATTTTAATTTATTCGGGATAATATTTCCTGTTTTAATGTACTTAAACACAAACTCCAGTGTTCGTTCTCAAAGGGAAAAACACAGTAAAGTATACGCTATGGAATTAAAGGTAAATGCCTTATATTTAAACTAAAACATTTATTATGTACATTATTTACAGATTAATACATTACTTGATTAATATATGACATGACCTGCAATTATTTGGTTTTTATACTCATCAATATTCTTGAAATGGTATCCCTTATCAAAATGTTATGAAACCGATATAATAATCATGAATATTAAGGCGGTTTACCTAAAGTAATTACAGAAAAGCAGTGTGGGGCGGTAGGAAGGTTGAATGTCTGTGCTGGCGTAAAGGTCGTATGGATGCAGGATCGGGAAAATATTGCTGGCCCGATCTCTCTGGCTTGCTCGCAGCCTCTCGATGCAGCCGTTAATCTCTGCATCTTCGACCTCAACTCATTTTTTCAACTTTTTTCACAACTTTACCCCTCTGTTCAACGGCCATTTTTTTCTCTTTTCCAATCACTTGTTGTTGCAATTTTCCCACATCTGCACTATCTTCGGGTGTGCAGGTGGGCTCATTAAAATGGCCCCTTTGGTGAAAATTGATATTATTGTTTAGCTTCTACCTCAATATCTCAAGGCTGCATTCTTGCTTGGATTTGACCGTTGCACTTGTGCCACTCCATCAGCTAAAACTTATCCGCAGGGGTCCCCATTAAAATTCGAAGTCAACAGCTGCATCTAAATGCTTCTTAGACATTTAATCCACAGCTGTATGTATACGTGCTGACTATTGTGGGAAAGTACATCGGTTCACTTCCGTCGATACAAGGCAATAGTTTGCAATCGAATGTTCAAGGAAAATACATCTTTCAATTTGTTTCCCCCAAGAGCGAATGAATAACATGTAAAGTATCCGGGTATCTCGATTCTGATAGGTCTGGGTGTTAAAGTGGTAGGAGGCACGACGTACAGCTCTAACAATAATAAACGATTTATTCTGGAATAAATAAGATTATTTACAGATTTTCAACCCAGGAATAAGGTTATTTACAGATCAGAGTCCAGGATGAGTCTGTCGGGAACGATAAATGGAAGTTCCCCGGTCGTGGCGAACATAAAAATAAATCGGCGGTCAGATCTCCGCCATATATGTCGAGATTGTACAGGGCGTACAAACTCAACTCTCTCTCTAAAAAAACAACTGGAGATAGGCTTTACAAAACACGGAACGTTTACCGTTCCTATTCATCTGTCCGTCTCCGCTTTTTCTTGTCCCTCCGAATCTCGCGCTGCCTGAAATTATCCCTCGCCTGTCCTGATTCGTTCTCTCCTTCACGTGATGCCTTCCTGCTGGACTCTGATTCGTCTTTTCGTTGGCGCCTCTCAGTCTTTGGTTTTTCCACTACATCTGACCTTTTAACCGTAATTGGTTATCTAAAGGCATGCCGTAACGAAATTTCTTTGTTTGTTAGTGACAATTTCCCAGACTGGCTGGCGTCTAGTCTGGATGTTAACACAACCTCTTTTGTGACGCTAAGAGAGAATCGCGACGTCACAGACGTGATTTCATTCCCATAAGACTTTGATTGTTTTGGGGAGTCAAGAATAAACTTTGATCACTTAAATTTGCTCAAAAACTACATAGGCAGACATTTAGTTGTTGGTGGAGTGAAACTATTTTTTGGGACAACAGTATGTAGTGAATGGACAGAAAATTAACATTTATTCTAGTGTTAGTTGTGGGAGACGGGTAAAAAAAAATAAGTCGGTGAACACTCTTTTAAATCTGACATTTTGTGGTGTGGAAATTAGATGTTAATGAATTATTCGGTGTAAAAAAAAAAGATTTTATATAAATATTTTTAGTGAAATAATTTTGATATATTACACATGTACATATGTGTTTGTTATTTTTGTATTGACTGTTGGTAAACTAAATGAAAATGTAAATTAAAAAGTAATTTATTACTTTGAAACTGTGAAGTTAAAAATAATATGATTCATTAAAAGTAGTAGTTATGCAACATTTTTATTTTCCTTTCTTAGAAAATTCAAGTTATTCTTTAGTAGGAAAAACCTCATTAAAGTTAATTTAATTTTGTTTAAGGATTGATTGAATTTAATTTAATTTTAAAATTGTATAACCGTATAATATGTCAAATACCAAAAAATACTTGCGAATACAGAAGACACGTCACCACTGAAGATAGTAAATTTGTCAAAGTAAAACAAAACTATAAATAAAATAAAACTTATTGTTATAGAGGAATACTTCAAAATTTTCTGTAATCTTCATTTTATATACTTTGCATGTGAGAACATCTGTATTATTATTAAAGAATTCTGCACACACACGCACGCATATATAAACACATACATACATCTCTCTCTCTCTTCGATCTATCTATTTCTTTATATCTCTATCTATCTATATATACGAGGATCACTCTGAAATTTTTTAGATTCAACTAGGTTTTTAAAGTTATACTTACAAAATTTTAGGCGTATTCAAAGTAGTTTCCTCCAGCATCAATGCACATTTGTAGACGAATTTTCCACAGATTAAATGCCTTAAGCCATTCATTTCTTGGAATAGATGAAAAGAATGCATTTATAGCCGCATTCATATCTTCTTCTGTATGAAAACGACATCCACGTACTTTCTTTTTTAGATTAAAGAATAACCAAAAGTCACACATAGCTAGATTAGGCGAATACCTTGAGTGTTCTATTACTTTAATTTGTTTTTATTTAAGAAATTCAACTGTTAACCCGGCTGTACGTGAATATGCATTGCCATGGTGAAGCATTAGTTCCCTAACACTCACTTCTTGTAGAATTTGTGGAAGACATTTAGTGGTATACCATTTAGCTGTTACTGTTTTCTGTCCTTTCAACTTGATGGCTTTGACCAATCCCATACTTCTGAAGAAAAAGGCATACATCACTATTTTCAGTGCGCTTTGTCTTTTCGCCATTGTCGGATCATCTTCAAAGACTTATTCTTTGCTTTTTTGACGTGTTGGAACTTGAAAAAACGGTATGTACGTTTCATCACCCGCTGCAATGTTAGGGCTTATGTGGTGGCCACTACCATTTAACAATTTAAGAGTTTTTTTTATTGATTCTGACATGCTCCTCTTTTTAGTGCTCAGTTAGATTATGGAGAACCCAACGGCAAACTACTTTTTTCATGTGTAATTCTTCATTAATAATTTTGTGTATGCTGCGCATCCAAAAGATAAGTTCCTTCTGTATAATTTGATAGGTACAGTGATTATCATCCATTAATATTTTTCGTATGGAGACACATTATCCGGGATTAATGCCGACGGCGGCCTTCCTGTGTGTTCTTCATCCTGAAGAATATTGTGACCTCTGCTAAATTCTTTAAACCATCTGAATACAGTAGCACGAGCTGGAGATTCATCACCAAATGTCAATTGCAACTGTTGAAAGCATTCTTCTTGATTTAATACTGCTTTAAAATCGTAGAAAATCATAGCGCAAAAATTGTTCTCGCATCACTTTCAGTTTCTCTTCTGTTTAAAATGTATTTACACTAAACAAGTTGAAATAAGTCAGTAAAAATCGTCTTCTGTGTTGAAATACTTTGTAATTTAAATGTAACCGTTATTTTTATTTTGTAAATTCTTGTCTGCGCGTATCTCAAAAATTTCAGAGTAACCCTCCTATATGTATATTCAATTTTAATAATGTAATGTATTTTGAACATTTTACCATGTATAATTCTAAGCACGTTTTGTTTTATTTCGTTCGAAGGATGGCGCGTCTCTAGGATCTTTAATTAAATGCTCTATTCTTTATCAATTAAGTATAACCCTTTTCACTTTGATGTACATTTTTATTCCACCTCATGGAAATTAAAATTTGCTTCTGTGATAGCAGTGTGCATTTTGTAGAACATTGTGCTGAAATAAACAAAGAAAACGCCGCTTTCTACAAAACTGTTACATTTATGTTACAGTTTAACAGAATTTCATGCATGAAATTGTATTAAATTAAACTGTATAAATTAGACTTATACTTTAAGATATATACATTACCTTTAAAATGTTCTCCAGCTTTTTATGTTTCACGTCAAAGTAAATTATTCCGTGGAACTACAAACATCTGGAAATATATATATATATATATATATATATATATATTTTATTTTGAGCACATCAGTAGCTACGTGGAATGCCTTTTAAGCGTAGTGACAGTTAACTATCAAAACTAACTTATTTCTTTTTTCTTATCAATATTCTGGAAAATGTTATATGTTTTTGGTATTATATTTATGCAATAATAGTTAAAAATTTCTAATTTTTTTATATTTAAAATAGATATTAATTACTACTTATATTAAAATTAGTTATTTTCAAAATATTCAAAGAGCATTTTCCATACACATAATACCTCTGATTTTTAAAGTAAACGTTATAGACTGAAAAGTAAAACCTAATTCATATCATAAATTTTCATCTATCATTGCTAAATAAATAAACTTTAAACTAGACATTTTCTTCTAATAATTATGTAAGAAAAGTTTTATAAAGATAGCATGGATTGATTATACGTTTAAAAAATTACCGATATAAGAGTACACGGGACTCTTAAAGTGTAATGCAGTAAAATTAATTTAAATAAAATTTCATATTTTATAGCTATTGATGTAAATAATATACATATTTTCTGTTTTATTTTTCTCTACAAGGTTTTAACAAAGTAAAACTTGCCTTTACTGAAAAGTTTTGTAAATGGAAACAGGCTATTAAAATAATTTTTAATCTTTACCAAGAAATTTGGTATATAATTATAGCTTATTAGTTTATCATGTAGTTTTGGGATAGAAATCTGTTTAGCCCTTCGAAAAGTCTCTTGATGCCCCTTTCTATTTATCATTTAAATATTCTAAGAATAGTACTTTTTTACAAAGCAAACGAAAAAAGTATAAGATATCTGAAAAAAGTGTTATTAATTTTACAAGCTAATATGCAATTAAAGCATATTAGTTTAATTGGGTATTAGTATTATTGCAAATTAAAATCCATTTTTCCAACTGGGTGTTGTTGTAGTAATGCTTTTTTTGATTCATCGTTGTATTGTTGTACTATGCATCCGACATCATTAATAAATATTATTCTGAAATTTGACGTTATATTTATATGTATTGTAAACAGAAAAATATGGTTATGACTAAATATGAATGCAACAACATTTTTACTTTTTCAATGATGCTCTATTTTACTGAAATTATTCGTTATATAGATCGAAGATTTCAATCAAAATGTGGGTGCACAACCATATTTCATATAAAATTTCATCATCTTTTAGAATAATCACTTTTTCGTTATGCCTGATACATATCTATTTACGGACGCCACAACGAAACTAGTCAAAATGCAATCATGGATTCTAAAAATAAATATTTAAAGATTAAGTGTTTACTCCAACGCAGAGAGAGAACTAACATTTAGGTTAAGTGTTTACAAGATGCGAAAACTTTGATATTGAATTTATAGTAGCAAAGTTAATTGCAGATTGGTGAAATTGACAAGAGATAGCAACAGAGTGCAGAGTGTAGTAGATTGGAATCAGTTGTTCTACGAATTTAAGACACTGTGTACCAATAAGAAAAGAGAGGCAGAATCAACTTTCAAAATCAAAACCTGGCCTAGTGAAATCATAAATAAGTTGATATTTGGACTAAAGAGATATTTACTTCTAAATCCTTCAAAAGAGTTAGATTAATTTCGTATACGGTAGCAACACTTCAACTAGAAACTATTTTTTTTCCAATCCCAAGGTTATTTCAATACTTTCGAATAAAATCTGCTCTGCATCTCTCGCCCGCCTAGGTTTAAAGTAGTCAAATTAAATTAAAAAAAAAAGGATATTTCCAATGCGTTTGTTCTTGCTGATTATTCTTCCACTTAGATGAATGTAAGAATAATGTTACGGTGGCCTAGTGTTTGAGAAAGAAAAAATTAAAACTCATTAAGAAACACATGGAAAATAGGTCTTGATTAAATGATTTTATACAATTAAATAGATGCCTAAGGAATGCAACTGGAATCAACTTATCATTTGTAGATATCGAAGACTGCTCTCGAGTCAGCGTCGGCCCTAAAAAACAATATGGCGAAGAAGACGTTCACCTTCTAATCTTCTGGTAACAACCTTGTCCGCTCAAAAAATCCGACTGCCTCACGGACAAAAAACAGAGGTCCACTCCAGAACGGCGGGGAGTCAAAATCCCCCAAACCAACGAACACTTCTATTGGTTGGGAGAAGTCCAAAGTTTCTTTCTAGTTCAAACCGGTCCTGCTCTGGTATGTTTTTGACAATGACTCACGGGAAAAGGTAAAAATGAATTAATGTTTAAGTTAAGTGTTTACAAGATGCGAAGAATATTGAATTTGACAGTCGCAAAGTTAATTGCAGATTATTGAAATTGAAAAGAGATAGCAACAGGGTGCAGACTGTAGTAGATTGGAATCAGTTACTCTACGATTTTAAGACTCTGTGTACCAATGAGAAAAGAGAGGCAGAACTAACTTTCAAAATCAAAACCTGGCCTAATGAAATCACAAATAAGTTGATATTTGGACCAGAGAGATATTTAAGTCCAAATACCTCAAAAGAGTTACATTCATTTCGTATCCGGTGGCAACACTTCAAACTAGAAACTATTTTTTTACCAATCCCAAGTTTATTCCAATACTTTCGAATCTAATCTGCTCTGCATCTCGTGTCCGCCTAGGTTTAAAGTAGTTAAATTAAATTCAAGAAATGGATATTTCCTGTGTGTTTATTTTTTCTGACTATTCTACTTAGATTAGTGTAAAAATAATGTTATGTTGGCTTAGTGTTTGAGAAAGAAGAAATTAAAACTCATTAATAAACACATGGAAAATAGGTCTTGATTAAATGATTTTATACAATTAAATAAATGCCTAAGGAATACAACTGGAATCAACTTATAATTTGTAGATATCGAAGACTGATCTCGAGTCGGCGCCGGCCCTAAAAAATAATATGGCGTAGAAGCCGTTCACCTTCTACTCTTCTGGCAAGAAACTTGTCCTCTGAAAAAAATCATACTGCCTCGAGTAGAAAAAACAGGGGTACACTCTAGAACGGTGGGGGGAGGGGTCAAAATTCCCCAAACGAACGGACACTTCTATTGTTTGTTAGAAGTCCGAAGTCTATTTCTAGTTCAAACCGGTAATACTTTGGTATGTCTTTGACAATGACTCACGGGAAAAGGTAAAAAGAGCTGAACCGAATGTAACTTATTGTTACAATGAGACAAGCACGTGAGTAACTCAACTCGATTAAGGCGAATGATTGAGCTATATATTAAAAGAGCAGCTCTTGTTAAAGCCGCTTAAGGAACACAGCTCCTTCCGCTTTCTAAAAATTATCAAAGCTCAGAAATACAACTAAAATTTTCAAAAACACATTCTTTATTGCCAACTATGAAAGTTGCATCAGCAGAAAAGAAACTATGCAAAAAATGTGTGTTGCTAATCAAAAAATAAATCAATAAAAACTTTGCAATTTTAACGTCTCTATAGTAAAAGAAAGGATTTGTTTGAAGTAGTCCTCAATTTAGAAGCAGAGATCACGCATGTACCACTTGAAAACTTAAAGTACATTGACCACGAAGGCCTTTTACGCCATTATGTCGTAAGAACCACCCCTTCTGGGGGCCATGTTGTGATAACACCCTGTTCTGCTGCGTTATGTTTGCGTGGGACCTGTCCACCTACTTTTACAGAAGCAAGTCTGTTCGTAGATCACCGCTAGGATGCATGGGCTAAATAAATCCTCCAAAGTTTTAGACGGACAACACAAATTTATTTATAAGATTCATGAAATATTAGAGTAAAACAAAATGTCATATTTTGAACCTTGGATCCTGCATGAATCAGAAAGGATAAAACAGAGCATTCCTTTAAGTCCAAACATAAAACCGTCGTCATGTCGAACCGAGAGATGTCTCCAAGTCGCAGGCCCGAATCCAACTGCCCTTTCTTGCAGATCTTCTCTCCCTTCCTCTGGGTGGGGGGTGTCTGGAAACTTGAGCCCTTCCGAAAAGAGCACATCCTCTTTTTCCGAGGCCCTGCAAAACCAAACAAGCGACACCGAAAAACCTTATCAGCTCAGCTCCCCTTTGCTGACCCTCTCCTATTTCCCCTAGGAACGTCGGGTGCAAGGTTTCCTTGGGGACGATTTTGCCGATATCATGAAAGGCACACAGATGCTAAACACTGGCCGTGCGATCCAAATTCCTTACAATGTCATTAATGAACTCAATAGGTTTTTGGGCGGCTCATTTCTCGATCTTGAAAGCATTTGGTTACTCTAACATTGCCTTTGCCTATTGAGCTACCGGGGCTCGATTGAAATGTCAAGATCGAAAACTGCAAGATTGCAATACCTTCTTAATTCTGTGCAAGGAACTAAAACAGATAAAAAAACAGTCTACTGAAAATTTCAATAGTTTGTTTTTACTCACAAATTGTTCAATGAAAGATAATAGCAGTCGAACAAATTGTAAAATATCCGGTAGCCCTTGATCGTATATATAGATAGTAATAAAAAGAAATCGTTACAAAACCGCAATGAGGAAGTGAGATTGATAATTGGCGGAAAAGGATGTCATCGTTTGATGACGCCAAAATGCGTGTCTCGGAGAATACAAAAACAAAAGCTGTGATATTGTGTCTGCTCTTGAAACGTAAACAGAATATCCTGTATTAACATCTTTATTTATTAATATTTGGAAATAGGTCAGTTTATTCATCGCGTTGCCGTAAGTAGTTGCAAGTAAACAAACGACTACATTTCGGAATTCAGATCTAAATGCATGGAAAAACAGTAGGTTTGAGATCAGGAGAAAAAAGAGATAATTTCGTATAATCTCTTTAGGGAAAAGTTAAGCGTATAACTTTAAAAAACCGATTTTTAAAGGTACTAGGATGACACTAGGAGACGAAACTTCCTCATATTTTCAATTAATCGCATATTAAAATTTTCGGGCAGTTCTTAAAATAAAAACTTTACAAATTCTTTTATAAAACATAAAAAATTTTATTCAGTTTTATAATTTTGAAAAATAAATTTTAAAATCCATATAGAATAATGATACCAAATGAATCTGAATGTATTTTATTTGAATTATATACTTTTCAAAATGCATTTTGAAATGTTTAAATTTTTAAATTAAATTTAATATATCTCTTTAATTTAACAAACCACAGTTATATTAGTAAAACCGGTATATTTTCTTTTATAGAATGATAAATCATTGGTAAAGTAAACCATTGTTATTAAATAAACCGTAGTTTATTTGAAAGCATAGTAAAATGTTTAATTTTATTAGAAAATTTCAGGGGTTATTTTTCATTATTAAAATCATAAATAACTTTACATTAGCTTTTATGATTGTATAATAAAAATATAAAGTAAAGCCCCGATTCATGGTTCCAAGGGGATTTACAATGGAAAACGATAACTACGAAAATTCATTGTAGAAATATCACATGATTTCCTGTTATCTTTATTATAATATTTTTGATTATTATTCCACATAATTTTTACTTAAAGTTTTAATTAACATGTATTTTTACTTAAAATTTTAATTAACATATAATAAATTTTCAAACTTCTGCAATGAATAAAAGCTAATGCCATTAAAATTATTGGATTGAATCAAAATTTTATACCAACATGCTAGAGATATCATAGATTATTTTCAGCAAATAACGAAACAACATTTTCAAAATAATACTACCAAGATACCTTAAAATGAAGATTTTTGAGTTCTAGACGTATTATACCTCTGAAGTAAAAAAAAAAAATGTTTCCATTTCATTTCAATCTGAACCCTAAAAAATAAAATAATTTTTATAAAGAGTGAATATATTAAAATGCAAAATTAAAATACAAAATCAAAATGTTCATACGCAGAAGTATATTACAAAAACTATGTTAAATTCCAACACCTACTGGGCTTTACATTCAAATTTTCCGTATATGAACTTTATCTCACTCTCTTGAGACTGGTGTAGCTGGAACGCGAAGAGCCAAATACTTTAGCTTGAAAATTATACTCTGTAAAATGATTTCCACTGTAATTTTTCTTTTCTGACACTAATATTTATTTTAATTTACTTCAATATGAATACACATTCATTAAAATTTTGAATGTTGTAAATTCGTTGAGTTCTCTAGAGATATGCATGTCTCCTGAAAGATAACTAACAAAAAGTTACAAGATGTCGCAAAAAACAAACCTAAAATTATACAAGTAACCATATGGAAGAGTATAAATAAATTCTATGAAATTAATTTTATAAAACTAAAATAAGAATTAAATTTTCAAACTTCTGCAATGAATAAAGGCTAATGCCATTAAAATTATTGGATTGAATCAAAATTTTGTACCAACATGCTAGAGATATCAAAGATTATTTTCAGCAAATAACGAAATAAAAATGTATACAATCAACTGTGTAATGAAAAATTTTACAGGTATTAATCCTAAAGGTAAAAGTAATATTTGTTATCGAGTACTATAATTTATGTAGAAAGGGGGTAAAGTCAATCAAATTTGTCCCAGACAGTTTTATTTACTGTTATTTACATAGAAGAAAATATAACTCATCCATTTTATAACGAGTTGAATCCAGAAAGTAAGTTCCTAAAAGCCCCTATGAAAATAAATTCCTTAGAAAGATTTATTTCAAAAGATACATCATTTTATGAGTTATCTCTTTTAAAAATTGAATAGTTTTACTAAAGTAATAGATTTTCAGGCATTAGATCTCATATTAATATTATAAGTGTAGTAAACTAAAAATTCGATAACATTTAAAAAAGGATCCTTAAACTAAATCAAAATGCAATGTAACTCATGTTTAAAATATTTTCATAAAACACCATTTTCTGTTCATATACCAACCGAGAAGAATATCTTGGTACTTTTTAACTCAATAGGAATTTTCAACAATAATTTAAGGTTTCTAAAGATTTATTTCATAAAATATATAAACATATGCATAAGGAACTTATATTTATATGCATATATATATATATATATATATATATATATATATATATATATATATATATATATATAAAGTATTATATACATATATATGTGTGTATACATGTATATAAAAGAATATATTATATATATATATATATATATATACATATATTCATTTATGTATACTTATGTATCAGTATGCGGCGTATTAGAGATAGTAATTCTATTTTAACTCAATGGTTCTATTTTTTAAATCCACTGGCAGTATTAGCTGTCAGCATCTCTAGATTTCAACTTATCTAGCTCATCTTTATTTAGCATTGTAGCATTAGATGTTGCCATACGTTGTTTTGCAACACCACGATGTTTTTATTGTATATATGAAACTTTCTTTTTTACTTCTATATTTTGCTTTGTATTCATTTCTCATAATCAAGTTTTATTGAACACAAACACATATACACATACATATATGCATATATATATATATATATATATATATATATATATATATATATATATATATATATATATATATATATATATTTGGGTGTGTGTGCATTCATACATTCGTGCCAGTGGCTGGGTGTTCGTGCAATTTATTTCTGGTGGAATATATATGTCAACTTAAAAGAATAAAAGGATTCTAATAATACATTTCTCAATTTATATGATCGTACAAAATTTTAATCACACACACAAACACACACACACACACATATATATATATATATATATATATATATATATATATATATATATATATATATATATATATATATATATATATATATATGTGTGTGTGTGTGTGTGTGTGTGTGTGTGTGTGTGTGTGTACATATAAATTCTATTTAAGTGGTGACATATATTTCAGCTTCTAGGTATAAGGAAAAAAAGTAATTAGATATCCTCAGAACGGTGAATGGGAAACCTATTTAGCTGTTTCGTAATAAAAACAAGTTTAGGTAAGCGACTGAAATAGAAGCATTCGTCTTTGTTTCGCAACAGAAGATTCGTGTGGCGTTTTATATCGCATACTGGAACCAAAGAACTATTAGAGATCTCTTTAGATTTCGCAGTAAAATTAATGTATTTTATTATTTAGGCTTTACATTAGAGTAGAGTCTTGATTTATCTTTTCAGCATTTTCAGTGTTCTCGAGTTAATCGTTGTAATCATCTGGGACTTATTTTTCCCTATAGAATCAAATCAGAGTCATTTTATTTACATTCATCATTCCCGACTTGTTTGTTTTCCCCCATTGATAGTCGAAAACTCTCTGTCCCGCCGATTCGCCTTCCCGGAAGTGTTGTCTTAGTGGGAATTTAAGAGATCTTGGGAAAGGAGAGGGGTTGTGGTTTGAGGGGATTGATAAGAATGGTTTCAAGGTCGTGTAGACAATAAACACATTGTATGCGGGACACGTACTGCTACATTTACTGACGATTCATTCTTGATTGCAGGACACGTACTGGTACGTTATCTGACAATTGATAATTGAGCGCAGGTCACGTACTAAAACGGGTTAGTGTAACAACAGGGTTTGATTGTGGGTACAAAAATAACGGTATATACAGGAAAACGAAGCCAAATGTTCTTGTCTACTACATAGATTCAGGAAAAGTCTAGACAAATAAAAACTTGTTTTTACACTATTAGTTTTATGATTGCTCTTTTCATTTTGTTTATAATGTAAAAATGTTTATATACAATATAATTCGAAAAAATTAAAACTATATACTACTATTTCTATTTGATTTTTCATATTTACGATACTATTATAAATTTATCCACTAAAAATAAATATTTTTTGTTTACAAAAATCTTATGGTTGTTATTTATATATTTCTATTTATATATTTGTTTATATATTTCAATATAAAATACGAAAATTGGCTAAAAAATTAAATAATTTTTGATCTATTGAGATTTAACTGAATAACTAAATTTACGCTCAAAACGCCCGCTCCCGGTGCAATTCAGCTGTGAAATGTACCCGCACAGAATATGTTAAAATATTTCAAGCTAATCAGGGGCTCTTCGTTTTTCTCCAGTTGATTATTAGCTCAATAATAAGTGGTGCTACATAAATATAGGCACATAAGAACAAACCAGAATGAAGATCAAGACTAATGTTAAACTAACGTTAGTTTGAGACTGTGTCGAGACACACGATGTCAAGCACTGTAAAAATTAAAATCATTTCTATACGTACACAGCAGCAGTATATAAAAACTTCTTTATTGTAAACCTTCTGTCCATGGCTATACCATTTAGGTATTTTTTGTTCACGTTTTGCTATATATATATATATATATATATATATATATATATATATATATATATATATATATATATATATATATATATATATATATATATATATATATATATATATATATATATATATATATATATATATATATATATATATATATATATATATATATATATATATATATATATATATATATATATATATATATATATATATATATATATATATATATATATATATATATATATATATATATATATATATATATATATATATATATATATATATATCTTCTTTCCATCTCTAATCGATTTCCTTCACTGATCATTCGATTCTTTTTGTCCCGATCTCTATACCACAGTACCAATGGTTATTTTTCCCGCATTCGTCGTTCCAGAATTGTTCCTTTTCCCATATGTATAGTTGAAAAATCGTAGTCTTGCAGCTTTGTCTTATAGTAGAAGTATCGTTTTAAATGGTATTTAGGAGCTACGGAAATGAGTCTTTATTTTTGATAAAATCTTTGCAAGGTTGTATTTACGGATTGTACAAATTAGCCTGTCAGGTTTTTTTTAAACTATTACAGCGTTAGTTAGGTAATTTGAAGGATTAGAAGCGATTGAAGGCCCATTCTTTGTTATATTATTCTTGTTAAAAAAGGAAATTGATTTATAGACTGATTAAACCTTTGAATAGCTTGTATACCTGTTTGCATTTGTATTGCCTTATTTGGATATCCTTGAGTGTTTTGTTATTTTTAAATGGTAGTTTTGTAATGTTATTTTTAAATGGTGCGCCTTCCCGGTTTTATTTCCTCTATATTAGGACTACAGTAGTTTGTTTCACAATGATGATTAAATTATACCTATCATTACACACAATGTGTCACATCCGGATTTTGTGTGTTTTCTTTCATGAATACGTGATAACTTGCAGGTATTTTCATATGCTTCAATTTTATATAAAATTTAGTTTCTATATCAAAGTTATCTTTCAAGTTACTGAAACATCTATCCATCGTTTTTCAAGTTTACGGTCTAAAAAAATCAAGAAAAATCAGATGAGAAATTCAATTAAATGTGTTACAATGAATAAATTAATTATTTCTAACACTAATTGGAATCACAGTAAATTGATTCTTAACCAGCGATGCGACCAGATTAGGCAGATTAACCCGAATTCCAGTTAAAGTTGAATAAAAAAAAACAAAATTGGAAATGGACTTTTTTATAGTTTTTTATAGGTAATCAGTTATTAAATGTATCAATGTATTACAAATACTTTACGAAGCATTAGTAGGAATTTTAGGTAATTTAATAATTTTCTTTTTTGATGAACTCTGAAAATTTCGCGACTGTTTCTAGTATCGATATTTTTTTAAAAATCACATTGGTAGATGAAATTGATGCCTGTTATTCCACTTAGCATATCTGTTGAGCAGCTACTGGAAAGTGAAGATATCATTCGAATGGATTGTAAAGCGCACTTCCCTGATTAAAACCCTGTCGAATATGTGTGGAAAGTTTTGGGGAGACGCATTGCAGCACGCTTACATCCTCCGTAGAACACCTAACAACTCAAACAGCATTCCTACCGCAAGAAATGTTGGACCAGACTGTTCTCAGTATGCGGAGACGGTGCGAAACAACCATTGCAGTTAGGAGAGAGCATATCCCATATTAAGAAACATGTGCTTGTTGTACTTCCTCTTGGATAGACAATCATGAGTCTCGATACCATGCGTCCAATAAAGCTTGTTTTTGTTTGATTCCATACCGTATGCATTGTATTCCTTTTTCAGTGCCATTGCTTTCGTCATCGTTTACGTACATAATACTCTCCCTCATTTCTGAATTTCATGTCTCTCAGATGATTTCTCGTGGAGTTATGGTAAAAAACCCACCTGTTGCTTAAGTTTTGCACACCAGTGTAGTTTCATTTCGATTTTAAAATTTAACTCGTGTTTAAAATGCATAATTACCGAATTTTCAATATTTTTCAACTTTTTTACTTATTTTTATAATTTTACACTTATAATAATTGTGGCTGATTAAAGGGTTAGATATGGTTAAACGGAAGTCAGTTAAGAGGAAACTTCCTGTAATGAACATTTTATAAAACATGGGTAATATTTATAATGATATTTAATTTTTTGAACTTATAACTGGTTTGTATAAATAGATCGGATGATTACAAAGAATCAGAAGTCGCATATAACTCTAGATATGAGGTAATATATAATACACTATCACTTTCAGTGTACACATACGTGAATGATTTTTACAAGGTGCGTGCATTATACAAATAAATTATAAATTAATTGCATACGTCATTTTAACCACGAGCTTCTTATAGCTGTAAGACACGTATATGTATTATGTGTGACATCCCTGTCGTGTAGCTCTCGTTTAATTTTAAGTATTTACCTATGATCAAATTTATAGTGGTTAATTATTTTGGTTAGTCACAAAGACTAAGTATTATTTGGGTTGCGTTGTGTAAAATATTTACGTACTAAATTTTACAGCAGGTTCTGAGAGACTACAGACTTATAAAAAAACTAATATACTAAATTAAGAATAACTGAAATCAGCTTAAAATAAAAAAAGCAAATTTATTATAATGATATATACATATCTATATACAAACAATCTGATTTAATCTTCATAAAATTTACTTTTTCAACACGTTCAATTAGGTGCCAAACTAATTAAGATCTGACAATAATTTTCTATCACTTAGGTAACTATATATAAGAGAGAGGACCTAATCTCAATTTCAAAAATACTTATAGTAAGTACCTTTGTGGGTCTATATGGTGTGCCAAGGCGGTACTCAGATCAGACGCTGTTGTGAAATGACGTAGATACTTTGCGTATTGTCTCAATTGGTGGGATAACAACGTTGACTCCAGAGGCACTACTGGTCTGGAGCCTTCTAAATAACTTGAGGTGAACCCCGCCCAAGGATCCGGCACACGACGTTGAAATAATTTTTATTGGTCCTCTTCTCCTTTACAAAAATGTGATGAGGTCAGATTTAGATCCTAAGCATTTTACTTCTCGTGTTAATTGCCGAACAATGGGCGAATGATTAGGGTGCTACCCTTTGGAACCGGAGTTCGTGGGTTCGAATCACACTATGGCATGGCTGTTCATAGCTGTTCGGAATCGGCTTTAAACAGTAGGTCTGATTAGCCCTAGTGTTGCAAAAAGTAGACCTTAGCACTCAAACCAAAACCAAAAAAAAATCTCGTGTTAATTAATCAATTATATTACTGATCTAAATCGACTCATCGCAATCCCCATAAAATAAATGTAAGTGCAAATTAACACGACACTCAGTTCCGATCATAATGATGATATCAGAAAATATCATAAAGGACCCGATCAGGATCAGTAAATTTGCTACAGTATTTTGGACACCTTCCCTTATGCAACATGCAACAACACTATCCGTCAGCTGTCACAAAACAAACTCCATAAAACTGTAAATAAATCACCGTGCATGCCTCAAAAAGAAGAATAATCGACGACTTAGAAGGTCTCCCAGTAATTCATACTTTACCTATACTTTCGCCGAAAATATTGTTCCGAGTTTTACTCACGTGGTTGTATTTTGACGTCATATTTAAAAATATTAGGATGGTAGAGGTATCAGGGATTGTTATGGAAACAGAATATTCAATACCGAAATTTTTGAGATCCAGCTTCGAGCAAAATATAAAAGTAATAAAAATAAATTTTGAAAAGGAAATAGCAGAACTTTAAAATTTTGGAAAGGAAGAATGAGGAAAAATATGTAGCCAATGGTAAAATATAAAATGGATAAAATGAACTTAACCTATAGGTTTTAAACCTAAAACCTATTCCAGTTTAAATAAGTTGTACGAAGATAGAATGGAGATGAATAGTAACTACTCAACTTAATGTCAGATTTGTTTTCTTCAAAGTTGGAATACAAGAACAAAGTTGAAAAACTGAATATTAATATTCCTATATCACTAAATTATCAGATAAAACTGAGGAAAGAAAAAAAAGAGTAAGAATCATGATAATGATGATGATAATAACAACAATAATAATATAATTAAGTTACGGTAAATGTAATTATTACTCGTTATATTAATATTGAAATTGCAAATAAATAGTTTACAATGAGTTTTAACCGCTTCCTTTACATATTATTTTGAAACAATTTGCAAAAAATCATCACATTATTTTATTTCATTATTAAATATAAGGAAATGAAACAAAACAAAATATGTAGGTTTTAAGTTGAATTTTTAATTTTTTACAGGTGGAAAAGCATTTAGTTTTGAAATTAGTTTAATATCGCGAATTATCTCGAACAAATGGAAAAAAAAGTTAAATATTATTTTTTGTAATATAGTTTTTGAAACAAAGGACAATACAAAGTGATTCCTGATATTCTGTACATTGGTGTCGGTACCACTGGAACCTGTTTTACGGAAGTACAGAGTATAGTGTCCCGTTGGATTTGATTTTTTTTTTCAGTAGCAAGAATAAGATATGGAAAATGCCTTGAGGTTAACCTGATCGGTAAAGGACTGGGTCTTCCTGATGTTGCAGAAAACTCCTCACGGTGATTTTCTAAAATTAGTTTTTCAATCAGTGGAAAACACGTGACCAATCTCTCCAAAAGAACCAAGAAACCAACAAAACTTAGCAAACTGCCTATCAAAGCTGAATATTTCTTTTCATTTCCTCCAGGCCGAGTAAAATAATCATTAAAAAAATCGTGATAAACAAATCGTATTGACAAATTCTGCTTCGCCCGAGTTTTCTCGGGATAATATTTAACTGCAATATATACGAACCCGAAATTACTCGGAATAATCAGGCAAGCGGTTAATTTTGAGAGAAATCCACCCAAATTGTACCTTGGTTAGTTTACTGAGCTTTCAACTGATAGACTTGACTTTAACCCTTTGAAGATCATGATTACAAATTCTTTGGTATTTAATGGAATTAAGTTATAAATTTTATCTATGAGCCTTATAGATTTTAAATATATGAAAAAAATATTTTTACATTTTTTTTTGGGGGGGGGGCGATTTAGAGAGGTTGATTTAACTGTGAAACTCTCCCCTTGTGCAGCAGGAAAATATTTCTTTATTAAAACTTTAAATAAATTTGGAGAGCAATGAATAGTTACCCTTAAAATAAGGTAATTAATAAATAGGTAAACAATGTATAAGTAATGTTTTGGGTAAGTATTTTCATATGAGATCATGATGAAAATCGAACTCTTGATTCTTCCATGTAAAGCAAATTCAAAAATATATATTTCAAAGAGAAATAAATTAATTGTAATGATACCATCTATTTATAGTTTAAAGTGTACAAAACAAAGAAAAAATAATGTTTTTAAAACAGGGAAAAGTATTAACAGGTGGTTTGGCTGCGGAACCACTGTCCTTAAAATGGTTAATTCCCTACTAAGGATTAAATGTACTTCAGTTGTCTCCTCATAAGAAGTTATGTTTACCATCTATGTAAAACTTCCATTGTACGTTGGCCAACAAAATCTGTAGTATTGAAAAAGAAAATTTAAGAGTAAAGATTTAAGACATTTAAGATTTAAAGTAAAGAGAAATAAAATTGAGAAAAAAT
Source organism: Pardosa pseudoannulata (assembly GCA_032207245.1). Classification (NCBI taxonomy): domain Eukaryota; kingdom Metazoa; phylum Arthropoda; class Arachnida; order Araneae; family Lycosidae; genus Pardosa; species Pardosa pseudoannulata. The sequence goes on along the minus strand of CM063510.1, from coordinate 5,188,144 downwards.
TAAATATTTATAATAAAGCATTCTACCTGCTTAAAATAATAATAAATAATCAATTTCGGTTTTATTAACGTAGAAAAATAACAAAGAAATATGTTAATAATGTTGTCAAATGAAACACCTTGGTTTGTTCACTCATATACAAAATACTAGTCAAAAGTACGTGTCTTAATCTAACCTTTGGCCAGGCCGACTTCCCAACTCCATAAAATACTCAGCTTCTAATTGGGTAAGGGAAATTTATCCCAACGAATTTAATAATACAAGTTCTTACTTAAGCGGTTCATTTTAACTTGTTTGTTGCTTGAGAAGTCGATCTGCGTAATGAGGGGTGCAAAACAACTTCGCTTTATGAGGTTCTGCTCGTGCCTGGTTCTGGGTTAGCCTAAGATTTAGTAAGATCAAATGTATTCATTTTTGTAATCGTTTTCAATGTTTTTCTTTTACTAGTAGTAATATTGTTTAACAGTTTAAGTTACCAGTTTAAAGGATTCTATACCATGTCGCTTTATGAGGTTCTGCTCATGCCTGGTTCAGGGTTAGCCTAAGATTTAGTAAGATCAAATGTATTCATTTTTGTAATCGTTTTCAATGTTTTTCTTTTACTAGTAGTAATATTGTTTAACAGTTTAAGTTACCAGTTTAAAGGATTCTATACCATGTTTATTTGCCTTAAACCTTTTCTTTGTATGTTTTAAGTAAATTAAACGTTAGTTTTATTTTTAAAAGTTTGATTATGTTCATTTACATTTAAAACACATTGCTGATACTCTGCAACGGTAACTTTTACAATTTTTACAATTCTTACTTAAGCGGTTCATTTTAACTTGTTTGTGGCTTTAGAAGTCGATCTGCGTAATGAGGGGTGCAAAACAACTTCGCTTTATGAGGTTCTGCTCGTGCCTGGTTTTGGATTAGCCTAAGATTTAGTAAGGTCAAATGTATTCAATTTTGTAATCGTTTTCAATGTTTTTCTTTTACTAGTAGTAATATTGCTTAACAGTTTAAGTTACCAGATTAAAGGATTCTATACCATGTTTATTTACCTTAAACCTTTTCTTTGTATGTTTTAAGTAAATTAAACGTTAGTTTTATTTTTAAAAGTTTGTTTATGTTCATTTACATTTAAAACACATTGCTGATACTCTGCAACGATAACTTTTACAATTCCATTTTTTACAATTTAAGACTGTTTAAGAAGTCTGTTTAATTTTTAGTTTGACTAAATTAGATTGACTATTAAATAAAATACTTTTATTTCCTGTAAATTCTGTGTTTGACACTTTATCCAAATAAATGTTTCGAACTGTACCTTAACCGTTTGAGTGCTGAAGAGTTTTCTTATATATATGCTAATAGTGTGGAATGAAATGCGTAGTAATTATTTTAGGAGAATAATATGGTTAAGAAATGGTTATAATTAACACTAATTATTATGTAACAAGTAATTTTTACAAACAAAGATATTCTTTATTCTCACTTATTACAAAAATGTTTTGCTTCACAAATTCCATGAATTCCCTTTTTACATATAGCACAAATTAAGTTGGATCGTCTAATTCCATTACCATTTTTTTTACTGCATACATCACATCGTCACAAGTTTCGCCCAGGAAATTTTTCTAAAGATAATTTTGTACTTATAGGTAGTCTTCCTGTGGCATTTTTGCTTGCTAACCATTCCTCCTCTATAATATCAATAATGATCAGTATAAGCCTTGTTGAGAAAGTGAAAACAGTTTCTAATTTCTATACAACAACGGAATTTTTTTACTACAAATAACTAAATAAAACACCCTTATTATTTTTATTTTACTTTCACGCTACTGGAAATTTAAATGTTACTGTAAATAGTTTTCAAAATAAAAAATATCTGTCTGAAAGAATGATTTTAATTGCTAAACCCTGCTTTATTTAAAACACCTACATTAAAAATTTCTTCTATTTAAAATTCTGTATAGAAAACTAAATTTTAAAATTCGCAGTGGAATACATTTGTCCAAGTTATAATTACCAGACTCATTTTTTAAAACAATTTAATAATAATATCAAAAGCGTCGTAATTTAGAGAAAACTATAGAGGGAATTTCTCGGAATAGAAAATATTAAGGTAATTAAAATATACAATAATTTATTATTATTGCGTTTTAAATGACTAGATTTTGAATTAAATTCTTAATAACTATGATTGTTAGAAATCAAATAAAATAAACTTTAAAATGCTTTGGTTGGAAATGATAAAGGAGTATAATTATTTCATTATCAATGGTTTTTTGTTTAGAAATTATAATTACATCAAAACTTAGTATAGAAAATACTACATGAAAACAATCAGCATCCATTAAACAATCAGTATTATTTCGACATTGTGGAAGTCCAACTCATATTCAGAGATATTTTTGGTATTCTTGGAATAAATACAACAAATTATACCAAAATTTATAACGAATATAATTTCCCCCGAAAACTGTGTTTTTAGTGTACGAAATATTAAATAGTATAAATATTTTGCCTATAATTTGTTTCAAATGTGGGTTCACTTGTCGTTATTAACATTGGCCTGTACAATGTCACAAATTATGTTGACTATTTTGATATGGGAGTGTTATATAGAACTTGTTTCCCCATTAGGGGCATTATAAATACATCTAAGCCATATTCGATAAAAAAAAACCATAGGGTGGATGCAGAGTATCGTAACCACTACAAAATCCGAGAAGCGTTTTACTTATAATGTAAAAAAAATTAGAGTCATATGCAAATGAACTGGACATTAAGAATGTTCTCTAGAAATTTATTGTTAGGGTGGATATAGTAAGTTATTACAGCCTTTACTATTTATTTTTCTTTCCTTTTATCATTTTTCAAAATCATGTGTGAAATATTTGAAATTTGGTGTAATGTCAGATTTTTTTAAAACTTCATAGTAAAAAGAATCAGTTAGTTTGGTTTGAAAAAAGTTGTTTTGTCAGTAGCTTGAATCATTTACCAGCTAAATACTTATTACATTTTTTATATTTATAAAATTTGTATATTAAATTTATTATATTTATATAATATCAATTATATTTATTATATTTAAAAATATGTGTATTATATTTATTATATTTATATACTATGACTTATATTTATTATATTTATAAAATACGTATTATATTTATATAATATAAATTATATTTATTAAATTTATAAAATATATACTATAATTATTATATTTATAAAATATGTATTATGTTTATTATATTTATGAAATTTGTATTATATTTATTATATTTATATAATATGAATTATATTTATTATATTAATAAAATAAGTATTATATGTATAAATATTTTCAAAAGAGAGAGAGCAATCATTGCTGCACATTTATGTCATATCATGACGGTTTCAAGCTTTTAAGATCCCTTGAAATTGAATCTTGAGAAGATCTTTGACACTATAAAGATCATAAAGTTCAAGATGTTTGGTTCGGTGTGTATCACATTTACTTACATTCTGTGTATCCAGATCTCAGTAAATTCGAGTGGGTCCACTCGAGAAAGTCTCTAGAAGTCATGAAATTTTAGTCTACTTGCAACAGTGTACAGTTTTGAGGATATAAAGTCATTTGTTAACATTGTAAAATATATAGCCGTAAACGCAAAGCCATTATAAGGCCCAAGTAGAAAGAGATTAAGATAATTGGCTTACCAACGTTGGCTGTACAGCTCTTCCCAGAAGGAGATTAAGATAATTGGCTTACTTACGTTGGCTTTAAAGTTATTCCTACAATATTCTATCATAAATGAGCTACCTTCTTGTATACATTGTAAAGCATGTCCATCTGGAGGCACTTGAGATCTGGCACTAGGGAACCAAATCAAAGTGGCACGAATTATTTGATATTACTATATAATTATTTGAATTTACTTCTAAAAGGTAGTAATGAGATATTTATATAGAAAATGACCACAATATCGAGTTAAAATAATAATTATTTTGTTAATTTTTAAATTAGGTATTTAAAAAAGAACTCCATTTAAAATTATGAATACATTTTAATTTGGCACATAATATAGCTATATTTATCTTTTTATGAGTTCTTTAAGAAATTAGAATAAAACTTAGTTCTTAGTAAAAACATTAAAGAAAAATATTAATAAAAGAATAATGGTAAAAATGTCGTTTTATAGTACATAATCTCTATAATGGTTCTTTTAAGTATCTACACAGCGAGGCAACACCAAGAAAGAAGTAAGCAAATAACATAAAACCTGCATTAGGATTCTGATAAAATATTCAACTTAAAAAGGAAATTATGAGTGACTGTAATGCTTCTAACAAGCTTTGCCCAAAGTTTTTTTTTATGTGAAATCTAATATGCCTCTGAGAAAACACAAGCAATAGCACAAGAGCAAGTTTCGGAGATTGACTGAAGTAGAATCATTGCAGTCAGAGATTGCAGAGTATCTTTCCTGGTAGACAGACATAGCCAATTATGTGCATATGAAATCGGTGGTTGGAGTGAGCCACTGAGCGGCATGAAGGATTGCAACTGTCCATTGCACCACTCCACTAGAAGATATGCATATTGTTTGCATTGCACTGATTGATGAAACAGGGTGCCACATTTGAAACCATAGCACAAAGTATGTATATTGTAACACGAAAATCGCTATCCACAAGAAGTATATGATGTCATTTGCAGTACAAGAACTGTCTGCTATGTGCACAATGATGGTATTCTCAATGACATTACATTGTGTATTCGAGCGAATCAAGCTTCTATTTGTAATACTATGGTCTGATGGATTAAGGAGTCACCATGGAGAAAGGTTGAACTGCTTTGTGCTACTGGTCCTGCACCGGGTGTTATCCTCTGAGGAACTTTAGGATTCCATTTCCGGAACACCCGAGTACAAGGTTATATATATATATATATATATATACATATATATATATATATATATATATATATATATATATATATATATATATATATATATATATATATATATATATATATATATATATATATATATATATATATATATGTGAGTGTAATATATTTAAAGCTAACTTAAAGGTATCTAAATTGTTTCCTACTCTGAATTCTTATCATTATAAAGAAAATAACTTGAATTTAGAAGCGCAATCTCTTTCATTTCACCATTAGTAAAGTCCTGCAATTTTTCTCTCTCAGCCTATTTCTAATTTTATGGGATATAGAAACCGTGTTGAGCAATTTGGACCAAAAGCTGTTGGAATGTTGCAATTCGGAGTGACTAACTAGCCCGCTAACAAACCACAGTATTACCTAATTAGTCTATGAAAATGATCGTCTGTTTATTTTGAGAGCCAAGTTTCTGGAAACTGACACTAGCTGATGAACCGATGCAACAGATTTGCTAATTTTTTTTTATTTTCTTCGTAATAAAATGAAGTTGTAAGAAATACTCGATTGTCGACTGAATTCTTAATATGTAGTACATCGGCAATACTTGTGAGTAACATCCTTTAGAGAATTTCATCTCAAAATTACTAATCTTAAACTCTTTATTATGTCTCGAATAATTTACTAAAGGTTTCATTCTGTTTTGTATAGATTCTTATGTGAGCTATCTATTAAGCAACCTAATACTCAAAACAATACAGACAAACTATAAATTAGTTCTATTTATATTTAAATATGAACCACGGTAGCTCAATCGGCAAAGACAGCAATCTTGTAACTGAATGGTTGTGGGTTCGGGGCTGGAGCTGGCCTAAGATCCATCGTGTTCACTAAAGGTGATTGGGGCACGTAAGATATGTTCGTGGTCACAAAGTTCTCCAAGTCCTCAAACGATACCTCTGGGGGTCTGCTACTTAATCCTTGCTTCTAAATTACAAGGACCTAGGGGAGGGTATTGTTACTAGCGTCCGAAGCATACCTTAAGCTACACGTGCTCTTCGAGTTGTGCTAAATGGGTAACAGGTCCGCAACCTTGTTAAGGCGTTAGGATAATGTCTGCATCACCTGCTGCATGGGTTTGGCTTGGAGACCTACTGTTTTGCATACGACCTACTGTTTTGCATACAAGGGCTATCGAGACGGGGACCTACTGATTAAATCCGATTCGGAACGGCTACGAACACCCATTTCAGCAGCGGGATTCAAACCCGCTAATTCCGATTTCAAAGAACAGTGCTCTACCATTCGCCATCGTTCGGACCTCCTGCATTGGAAAAATATTTAAATATCAATAGTGCATTAGAAAATCAGAATTTATTGCTTGTTTTCGTATCAAAATATCTATTCTTAAACTATTTACTATCTCGTAAATAATTTACAAATTCTTTGAGGTATTTCAGTTCAATTCTTATGTGAGCTATTTATTAAGCAACAGAATACAAAGCGATATAGACAAACTATAAATTCATTATCTTTATGCTTAAATATCAATAATGTATTAGAAAATCAGAATTTATTGGTTATTCATATTAAAATATAAAAGCTTAAACTATTTACTACATCTCGAATAATTTACAAAGCATTTTATGGTATTTTTACTGATAATTAAGTTAGCTATTTATTAAGCAAACTGATACTCAAAACGATAAAGAAAAACTATAAGTTTATTGTCCTTATATTTAAATATAAGTAATGTATTTTATTTACAGTTAGTGTCTAAGTGAAATTTTAACTGTATTTTATTTATAATAATTATTCATTGACGGCTTTATCCAGCCTTGAAAGGAAAATATAGTTCATAAGCTATCATGTTAACACTAGATTTACGGACAGAGCCAATTTGACGCATTAAAAATTTGATCACTATATATATATATATAATATATATATATATATATATATATATATATATATATATATATATATATATATAATATATATATATATATATATATATATATAAATATATATATATATGTATATGTATATGTATATTATATATTATATATATATATTACATACATACATATATTATATATTATATATATATATATAAACTTTAATATCACTTTTCAAAAACATAAGTTGGTTTTTAGTTAAGTAATAAAATATATGTAAACTTTCATTCCTCTTCCCGGCAGACCCCTTCATTTCGCATTATCAAATGTGGTATACCTATTTTCGCGGTTTTGAGCCAATTTGACTCATATTACGTATATGAAAGTAAATAAATAAATATAGTAATAAATATAGTATAAAGTAAATATAAAGTATATAAAGTATAGTATAAAGTAAATATAGAGAAGAAGTTAAGAACACTTCCATTCCTATGACAGAAATTCGTACTACTGATTCACGGAAGAATTGTCAAGTTCAACAATCATGCTAAAGAAACAGACGTAGAAACCATTGTGCTAAATGTAATAGAAATGTTTGAGGAAAATGTGTTTCAAAAACAGATTTTATATGTAAAAAATGTTTTCCATGACTTTTTTTATAATAAACATTTTATTTAAATTAATGTAGAACTATTTTCTCTGCAAAAAACTTCAATTTTCTTCTACGAATCAAATTGGCTCACTTCAATAAAAATAGGTATATGATCAACATCTGTAAATCTAGTATTAAATATTTCTTATACCTTTTTTTGCCATTAAGTAATTTGCCTTCATAGTAACCAACAAGTCTTTCAATGTAAAACAATTTTAAAATACAAAAGAACTAAATCGTGGTATTAAGTAAATGATTAAATTTATAAAGAAAAATAAATGTTAATACTTTACAATATTAGATTGTTTAGGGAAACACAAAGAGAATGTGCCTAAAAGAAATTTTCAAAGGAAAAATGCTAATTTTTCCTTTGGGAAAATCCCATTTTTATAAGAACTGAAATTGAAACATTTTTTCAAGCCATATAATTTTCACCTTGAGTGCATATAATGTATTCCCACGGTTATTTTCCATTTATTTTTCAATGGCTTAGTTAATTCCCTTTCTTCCTACTTATACTTTCGGTACTGTCATGAAATTATATGCAAAAAAAAATATTTTGTAAATCCAATTTCTTGCACTATTGGGATAAAACAAGCTTCAATAAATCGTATGCAATTGTTAATTTGCCATATTATTTTCTTTACTAGCATATAACCCGTTATATGACAGGATCAGTAAAATTTCTAATTTTCCAGAATTATAAAGTACCCTATGAAGTAGGTAAATATTTTGTAAATCCAATTTCTTGCACTATTGGGATAAAACAAGCTTCAATAAATAGTAAGCCGTTGTTCATTTGTCTTATTATTTTCTTTACTACCATATAGCCTTCATATTACAGGATCAGTAAAATTTTAATTTTCCACAATTATAAAGTACCCTATAAGGTAGGTAAATATTTTGTAAATCCAATTTCTTGCACTATTGGATAAAACAAGCTTCAATAAATCGTAAGCCGTTGTTCATTTGTCTTATTATTTTCTTTACTACCATATAGCTCTTCATATGACAGGATCAGTCAATTTTTTAATTTTCCACAATTATAAAGTACCATATAAGTAGGTAAATATTTTGTAAATCCAATTTCTTGCACTATTGGGATAAAACAAGCTTCAATAAATCGTATGCAATTGTTAATTTGCCATATTATTTTCTTTACTAGCATATAACCCGTTATATGACAGGATCAGTAAAATTTCTAATTTTCCACAATTATAAAGTACACTATAAGGTAGGTAAATATTTTGTAAATCCAATTTCTTGCACTATTAGGATAAAACAAGCTTCAATAAATCGTAAGCCGTTGTTCATTTGTCTTATTATTTCTTACTACCATATAGCCTTCATATGACAGGATCAGTAATTTTTTTAATTTTCCACAATTATAAAATACACTATAAGGTAGGTAAATATTTTGTAAATCCAATTTCTTGCACTATTGGGATAAAACAAGCTTCAATAAATCGTATGCAATTGTTAATTTGCCATATTATTTTCTTTACTAGCATATAACCCGTTATATGACAGGATCAGTAAAATTTCTAATTTTGAAGAATTATAAAGTACCCTATGAAGTAGGTAAAACATTGTAGAATATTTGTATACGAGGCGCATCCAGAATGTAAGTTTCCCGATGTTTTTCCTGACGAACGATGGCTGATTGGTTAGGGTGCTGGCCTTTGGTACTGGAGTTCGTGGGTTCGAATCCCACAATGGCCTGGATGTTCTTAGCAGTTCGAAATCGGCTTTAAGTTCTAGGTCCCGGTCTCATTAGTCCTCGTGTTGCAAAAAGCAAACCGTACCACTCCAAGCCAAACCAACCCTATGTTTTCCCCTTCAAAGTAATAGTAATTAGCCATGTCAATTGCGCATGCTTAACAGATCTATGACTTATTAATCATATGCTAGCTGGACAAGTACCTATTCCTACCAGTAGCGGGATAGCAGTGGTCCGAAATGGAAACTCTAATTCCTTCTCCCGCCGCCTGCAAAATTGTGCAGACTGGTCCTTCAAATGCTGCTCGCTCGAAGTAGCAAAACAGCTGTCTGCATTCTTTCTATTTTTATTTGGTCCTTACTTACATCGGCTTTCCATTTTATGCTATAGTCAAGTTATTGATGGAGAAATAAATAGAAGATATTTTACTACTAAGTTGTTATTGAATCTGTTTTTAATGTTTTAATATTTTGTTTACAGACATAAAAAATCAAACAAAATAGTCTGAAACAGATTTTCAAAGATAATATATAAAACATTTATGAAAATTATATCAATAAAAAATCTTTATTAAACATAATTAGCTATATAAATGTCAAAATCCTTCAAACTATCCTCAAAGGTTAACCTTTGTGTCCGGATACAGCGTAAAATGCAAATCGAAGGAAGGGACAAATAGAGAGAAAATTTGTGCAGATTGGTCCTTCAAATGCTGCTCGAAGTAGAAAAACAGCTGTCTGCGTTCTTTCTAATTTTATTGGTCCTTACATAAAAAGGCACATCCAGAAAGTAAGTTTTCTGATGTTTTCCCATTTAAAGTAAACGTAATTAGCCGTGCCAATTGCGCATGCCTAACAGATGTATGACGTATTAACATATTCCAGCTGGACAGGTCCTGCCAGTAGCGTGGTAACAGTGGTTCGAAATGAAAACTTCCTTCTCCCACCGCCTACAAGGTTTGGTCGGTGATCTTGAATGCACAAAAAATTGCGCCAATTGAAATTCATCATCAGATGTCAGGTCTTTGTGGCGAAACTGACACCCGGACACAAAATTTCTCGCTTAGGGGCAGCAGTGACATTTCTCCTACAGTATCACGATGACGGCGACGAGTTCCTCTACAGGATCGTCAAGAGCAATGAGACATGGATTTCACACTTACCCCATAAACCAAGCAGCAGTCACCAAGATGCATTGGCTTCATAGTGGATCTTCGGTCAGGCCCAAATTCAAACAGACGCTGTCGGTACGGAAAGGGATGTGCACGGTGTTCTCGGACAGGAAGGCTCGTCCCATTCACAGGCGTCAGAGTTCTACGACAAAGGGATACAAAAGTTGATCCCACAATAAGACAAGTGTCTCAGTTCTGATGGTGGATATGTTGCAAAATAGCTGAATCATTGCTGTAATTGTTGCTAATAAATATGTCCATGAAAGTGTGAGTTTTTTTTTTCTTTTAAATGAGGAAACTTACTTTCTGGATGCTCCTCGTAATAGAAAATATTTATTTGTATAAGTAATTCTATTAATAGAAAATTAAACAGATGCTTTCTTGACATACCTAGGGCCGATCTCAACAAAATCATTTAACCGCTTACCACGATTAACCTTTTGAAGGGCAGTGGTATATATAATATACCGGGTGTTAATTTTTTTTCTCTGATTTACAAATAAAAAATGTTTTTGATTTCTAATGTTTTTGATACATCAAACTATAGACAGTTAATTTTTAACAGTAACTATTCCTGTCAAGACCTGTTTTTAGAATCAGGTTCTATCAAAACTAGATTCTAAAATCAAAATTTGAATTTTCAAAGTTAAAACTTTAAAATAAAAGTACGTATTAAAGCTTTGCTTACAAATTTCTTGTCTATTTGATTTATAAGCCCTTTAAATATATATATATATATATATATATATATATATATATATATTTATATCAATATTTATATATATTATGTATTTATATATATATGTTTATGTATTATACAATAATACATATACATATATATGTATTATTAATTTATATGTGTTACGTATGATGTATATGTAATACATATACTTATATTATTATTTTATATAATTATTTTTACAATATTAAAAAAAAAATTACAAAAATTTACAAAATTTTCATCCTGTACCAAGGAAAGTGATAAAGCAATCAAATTAACTCCTCCTTATTCTTGAAGCAATATAATTTATTTTTCATATACTTCCTAATTAAAAGGTTCATAGATAACATTTATAATCTATGAAATTCATTGAATCCCAAATAGTTACTAAGGGTGCCCCTTTAAGGGTTAACCCATGGTACCAAACAATGGCAGGACATAATTTTCCATTTAAACAGAGATTAATCCCGGTTAGCCGTAAAATGACTTTATGACACAGGCCACTAGACTTTCATAAAAATAATTTATTGTTAATACTGGTGATAAAATTTTCATTGCAACAAAAAGTAATCGATGATTAAATTTAAAATTTTCACACTTTTCTAAGTTTTTAAATATATTCCTCAATAGTTCAGTATATGTTCATTTAGTTAGTATTCCATTTAGAATAGTTCATAAACCTTATTTTGAATCATTTTATTTTGTGTTTAGCTGCTACCGAGTGAAAACAAATATTAATTTCTAATTAATGTAAAAAAGATAAAGTAATAAAATGCCATAAAGAGTTATCTAATTGTCAGAGATATGACGAATTTAATATAAATATAGATAAATATTATAATTTTAGTTTAAAAATAGCATTATATTCTTTCTTGAATAAACCTTGCATCATTATCTAAATCATTTTCCATTTGCATCAAAGTAGTTAACACTTTGCTAGGTTTGTAAATATATTCCTCAATAGTTCAGTATATGTTCATGTAGTTAGTATTCTATTTAGAACAGTTTGTAAATCTTATTTTGCATTGTTTTACTTTGTGCTTAGTCGTTACCAAGTGAAAATAAATATTAATTACTTATGTAAAAAAGAATGTAAAAAAGAAACAGTAATAATATGACATAAATTTTTATCTAATTGTAAGAGATATCAGGAATTTAAAATAAATATAGATAAATATTATAATTATAGTTTATATATATATAGCTATATATTGTTATATAAGTAGCATTATATACTGTCTTGAATAAAACTTGCATCATTTTCTAAATCATTCTCCATTTGTATCAAAGTAGTTAACACTTTGCTACAATGTAAATATATTTCTCAATAGTTCAGAATATGTTCAAATACTTAGTATTCTATTTAGAACAGTTCGTAAAACTTATGTTGTAGTATTTTATATTGTGTTTAGCCCCTACCGAGTGAGAATAAATATTAATTATATATAAAAGAATGTAAAAAAGAAACAATAATAAAATGCCTTGAACAGTTATCTTGTTGTCAGAGATATCAGGAATTTAACATAAATGTAGATAAATATTATAATTTTACTTTAAATATAGCATTATATTCTTTCTTGAATAACATTTACATCATTTTCTAAATCATTCTTCATTTGCATCAACGTAGTTAACACTTTGCTATATTTGTAAATACATTCCTCAATAGTTCAGTATCTGTTCATGTAGTTAGTATTCTATTTAGAACAGTTCGTAAAATGTTGTATTATTTTATTTTGTATTTAGCTGCTACAGAGCGAAAATAAATAATAATTACTTATATAAAAAAGAAACCGTAATAAAATACCTTAAACAGTTATTTAATTGTTAGAGATATGAGGAATTTCCCATAAATGTAGATAAATATTAAAACTTTAGTTTAAAAATAGCATTATATTGTTTCTTAAATAAAACATGTATCATTTTCTAAATCATTCTCTATTTCCATCAAAGTAGTTCACACTTTGCTACGTTTTTATTTATATATTCGTACATATTCCTCAATAGAGCAGTCTATGTTCATGGAGTTAGTATTCTATTTAGAACAGTTCGTAAAACTTATATTGTATTATTTTATTTTGTGTTTAGAAGATACCGAGTGAAAATAAATATTAATTACTTATGTAAAAAATAATGTAAGAAAGGAACAGTAATAAAATGCCTTAAAGAGTTATTTAATTGTCAAAGATATCAGGAATTTAACATAAATGTAGATAAATATTATAATTTTATTTTAAATATAGCATTATATTCTTTCTTGAATAAAGCTTGCATCATTTTCTAAATCATTCTCCATTTGCATCAACATAGTTAACACTTTGCTTTGTTTGTAAATACATTACTCAATAGTTCAGTATCTGTTCATGTAGTTAGTATTCTATTTAGAACAGTTCGTAAAATGTTGTATTATTTTATTTTGTCTTTAGCTGCTACCGAGTGAAAATAAATAATAATTACTTATGTAAAAAAGAAACCGTAATAAAATGCCTTAAACAGTTATCTAATTGTCAGAGATATGAGTAATTTAATGTAAATGTAAATAAGCATCGTAATTTTAGTTTAAAAATAGCATTATATTACTTCATGTATAAAACTTGCATCATTCTCTAAATCATTCTCTATTTGCATCAAAGTAGTTAACACTTTCCTACGTTTGTAAATATATTCCTCAATAATTCAATATATGTTCATGTAGTTAGTATTCTATTTAGAACTGTTCTATAAACTTATATTGTATTATTTTATTTTGTGTTTAGCCACTTCCGAGTGAAGCTAAATATTAATTACTTAGAAAAACAGTAATAAAATGCCTTAAAGAGTTATCTAATTGTCAGATATATGAGGAATTCAACATACATGTAGATAAATATTCTAATTTTTGTTTAATAATAGCATTATATTCTTTCTTGAATAAAACATGTAACATTTTCTAAATCTTTCTCCATTTGCATCAAAGTATATCCCCATTTGCTACGTTTGGAAATATATTTCTCAATAGTTCAGTAATGTAGTTAGTATTCTATTTAGAACAGTTCGTAAATCTTATTTTGCATTATTTTATTTTGTATTTAGCTCTACCGAGTGAAAATAAATATTAATTACTTTTGTAAAATAGAAATAGAAATAAAATGCCTTAAAGAGTTATCTAAACGTCAGAGATATGGAAATATAACATAAAGGTAGATAAATATTATAATTGTAGTTTAACAATAGTATTACATTCTTTATTGATTAAAACTTGTTATCTAATTGAATACGTTAATGTAGTTAGTATTCTATTTAGAACAGTAAATATTACTTTGCATTATTTTATTTTGTATTTAGCCGTTACCGAGTGAAAATAAGCGTTAATTACTTCTGTAAAAAAGAAACAGTTATAAAATGCTTTAAAGAGTTATCTAATTGTCAGAGATATCTGAAATTAACATACGTGTGGATAAATTTATAATTTTTGTTCACAAATAGCATTATATTCTTTCTTGAATAAAACTTGCATCATTTTATAAATCCTTCTACAATTTCATCAAAGTAGTTATCACTTTGCTTCGTTTCTAAATTTATTCCTAAATAGTTCAGTATTTCCACATAGTTCAGTATAGAACTGTTCGTAAATTTTATTTTGAATTATTTTATTTTGTGTTTATCCACTACCAAGTGAAAATAAATATTAATTACGTTAAAAAAGAAACAGTATCAAAATGCCTTAAAGAGTTATCTATTTGTCATAGATATCAGGAATTTAAAATAATTGTAGATAAATATTATAATTTTAGTTTAAAAATAGCATTACATTCTTTATTGAACAAAACTTGTATCCTTTTCTAAATCCTTCTCTATTTGCATGAAAGAAGTTAACTCTTTGCTCCTTAATAGTTCAGTATTTGTTCATGTAGTTAATATTCTTTTTAGAACAGTTCGTAAAACTGATGTTGTATTAATTTTTTGTGTTTAGCCACTACCGTGTGAAGATAAATATTAATTACTTTTAAAAAACAAACAATAATAAAATGACTTAAAGGGTTATCTAATTCTCAGAGATAACAGGAATTTAACATAAATGTAGATAATTATTATAAATTTATTTTAAAAATAGCATTAAACTTGCATCATTATCTAAATCATTCTCCATTTGCATCAAAGTAGTTCACACTCTCCCACTGTAATAATTCCTTAAGTCCTAAGTTTCTTTATTCTGAATTTGCTACTTTATATATTTCCCCCTCTGCGTATTTAGAAGGATCATTGCCTATCCTTTCAAAATAAATGTAGTTAAATATTATAATTTTAGTTTAAAAATAGCATTACATTCTTTATTTAACAGAACTTGTATCCTTTTCTAAATCATTCTCTATTTGCATGAAAGTAGTTAACTCTTTGCTCCTTAATAGTTCAGTATTTGTTCATGTAGTTAATATTCTTTTTAGAACAGTTCGTAAAACTGATGTTGTATTAATTTGTTGTGTTTAGCCACTACCGTGTGAAGATAAATATTAATTACTTTTAAAAAACAAACAATAATAAAATGACTTAAAGAGTTATCTAATTCTCAGAGATAACAGGAATTTAACATAAATGTAGATAATTATTATAATTTTATTTTAAAAATAGCATTAAACTTGCATTATTTTATTTTGTATTTAGCCGTTACCGAGTGAAAATAAGCGTTAATTACTTCTGTAAAAAAGAAACAGTTATAAAATGCTTTAAAGAGTTATCTAATTGTCAGAGATATCTGAAATTAACATACATGTGGATAAATGTATAATTTTTGTTCACAAATAGCATTATATTCTTTCTTGTATAAAACTTGCATCATTTTATAAATCATTCTCCAAGTTCATCAAAGTAGTTATCACTTTGCTACGTTTCTAAATTTATTCCTAAATAGTTCAGTATTTCCCCATAGTTCAGTATAGAACTGTTCGTAAATTTTATTTTGAATTATTTTATTTTCTGTTTATCCGCTATCAAGTGAAAATAAATATTAATTACGTTAAAAAAGTAACAATATCAAAATGCCTTAAAGAGTTATCTATTTGTCATAGATATCAGGAATTTAAAATAAATGTAGTTAAATATTATAATTTTAGTTTAAAAATAGCATTACATTCTTTATTGAACAGAACTTGTATCCTTTTCTAAATCATTCTCTATTTGCATGAAAGTAATTAACTTTTTGCTACGTTTGTGAATATATTCCTTAATAATTCAGTATTTGTTCATGTAGTTAATATTGTTTTTAACCCATATTGTACCACACCAACTAAATATTTTTGAAAACTTTTAAAACTTTATCGATAACATTAATATGGTGTAACTAAGCGTATAAAACCAAAATTTTAAAAATAAATTTTAATTTTTAAGTAATTAGTTGTCCTATAATTAGGCCAACGTTCCAATACACTACTATAATTTAACAAGTATCACTTACATTGTATTAGGCTGATTCATTGCTGAAATTTGGGAAAACATTCAAAGCAAAGTTCAACATTACATTTTAAGCACACTGTTGTTGCTTTTCTTTTGCAGTTCTTGAACTGGCATTTTTGGTAAGGGGTAATAGAAAAAGGATATCCGTTGTAGGATGCTAATACCCAAAATTTATATCCAAATTTTCAGGTTTATTTTTCATAAACATCTTGCAACTGTGTCTTCCAAAATGTTTTACCATTCTTTCATCGATGGTGAGATTTTCAGAAAATATACCAAATTGCTTCAAGGTTATGCTGATTTTGTCATTAAAAGGTCGAATTTTATAATAATGATCTTGTGGATTATTGTTAAAATGGATAAAATGTTTGGTGTCATAATACCGTTTTCTGGACCTAGCGTTACTCACTAATATAGTGCCAGTGTCTGGAGTACAACAAGTAACCTCCACTATGTTTGAAAAAAAAATAATAATAAATAAAAAAAATAATGATTAAAAAATGACAATTTTTAAGGGGTTGCTAAAAATAAATTTTACAATACAATATATTTTGATTTCTCAGGTTTTTTTTTTGTTACTATGATAAAGTATGTCTATTTTAAAGGTCCTAAAATAAAATCCACTCAGAAAATATTTATAACTTTATTATTAAATGGAATTATATTTGCTGCCCTGTTTATAGGACAACGGTCCAATATGGGTTAAAACAGTTCGTAAAACTGATGTTGTATTAATTTTTTGTGTTTAGCCACTACCGTGTGAAAATAAATATTAATTACTTTTAAAAAACAAACAGCAATAAAATGCCTTAAAGAGTTATCTAATTGTCAGTGATAACAGGAATTTAACATAAATGTAGATAATTATTATAATTTTGTTTTAAAAATAGCATTATATTCTTTCTTGAAACTTGCATCATTACCTAAATCATTCTCCATTTGCATCAAAATAGTTCACACTCTCCCACTGTAATAATTTCTAAAGTCCTAAGTTTCTTTATTCTGAATTTGCTACTTTATATATTTCCCCCTCTGCGCATTTAGAAGGATCATTGCCTATCCTTTCAAAATTCCACGGATAGGTGCATTATTCATTCGCTATAAAACTGCAAATAATTCACTCACTACCTAAAAGCAGTATCTTAAATGAGACTTTTATCTTTTTTTCTGCTTGTTTTTCCTTCGAATTTTATTCTTGCTGTTTTTTTGCTTTTTTACTTCCCTTTAGGTACGTGATGATATATTTATTCTCTGGAAGAGAGAAGATTTATACTACTTCCACTCACTACAGACCCACACATTTCTATTAACTCAGAAATATATCCTGATAACTCCCAATCATGATATATATTTATGAATTAAGGCATTAGCTATAAAAAAAAATAATCCTCTAAGCGATCTCGCATGCATAATGGCTGAACGTGTAAAACTATCGAACAAATTTTTTATAGCTAAATAATGAAGATAAAAGAGCCTGTATCTATTTTTTATTTTAAATCTATACAAAGAAAAAAAATCTTCGTCTTTAAAAAAATTAAAAAAGATTTTTTTTTTCTTCTTGAACAGGATTAATTGATGAAAAAGTTTTAAAAGCGTTACAAGCAGGTCTTAATGAAAAACCACTGAGATCTTCAGCAAAATTAATCTTCGTTAATTACATAAGATTATATTCCATTTTCTTATTATATTAACAGGTAATTTGTAATTTAAGTTTCGGAGGAGTGTGAAAAAAGACCTGTGTAGTTATAATGCGATATTTTAGAACTTTAAAAAATGAAAGAATTTTCATACGCATTACGTTTGAATCGTTAAAGATTAAACGTCTGCTTCTATGTTTAATACTTTTAGAAACATGAAAATGTTAAGATAAATCATTAATTCTTTAACATCTTTTAATATAAATATATGAAAAGATAACATTATTTATAACTTAAATCTTTTGTAACGTTGGAATGCATATTTGCTTAGTATAACTATGTATCTCTCTCTTTCTCTCCCTCTCTCAATATATATATATGCTTGTTTGTATGCGAGTTTGTTTTATATGTGTTTGTATATATGTTTTTCTTAATATAAACGCAAATTGTTTATCATATGGTCATAGCTCATATATCCTTCTTTTGATACCGACTGAAAATTACTAAATTCATATTTTTGTTGAAATCTTCTCCACTCAATTTGGGATTTAACATCGCACTTCAATATGGATCATAGCGCAAGTGCTATTTCAATAGTATATATATATATATATATATATATATATATATATATATATATATATATATATATATATATATATATATATATATATATATATATATATATATATATATATATATATATATATATATGTATTATATATATATATATATATATATATATATATATATATATATATATTTATAATATGTATATATATATATATATATATATATATATATATATATATATATATATATATATATATATATATATATATATTATATATATATATATATATATATATATATATATATATATATATGTATATATATATATATATATATATATATATATATATATATATATATATATATATATATATATATATGTATATATATATATATATATATATATATATATATATATATATATATATATATATATATATATATATATATATATATATATATATATATATTTATATATATATATATATATATATATATATATATATATATATATGTATATATATATATATATATATATATGTATATATATATATATATATGTATATATATATGTATATATATATATATATATATATATATATATATATATATATATATATATATATATATATATATATATATATATATATATATATATATATATATATATATATATATATATATATATATATATATATATATATATATATATGGGTGAGACTCATTCAAAATCACAACACAGTTTATTTCTGGTGAGATACATGAAATCCTGGTCCTGCACACATACAGTAGGGATTTCAAGTAGGGATTTACCAAGTGAAAAGACTACGAATAATCCTTAAGCACAATTGAACACGTAATAAAAAATATCCATGTTTAAAGAGAATTAACTATTGGCTAAAGTAGTACAAACAGAGGCTGAATTAAGTCTATAGCATATCTGGAGGGAAAAATCAGAATTATCGCGCAAACCCCCAAAGTACTTTATGAACAAAAGGTATTAAATTAATATTAAAATATGTAAATAAAGGATTTAATATTAAACACACACACACACACACACACACACATATATATATATATATGTATATATTCTTAA
This sequence comes from Pardosa pseudoannulata, assembly GCA_032207245.1. NCBI lineage: Eukaryota > Metazoa > Arthropoda > Arachnida > Araneae > Lycosidae > Pardosa > Pardosa pseudoannulata. The sequence continues at coordinate 5,168,373 of CM063510.1, read as the reverse complement.
TACACATATAATTTGTTTGTCTATGGGTCATAGTGTGCACAGTCTTCTTTTCGTACCACCTACAAATTATTAAATTTCTACAGTGATAAACTTTCTGTACTCAACTTGTAATTTGATATCATACTCAAAGTTTAAACTCGCGCGTCACCATAGATAGCATAAGGGTTATTTTAGTACTTAATATGGTTAAATAATTATATTCTGACTTAGAAATACATAGGTTTAACTGGTTTAATATCCAGAGTTTTATTTGGGCATCGAAAAGCAATTGTGGATGACCTGATGTCTCAATTATAATAGACAATATTGTTAGTAACATTATAAATAATTTTTGATTATAATAAAAGGAGGATGACTTTTGTGGTTATAGTGTTGTGACATTTCGTTGGAGTAGAGGGTAGGCGAATCCGTCCATGACACAGGCTGGAAAACCGTTTACTCTGGATTAAATATTTTATTCAGGTGAATATATTATGTACAGCTATGTACAGGTTCATTAGATTCTAAATCTTCTGGGATCTCGTGCTGAGATAACATTAACACAATTACAATGCGTGGGTACAATGAAGCTAGTTCTTCTAAATCACTGGAACAGTTCGCTAATTAGTGCCGGCACGAAACGCTGACATTATCACCTCCGGCTAACGAGCAGTACAGTCAGATTCCATGCTAAGGTTTAAACGCTCAGGATGCAAGACGATCCAAATATGAGAGTAAGGCTCACTCTCAACGATCTACTTCTGTGCAAGAAGTAGAAAAAATATTAAGACAACGGGAATGAGATCCCAAAGTCGAAAGTTGACTTCTTAGAAAAGCAAAGACGCTGGCGGTCTTAAACAAGCAGACTCCGGAAATCGGAGAGACGAGTGGACTCCTCTCGCGCTCCACAAAACAGCACCCAAAGCAACTCTTAAGAAAAAGCCGCCTTCTTGGCTCACAGAAGCTCACAGAAAGAGTTGGCTACAGCACTTCCTGGGCCTAGCCCTCTAGTGCTGGAATACTATTTAGATTGATGTTGGAAACTATGAAATTGAGTTGGCATAACATAAATTACAAGAATAATAGGGGATGGAACAGGGATACATGAGTTTCGACGTGAGGCACAAAAGTAACAATAAATCATAAAGGAGAAAATTTGTAATACTCTAAGGAGTATATGCAAACAGCACGTTTAGGTTGCAAAGGACAAGTTATTTTAGATAACCAATTAATTTTTTTTAAAGTACAGAAAAGAACAAGCAGCAGAGAAATGTAGTCAGATAGGGAGCTGTGCAAGCACAGAAACTATCGGATTCAACTGGCAAGAAAAGAGCCAATAGAATTTCTCGCTGTGCCGACCAATGGCAATCTTAGGATTTCACCCTCCAAGGAGGGAGCCCTACTCTTTGCTGCTTGCCTCCTTCTTGGCTCAGCCAATCTTCTTTTATAGGGGTCCCGGTTCCATTCACGTGATTATTCCAGAACCTTCCAGAACTAGGATGACGAACTCTTGCTGTCTATTCCCGCCTGGATCAGCTGATCCGTTTCCAGATGTGGCCGAAAGGTCGTCTTTAAATCAACCGACCCACACAACTTAAATTCCTTTTTCGCTACCGCTAACGGGCCATATGTGCACTACAGCGTCCCTCGATTAATAATCATTACCCGAGTCTTTTCACTCATATAGCCCTTACAATGGCTCAGACGCGCTGGCTCCAGCGCAAGGACAGTTTTCAATTACGTTTCTGCGGGAGTCGTGGGTTTGTTGACGGGACCCAGTACACAAGCAGCTATTGTTAGGACCGCTCGTTTCTACCTGCAACTAATCGTAATTATCCGCTTCGAAAGGTCACCTTCCGTTCCTTTAGCTCGGGTCATGTAACGGATCGTTACAGGGCTAACTTGACTGAGATATTCTGTTTAAAGTCGATTCCAATGCATACAATATTTCCTGCCACCTGCGTGAAAGAAGTTCAGCAGTTTACCATTTAGTCATCGTTCGCAACCATTCTGGTTCTTTCGCACTATAATAATCAACAAGCTCACGATATTGTACTTGCAAATACTGTAAATGTTTTGTTCCCCAGCAGTAGTTAAATATATAACTAAATACAGTAATAAATACCAAAATGTCAGGATAAACGTCATTGCCACTATTTTATATCCGCTGCTCAAGGTAATTCTGAATCTTTTAAACTACCCTCAGCTTATTGTGAGCTGTTGGTTATTCCTCCTGGATATAGAAATGTAAAACTTTCTAAGGCAGAATAACAGCACGACTTGTGGTTTTGAAATATTGCAGTATAATGCTGAAAAATCGCTTAAAGAATGCATAAAAATTCTTTCCGAGTTTTTCCTTCCTATAGGGCATTAACTATAAGGCGTTAGGGTATGTACATTCGAAATGAGGATTTAAACTGCCCTCGAATCCATTTGCGTTCAATTTACTTTCTTACTGCCCTTTGAAATATCTGTCTTCATTTACAAAACAGAGAAATTTAATGCCATAAAACATCGTTTCTGCATTTTGTAATGGATTAATGATGCAAATAAAGCTTGCAATTTTATCCCGTTATGTTTTATGTGATTAAATTTTCATGTTGAATTCCTCACTTTCCAATAAATACCACAGTATCTCACCATATGTTGTTTCAAAAATTTATCACATTCAGTCTCAAATATTTTATAATGAATAATATACATATATATATCATAATTAAGTTACTATTTATAATTTAATTATTAAAAAATAAATGGTATATTTAATTGAATAAAACACACTTTATTCAATCTGCTACAAATTATATTTTTGGTAAAATTTGTAATTCTTGCAAGAAAAGTTTGTTTTAGTGAAGCCCATTTAAATATATCTAAGCATATTTGAATAAAAATCAAACATTGCTCATACTTTCATATCCAGTCGTACTTCATTTACCATATTTAACGGTTGTAATGAGAAAATCTACAACTATTGAGTTTTTGTCCAGGATGGAAGATAAAAAAGAATCAACATATTTTAGTAATCCCTGTTAAACACTTTAAAACGTATATTTAAAATTTCAAGAGTCCTTTGACGAGTAATATGCCAGTATGTCTATGAATAAAACATCAGAACCCCAATATACTCTTCATATCAACAAATACAGCCATGTTTATCTAATTATTATTTTATGAAATTAATTCTGTTACCGTATCAAGAGAGTTGTGTCTCAAGTTCTTGAAAAAATCGTAAGTTATTGTGACTACCAGTGATTTTCGCAAGATGATATTTTATAAAATTGTCTGTGCTAAGAGTAAAACACTACTTGTGTCTTAAATGTAAATTGTGATTTAATATGGTTGCCTATAAAAGTGACCCAAGCACTACAATTGATGCGGTTAGATGAAAGAGAATAAAACATTTTATTTCTAATTTTAGTAAGCACAATTTCTATCTTAATAGTGTAAATTTGAATACCTCTTTAAAGAGTAATATTGCTGTATGTCTATGAATAGAAGCGTCATAAATCCAAATAAAACACTGCTCTTCGTGTATGCAATTAACAAAGTGTCTTAATCTTCTTCTTTATTAAATTATAGCCTTTATTTCTTCGTATTTGTACATCGTAAATAAAGAGCATTATGTCCATTTTTTAATAAATTAAGATTTTTGTATATTTGTATATGATTTCTTGTCCGCTATGATTAAAGTATTACCTTCATTTGCTAAAATTTATAAATTTAGCTAACTGAAAACGTATGGGTCCACAGGATTTAAAAATGAAGACCCCCCCCATTTGCAGCTACATGTTCCCATCCCCTACACAATAATAGCCTAAGTTATCTCTCCGTATGTTCTCGAATATATGAAGCAGTTGGCACTAGAATGAGTAAGTCTTTTAAAACTTTCAAAATCCACCCCTTCCCACTTTTCGAGAGTTTAATGCAATTATTTCAAGCCCTGTTTTCCCTTATTAAGAGCAGGCGATTACATTTATCAATTTATCCCATTATAAGTAGATGAAAATAACATTTTTTCTAGCATTATGACGTCATTCCTTTAACCATCTCATTTAATCATTTTTTATTTTAAATTATTTAAATATCGTCTGCATTATTTTCATACTTTTTATCACTGGACTTAGATATGACGTAAATAATTTTCTTTTACATTTGGCTTAAATAATAAATTAGGTACATATGTAATAAACTTAAATTTAATTATCAATTGATTTTTGTTGCAATGAAAATTTTATCAGAGGTATTAACAGCAAATTATTTTCATAAATATCTAGCAGTCTATTTCAGGTAATAATAAATATCTAGCTTTTAAGTTATATATCTTTGAAGAATAAGATGTTTGTTCACTTGTGTGTTTGTTTTTTATACATAACCACACAGTTTGAGTAAATGAATTCAACGGGATTCTAAACTCCATTCACAGTATCGGGAGAGGAGTATGGAGACAAATTATTGAGAGTATATCAGATAATTCTCAACCAAAAAATAAACCCTTTTTTACCTGCCTCATAAGGTATTTTACAATTCTGAAAAATTAAAAATTTTACTATTCCCGTCATATGACTGGTTATATGTTAGTTTCTACTATTTTCATATGCTTACAAGTAAGATGTCTTCCATATTACATGAAAGTCGTTTTTAAAGCTATTCACTATGCCCGACTCCAACACATCTCTACAAAAAAATCTTTTATGTTCTCCTGTAAAATTTGAAATTTTCGCCAAGAATATTTTAGAGAAAACATAATGTTTATGGATTTTCATTACAATATATTTCACTTCTTATGTGTGACCATACTGCATTTCCTTCAATAAAAAATTTAATACTACAGGAATATCATCTAAAATATATACTTTATACCTTTAAATATTTATTTTTGCCTTCAATATAAAGTATATCTGAGTAGAAAAAGAGTTTTCATTAATAATTCCGACCAATATTCGCGTTGCGCAATTGTGATGGCATTGAAGAATGGAAAATTCTTTCAGAGAAAGTTACGTTTTAAACTACACATCATAGATCTCTTGATAACGACTGCCCACTTTCATGGTCATGGACAAAAATACGTTGGAACTAGTTTCATGACTAGTTTGACATGTACATGCGAAATGAGGATTTAAACTGTCCTTGAATCCATGTGCGTTCAATTTACTTTCTTACTGACCTTTGAAATATCTGTCTTCATTTACAAAAAAAGCTTTATTTAAAATCATACAACGTAGTTTATACATTTTGTAATGGATTAATGATGCAAATAAAACGTGCAATTTTGTCACGTTATTTTTTACTTGATTAAATTGTCATTCCACTGTTGAATTCCTCACTTTCCAATAAATGCCACAGTATCTCACCATATGTTGTTCTTAAAATTTATGACATTAAATCTCAAATGTTTTATAAGGAATTATATACATCATAATTCAGTTACTGTTCAGAATTTCATTATTAAAAAATAAACGTGATATTTAATTGAATAAAACAAATTTTATTCAATCTCCTACACATTGTATTTTTGGTGAAATTTGTAATTCTTGCAGGAAAAGTTTGTTTTTGTAAATCACATTTAAATATATCTAAATATATTTGAATAAAAACCAAACATTGCTCTTATTTTCATATCTAGTCGTACTTTTGAATTAAATAGGGTGTTTTCTTAATAAGATTGCAGTCTAAAATTGAAAATTCATTTATAGAAAGCATATAAATTCCCTTCTAGTTGTTTCTTCCTATAGGGCGTTAACTACAGGGCGTTAGGGTATGTACATGCGAAATGAGGATTTAAACTGTCCTTGAATACGTATGCGTTCAATTTACATTCTTACTGGAATTTGAAATATCTGTCTTCATTTACAAAAAAAAGAGCTATTTAAAGACGTACAACATAGTTCCTGCATTTTGTAATGGATTAATGATGCAAATAAAATGTGCAATTTTATAACGTTATGTTGTACGTGATTAAATTTTCATTCTACTGTTTAATTCCTCACTTTCCAATAAATACCACAGTTTATGTTGTTTATCATATGTTGTTTAAAAATTTATCACATTAAATCTCAAATTGTTTATAATGAATAATATGCATCATAATTAAGTTACTGTTTATGATTTTATAATTAAAAAATAAATGGGATATTTAATTGAATAGAACAAATTGTATTCAACCTACTACAGATTGTATTTTTTGGTGAAATTTGTAACTTTTGTAGAAAAAGTTTTTTACAGCATATTTAAATATATCTAAATATATTTGAATAAAAATCAGACATTGCTCTTAGTTTCATATACATTCGTACTTTTGTATTAAATAGGGATTTTTTAATAGGATTGCAGTCTAAAATTGAAAATTTGATTAAAGAAAGCATAAAAATTCCTTTCAAGCCGTTCCTTCCTATAGGACGTTAACTATAGGGCGTTAGGGTATGTACATGCGAAATGAGGATTCAAACTGTCCTTGAATCACAGTGCTTTTAATTTACCTTCTTACTGCTCTCTAAAATATCTGTCTTCATTTACAGAAAAGCGTTATTTAAGGCCATACAACATCGTTCATGTATTTTGTAATTGATAAATGATGCAAACAAAACGTTCAATTTTATTATGTAACGATTTACGTAATTAAATTTTCATTTCACTGTTAAATTCCTCACTTTCCAATAAATGTCACAGTATCTCACCATACGTTGTAACAAAAATTTATCACGTTAAAACTCAAATGTATTATAATGAATAATATACATCATAATTAAGTTAGTGTTCAGAATTTTATTATTAAAAAATAAATAGGATATTTAATTGAATAAAACACATTTTATTCAACCTACCACACATTGTTTTCATGGTGAAATTTGTAATTCTTGTAGGAAAAGTTAGTTTTGCACAGCCTATTTAAATATATTTAAATAAAAAACAAATATTGCTCTTACTTTCATATGCAGTCTTATTTTTGTGTTAAATAGGGCTTTTTTTAATAGGATTGCAGTCTAAATTTGAAAATTTGATTAAAGAAAGCATAAAAATTCCTTTCAAGCCGTTCCTTCCTATAGGGCGTTAGGGTATGTACATGCGAAATGAGGATTCAAACTGTCCTTGAATCACAGTGCTTTTAATTTACCTTCTTACTGCTCTTTGAAATATCTTTCTTCATTTACAAAAAAAAGAGTTATTTAAAGCCATACAACATTGTTTCTGCATTTTGTAGTGGATTAATGTTGCAAATAAAAAGTACAATTTTATCACTTTATGTTTTACGTGATTAAAATTTTATTCCACTTTTGAATTCCTCACTTTCCAATAAATGCTACAATATCTCACCATATGTTGTTTCAAAAATTTATCACATTCAGTCTCAAATGTTTTTTAATGAATAATATACATCATAATAAAGTTACTGTTTATAATTTTATTATTAAAAGTAAATGGGATATTTAATTGAATAAAACAAATTTTATTCAACCTGCCACACATTGTTTTCTTGGTGAAATTTGTAATTCTAATAGGGAAAATTAATTTTTGTAGAGCCCGTTTAAATATATCTAAATATATTTGAATAAAAACCAAACATTGCTGTTACTTTCATATCCATTCGTACTTTTGTATTAAATAGGGTGTTTTCTTAATAGGATTGCAGTCTAAAATTGAAAATTCGTTTAAAGAAAGCATAAAAAATACTTTCGAGTTGTTCCTTCCTATAGGGCGTTAACTACAGGGCGTTAGGCTATGTACATGCGAAATGAGGATTTAAACTGTCCTTGAATCCATATGCGTTCAATTTACTTTCTTACTGTCCTTTGAAATATCTGTCTTCATTTACAAAAAAACAGTATTTAAATCCATACAACATCGTTTCTGCCTTTTGCAATGGATTAATGATGCATAACGTGCAGTTTTATCACGTTATGTTGTACGTGATTAAATTTTCATTCTACTGTTTAATTCCTCACTTTCCAATAAATACCACAGTTTATGTTGTTTATCATATGTTGTTTAAAAATTTATCACATTAAATCTCAAATTGTTTATAATGAATAATATGCATCATAATTAAGTTACTGTTTATAATTTTATTATTAAAAAATAAATGTGATAGTTAATTCAATAAAACAAATTTTATTCAACCTGCCACACATTGTTTTCTTGGTGAAATTTGTAATTCTAATAGGGAAAATTAATTTTTGTAGAGCCCGTTTAAATATATCTAAATATATTTGAATAAAAACCAAACATTGCTGTTACTTTCATATCCATTCGTACTTTTGTATTAAATAGGGTGTTTTCTTAATAGGATTGCAGTCTAAAATTGAAAATTCGTTTAAAGAAAGCATAAAAAATACTTTCGAGTTGTTCCTTCCTATAGGGCGTTAGGTCCTATAGCTTTATAATGAATAATATATATTATACTTAATTTACTATTTACAGTTTTACTATTAAAAAATAAATGTTATATTTAATTCATTGAAACAAATTTTATTCAACCTGCCACACATTGTTTTCTTGGTGAAATTTGTAATTCTAATAGGGAAAATTAATTTTTGTAGAGCCCGTTTAAATATATCTAAATATATTTGAATAAAAACCAAACATTGCTGTTACTTTCATATCCATTCGTACTTTTGTATTAAATAGGGTGTTTTCTTAATAGGATTGCAGTCTAAATTTGAAAATTCGTTTAAAGAAAGCATAAAATTCCCTTTTAAATTGTTCCTTCCTATAGGGCGTTGACTATAGGGCGTTAGGTTATGTACATGTGAAATGAGGATTTAAACTGTCCTTGAATCCGTATGCGTTCAATTTACCTTCTTAGTGCCTTTTGAAATGTCTGTCTTCATTTACAAAAAAACAGTATTTAAATCCATACAACATCGTTTCTGCCTTTTGCAATGGATTAATAATGGAGACAAAACATGCAATTTAATAACGTTATGTTTTACGTGATTAAATTTTCTTTCCATTATCTAATTCCTCAATTTTCGAAAAATGCCACAGTATCTTACCATATGTTGTTTCAAAAATTTATCATATTAAATCTCAAATGTTTTATAATGAAAAATATACATCATAATTCAGTTACTGTTTGTAATTTTATTATTAAAAAATAAATGTGATAGTTAATTCAATAAAACAAATTTTATTCAATCTTCTACACACTGTTTTCTTAGTGAAATTTGTAATTCTTATAGGGAAAATTAGTTTCTGTGAAGCCCATTTAAATATATCTAAATATATTTGAATAAAAATCAGACATTGCTCTTAGTTTCATATACATTCGTACTTTTGTATTAAATAGAGTTTTTATAAAATTAAATATATTTAAATAAAAAACAAACAATGCTCTCAGACTTTTATATGCACTCTTACTTTAGTATTAAATACGGGTTTTTTTAATAGGATTGAAGTGTAAAATTGAAACATCGTTTAAATAAAACATAAAAATTCAATGAATAATTGTCGAGCTGCTCCCATTTACAGGGTGTTAAAATGAATAAATGCTTTACAGTATTACCCGTTCACTGTTAGTTTTCCTGGCTTAATATCATATCTTATTAAAAGTAAAAAGTTAAACGAAGGATTTTAGTTATGTTTATTTTATATGTATTTAAATGTTATTTCACACATTAATATTTTTATTTAAGAAATAATAATTTTTTAAAAAATTCAGAACTATACTTAGGGAAGAACACAGAAATATACTATTACATTATAATCAGAATTATCAGACCAAAAATCCAATTTTTAGATGTAAAAACTTTTACCTTCGAAAGTGTATGGTATCACACCGTAGTTACACGAAAACTTATTAGAAACATTTTACGGATTTCTTTCAGTCGATAGCAAAAATATATTCATTCATTTTATTTTCCCTGATGGGATGTAAGTTTTATTCCTGTATACATTTTTTTTGACGAAAACTCGTATCTATTTGACAGATTTTCGTGGTATCGTAATTACTTGCTAAGTTAGTAGAAACTACGATATTTTCGTAGCAGTTGGCAGGTCTGCCTCATGCGACATCGAATAATTTGATGTCATATCACAAATGTTCACAAAAGATACTGTAAATGTGAATACTTTTTACTGGGATTAACTTTTGCCAATAAACTATGATATTCGTCCAAAAAATCCACAAAATACTGGGTCTCTTTACCATTTCTATTACTACCTTTACCTTTTTTTACATTAATTTGGGGAGGGGGTAGTATATATGCCATCTCCCTACGAACAGTCCAATACAATTAATTGAACCGAATGATTCATATAAATAATATAAAATAGATATACAGATCAAGTTTGATAAAAAAAAATTTAACTTTACATTTATGTATTTAAAAAATTATATTGTGGGTAAATTAATTTAACTTTTATGATGTACATACGTTACGTTTTTAAAAATGATAAGAAAAATTTTTTATTAGTGTAGTAATAAAAGACCTGTAAATGTTATATTCTAAAACGAAAATAAATTTTTATTTTATGTTTAATCAAGGATAAGCAGTTATAGTGAAGACTTTGAAATTCGAAAAATATTATACCTGTATTTCATTGAAATAACTGCATTTCATTGTGCTACCTCCACGTTTATGAAAAAAGGAAAAAGTGAAGCATAGTAAAGGAAATATAATATAAAACAGATCCAAATAGTTCCCCGCAAAAACATATTACAGAACCCGCATGTTAAATTCCATCAGTTACCTACCCAGTTTTATATTCAAGTTTTCCCTATATGAATTTTGTCTTACTCTCTTGAGACTCGCAAAGCTGGAATGCGATAAAGTCAAATTCTTTGGCTTGCAACATACGCTTGTGAAATGAGTTTTACAGTCATTTTTCATTTCTAGAACTCTTATTGATAAGAGTTTAGTTCGATCAAAACGTACATTCGTTTAGAACTCGAATGGTATGAATTTGTAGCTATCTCCAGAGACATATATACGGCCTGAAAAAATTCTTACAAGAAGTAGAATAAATGTTGCAAAAAGTAGAATAAATTTTTATAACCTACTTCATATTGTATACATTTTACAAAGTTATAATAAAGAATGTATATAGCTAAATATGTTTAATAAAGATTTTTTATTGATATAATTTTTATAAATATGCTGTATATGAATTTATCATTGCAAATCTGTCTCAGACTATTTTGTTTGAAGTTTTTATGTCTGTAAATAAAATATTAAAACGTTAAAAACAGATTCAATAACGACTTAGTAGCAAAATTTCTTCCGTTTATTTTTTCATCAATAACTTGATTATAGCCTAAAATGGAAAGCCAATGTAAGTAAAGCCCAATTAACGACAGAAAGAACGCAGACAGCTGTTTCGCTACTTCGAGCAAGCAGCATTTGAAGGACCAGTCTGCACAATTTTTCTCTCTCTTTGTCCCTTACTTTCATTGGATTTGCATTTTACGCTGTATTATCTTTGAAAATCTGTGAAGTTCGAAATTTTTTTGACGTTTTTATGTCTGTAAACAAAATATTAAAACATTAAAAACAGATTCAATAATGACTTAGTAGTAAAATTTCTTCTATTTATTTCTTCATCAATAACTTGACTATAGCATAATATGGAAAGCCGATGTAAGTAAGGACCAAATAACGATAGAAAGAACGCAGACAGCTGTTTTTCTACTTCGAGCAGCATTTGAAGGATCAGTCTGCACAAATTTCCTTCCTGTTTGTCCCTTACTTTCATTGGATTTCCATTTTACGTTGTATTCCGACACAAAGGTCTAACCTTTGAGGATAGTTTGAATGATTTCGACATTTATATAGCTAACTATGTTTAATAAAGATTTTCTTATATAATTTTCATAAATGTGGTGTATATTATGTTTGAAAATCTGTCATAACTTCGAAATTTGTTTGACGTTTTTATGTCTGTAAAAAAACTATTAAAACATTAAAAATAGATTCAATAACGGCTTAGTAGAATAATTTCTTCTGGTTATTGCTTCATTAATAACTTTATTATAGCATAAAATGGAAAGCCGATGTACGAGGCGCATCCAGAAAGTTAGTTTTCCTACTTAAAAGAAAAAAAGAACTCACAATTTCAGGGACATATTTATTGGCAACAAGTACAGCTATGTTTCAGCTAATTTTCAACATAGCCACCTACAGAATTGAGACACTTGTGAAAATTGTGGGATCAACTTTTGTATCCCTCTGTCGTAGAACTCTGCCGTCTGTGAATGGAACCAGCCTTCCTGTTCAAGAACACCGTGCACATCCTTTCCGTATCGACAGCGTCTGTTTGAATTTGGGCCTGACCGAAGATTTACTATGATGCCAATGCATCTTGGTGACTGCTGCTTGGTTTGTGGGGTGAGTGCGAAATCCAAGTCTCATTGCCCGTGACTATCCTGCAGAGGAACTCGTCGCCGTCATCGTATACTGTAGGAGAAATGTCAGTGCTGCTCCTAAGCTTTGAATTTTGTGATCGGGTGTCAGTTTCAGCTCAAAGACCTGACATCTGACGATGAATTTCAATTTTAGCAATTCTTTGTGCATTCAAGATCATCAACCGAACCTTGTAGGCGATGGGAGAAGGAAGTTTTCATTTCGAAACACTGTTACCAAGCTACTGGCAGGAGTCGGGACCTGTCCAGCTGGAATATGTTGATACGTCATAGATCTGTTAGGCATGCGCAATTGACACGCTAACTAATTACGTTAACTAATTACGTAAACTAATTACGTTTACCTTAAAGGGGAAAATATCAGGAAACTTACTTTCTGGATGGACCTTTTAAGTAAAGACCAATAATAATAGAAAGAACGCAGACAGCTGTTTTTCTACTTCGAGCAGCATTTGAAGGACCAGTCTGCACAAATTTTCTCTCTATTTGTCCCTTCATAGGATTTGCATTTTAAGCTGTATTCCCACACAAAGGTTTTACCTTCGCGGATAGTTTGAATGATTTCGACATTTATATAGCTAACTATGTTTAATAAAAAATTTTTATAGATATAATTTTCATAAATGTGGTATATATTATCTTTGAAAATCTGTTTCAGACTATTTTGTTTGACTTTTCATGTCTGTAAACAAAATATTAAAACATTAAAAACAGATTCAATAACGACTTAGTAGTAAAATTTCTGCTGTTTATTTCTTCATCAATAACTTGACTATAACATAAAATGGAAAGCCGATGTAAGTAAGGACCAAATAAAAATAGAAAGAACGCAGACAGCTGTTTTGCTACTTCGAGCAGCATTTGAAGGACCAGTCTGCACAATTTTTCTCTCTCTTTGTCCCTTACTTTTATTGGATTTGCATTTTACTCTGTATTCCGACACAAAGGTTTTACCTTCGCGGATAGTTTGAATGATTTCGACATTTATATAGCTAACTATGTTTAATAAAAAATTTTTATTGATATAATTTTCATAAATGTGGTGTATATTATCTTTAAAATCTGTCTCAGACTATTTTATTTGACGTTTTTATGTCTGTAAACAAAATATTAAAACATTAAAAACAGATTCAATACCAACTTATTAGTAAAATTTCTGCTGTTTATTTCTTCATCAATGACTTGACTATAACATAAAATGGAAAGCCGATGTAAGTAAGGACCAAATAAAAATAGAAAGAACGCAGACAGCTGTTTTGCTACTTCGAGCAGCATTTGAAGGACCAGTCTGCACAATTTTTGCTTTCTTTGTCTCTTACTTTCATTCGTTTTGTATTTTACGCTGTATTCCGACACAAAGGTTTAACCTTTGCGGATAGTTTGAATGATTTAGACATTTATATAGCTAACTATGTTTAATAAATATTTTTTTATTAAAATAATTTTCATAAATGTGGTGTATATTATCTTTGAAAATCTGTCTCAGACTATTTTATTTGAAGTTTTTATATCTGAATACAAAATATCAAAACATTAAAAACAGATTCAATAGCAACTTAGCAAAATTTCTTCTGTTTATTTCTTCATCAATAACTTGACTATAAAATGAGAAGCCGATGTAAGTAAGGACCAAATAACGATAGAACGAAAGGAGACAGCTGTTTAGCTACCTCAAACGAGCAACATTTGAAGGACCAGTCAGCACAATTTTTCTCTCTTTTGTCACTTACTTTCTTTAGATTTGCATCTTACGCTGTATTTCGACAAAAAGGTTTTACCTACACGGATAATTTGAATGATTTCAACATGTTTAATATAATGGTTGATAGATGCCATCTGTATGACAGCTACTATAAAATGTTTTTCCTCTAGAAATTGCATGAAAATACAGATGTGCTTTTTTTCATTGTAAACTAAAACGTGTTGGAGTGGTCTATTCATTGACAAAACATCTATTTTCTATTAATAAAGTTCTATTATCTATCTTCCATTTAAATTTTTCCTTTAATATTTTCATTTGAAGCTGCAAATTATGAATGTAATAAAACAAAGGCAGTATTTTACGAATACACTTGCTTTCAAAATTTTGTAATCATATTACTCAGGATTATAGTGAAATAATTTTCAATAGACGTTAAGATTTTAAAAGAATGTAAAATTGTTTATTGTCTAGTTACCATTATAAAACCAGTATTTAAAAAATCATAAAATAATTTACTAAATATTATCAAATGTTTAAAAATAGGAATGACAATTTTTCTAGCAAAAAGAAAGAAATTTATTTACTGTGAATTTATTAATCATTACATTTCTTTTATTCGAATAAACCTTGATATTCATAAATAAATTTCTCCTTTACTAGACAAATTTGAGGCTCTTCATAAAATTTTCATAAGCTTTCGTTCGCATATTTTTTTAGATATCTAAAGAAGGTTTAAATATTTTTATGTACTTAGCACATACTACTGTAGAATAAATTTTCGTACTTATGCCGTATATTTTCCTTTAACTTTCAATCCTTAACTAGCAATTAATTTACATTGAAGCTCATTTGACACGTTCTAATTTAATATATATCTATAACCGAAGACTGATTTATTATTAAACACAGTTGAATCGCTATGATTTAAAGGAAAATGCATAAGTTATTTATACATTGTCCATTTGGAGTTTTATTTCTCTATACTTTAAATTCGTATAGAGAAATCAAAAATATTTTAGGTATCCAATACAAAGTACGGTATTCAAAGGAATAAAATAAGAATTAAATAAAAATATTTTAATTTATTTAAAGTCAGACACGTATATTTACGACGATTACTTGAAGTATTGATAATTAAAATTAGATTCACTAATTTGGTTCAAACATAAAACAAAAAACAATCATTTGAGATTAAAAATTAAAGTAAAATTCACAAAATGCATGATGATATTTATATAAAGTCAATTTGATCCTTTATTTCCCTTCTCTCTAAATATATGTGACGAAATTATCTCCTAGTATATATCATGTACTAGCTTATTACTGGATATTAAATGCATTTGTAATTAAATATATACAGTATGTAAACAAATATAATTCAGTTATTTATTCCTGTGTACTTAAAACATTTTTTAAGGATGCATTAAATAGTTTTATATACCTATTACATGATACTGTGTTCAAAATAATGCATTATATGTATTGATTGAAAATAAATTCAGTTATTTCTATAACAAACTAAGAGTAATTTTAATACTTATTTGATGCATTTGCAATTAAAAAATAATTCGATAAACAAAATGCAAATTTTCTTTACAATATAATAAAATCATTAGGGCTTAAATAAATGTTATATTATAACCATTTGATATCTTATTATCGTAATTTTTGGTGGATAATCCTCTCTAACGAATACTTTGTACGCATAATAATCGACCTAAAATATGATATGTTGCTCTTTTGCTACATAATGAGTTATGAGACAGATACAATCTCTTAACCTCTTACTGCTTATTTTCTTTCACAACAAACATTTTTAAAAAGTCATATATTTTATTTAATATGATTAAAAACTATTACTTGAATAATTAAATTGGGTTTTTCATCTTTAATAAATCTACATCATTTGTCACATAAGTATTTTATCACTAAAACGCTCATATATTTCCTTTTTGAGAATATATTTTACATACGAGGAAGAATTTCTTTCAGATCTTGCAAAATTTTTCACCATACTATAAATTTAGAAGTAAGCTTACTAAACTATTCAGAAGTCTTTCAGAATGAGAAATATAGATTAAAGCCTGGTGTGTTGCTAATTTTTATGTCAGAGTGAAGGTAATGTACAATGTTATTTTTTGGATTCTCTGCCTATTTGCATTTCTTTACGGTCTGTAAAATACACACTGTTTTGCAAGTCTCAATTTGTTATCTGTATGAGCAATAATTTCTAAAAGAAAAATTGTTCTCTATAATATTTTAAAACAAGATCTTCCAAGTTTGAAGTTTATTACTAAATTATATTTTTCAATAGTCAAGTTAACGAGTATCTTTACAATAATTGAATATACGGAAATGATTAAAGGAAGAAAGAATAAATTATCACTGTCCGCACCGCCTACAAGTAAACCAGCAGGTATAGTCCGTACACTGTTATAGCAAACTGGTTAAAGGGAGAAGATTCTGAATGATTAAGGGCCAAACAATGGCCTACTGGTAGAGCTGCTCTTCGGTACTAGAGTTTGTGTTTCAACTTCCACTGCTAGCATAGATGTTCTTAGCTATTCGTAATCGATTTTAAGCAGTAGGTCAGGGTCTCTTGTATAGCAAAACAGTATATAGTAGCACTCCAGACTAAACCAAACCAAACTGAATGATAACGGACGTTAATGCTTGTAGACGTACTCATAAAATGCTATGATTAACCACAATGACCCCTAATAACCAGTATGTGGATCAAATTATACCAAGCTGCCCAAGAAATATTAAATTGTTCCAATTTTATTTACTGTAGTGTATTTCTCTCGAGTTTGTGCGACTTTGTCGGAATATGCTAATTAACACCTTTGTAATATAAGAAATCTTGTACCTATTCTAAATTAGTTTACTGTTTATTAACCATTTCAAAATATAGAATAAAGTTACAGTCATAAAATGGAAAATAAATGCACTTTCTTGAAAATAAAGTCTTATTGAAAATAAATGCGAAACATGCTCAGGATTCTCAATAATTTAGCGTTCTTCTGAGTTAAAATATTAACACACGAGAAAGCGTGAAACCCTCAGTTACACGAGAAATCTTAGCCTCGGAGGCCCTGTCCAACATTTCTCAGACAAATATCAACAAAATTGCTTCTGATGATGAACAGAAAAACTTGCATTACCAAAATACTTTATTAAAAGTTTAAAATACCGGGTGGCTATAATTAAACTAACAGTGCTCACAGTGTTCTGTAGTGCGATCTATTTGCGAGAATGAGGCCGCATTTTATAAGAAGATTAAACAAGATGGAAGACGAAGGATTCCGCGAAAAAAAAATTAGTTCGAAAAGTTACCGCTAGGGGAATAATTGGCACTGTGTAATAGAAAATAGAGTGTTAACAAATGCAAATGAATACGGAAATTAATTTCTTAACTGTGCCAATGGATGTAACGTGAAATTTGAATAAATAATTTCTTCTTCTGCTCAGTGTACGTGATATTGCAGATCACGAGATTTTATCGGTGTTTATGTAGATTTTACGCTTTTTTAAAAGTGTTGCTATATTGCACTTGAACTAAATCAGAAAATGTGCATAATAAAAGGTAATTTTATTCCGTATTAATTTGCATTTGTTAACACTCTATTTTCTATAACACAGCTCCAAATATTCCCCTAGCGGTGACTTTTTGAACTAATTTGTTTTTTTTGCTGAATTTTTGCTTTTTCGCGGAATTCTTTGTCCCCCGTCTTGTTTAGTCTTTCTACAAAATTTGGAATCATTCTCGCAAATAGATCGCTCTACACAACACTGTGAGCACAGTCAGTTTAATTATGACCACCCGGTATATTTCGGATTATTTAAAATATTAATTTTTAAAAGTATTTTGGACTGTAGATCTTTATTAGCATTCCGAAAGCACTAACATATGGCACATACAAGTTAAAAACTTAGATCACATCTTTTTATTACATCTTTATAGTTCACCATTTTAATTAAATAACCATGTATTTTTGACGGCATCTCTCCTCCGACTACATAAACACAAAATAAAAAATATATAAGTGTAAGCAATCTCACTGGATCTCTGAAGTATATCTTTAAAAATGAATAATTATGATAAATTAAAAGTATATCTTTCCAAAAAATATTTAGAGAAAATTGGAGAAATGCATACCATAGGGGTCGAAAAGACCTATAAGACAGCTACTAAAAATCTAAGAAATGTATTTCTTGTGGGTGATACTATGTGAAAAGTTTTTATGTCTCTCAAGCCTTTGGAAGACATATTTAAATACAATTATATTAAAATTATTAAATGAAAACTATTTAGAATGTAAATAATCAACTTTAATCCCTCAATGGACCACTGTAAAATTATCAAACAGTGACCGGTACATGGTGATAAAAAAGGTTAAGTGATTAGCCATATAACTGTAAAAAAATCTAATTGGTTTTAATTGTCGTGTAGCTCTCATTAAATTTAGGTTATTTACCTGTGATCAATTTATAGGGGTTATTATTTACTTAGTGTTAAACTAAATTTTATTTGTATGGCGTTGTGTAGATTATTTAAGTTTTAAATTCAACCACAGATTCTGAGAGACTACAGACTTAATTTTAAAAAACTAATAAGCTAATTAATAGTTGCTTAGACAAAATATTATACACTTAAATGAACACATAACAAAGTTGATAGTTTTAAATAAAAATAGGCAAATTTATTATTATACTATTTATATGTCTATGTACAGAAAATTGATTCAGATTTTGAAAAAAAAAATTGCCTTTCCAAATTTTCTACTATGTGCCACATTATTCAAAATTCAACATTAATTATATACTAAAACATTTACGTATTAAAAAAGAAGAGAGTGGACCTAATTCCAAATTCAAACTTTTATAACAAGTACCTTTGTAGATGTGCAAAAGGATGTGCATCTGCAGGGCGGTATTTCAGATTTGAAGTTGGTGGAAGGATGTAGACCTCTTTGCGTGTACTCTTAATTGGTGGGATGACAATGTTGACTTCAGTCCCACCACTGGTCTGGGTCATCTAAATATTTGGGGTATTCTGTGAGGATGTGGCTTGGTCCCCGAACTCTACTCTCCAACTCCCGAACTCCAGTTATCATTTTTTTTATTACTTTCATCTCTGTCCTTTATTACTTCTCTTCCTCAAATCAGTAGAGCTATATATGTCCATTGGTCTCCCTGTTGCGTAATTGACGTTAGTTGTCTATAGTGCCAAGAGATGGCGCCAGGTGTTTCAATAAAAAGAGGAACATACTATGTTCTAAGGAATGTTGTTTTTTGATTTTTAGTTATTTCTTAGTTATGTAAGTTGTTGTGAGTTCTGTTTTTGTGTGGTATATGTGTGTTCTTTGTCTAACGGGGAAAAGTGCTAAGTCCCCTGTAAATATGTCGTGCTCTGTGTGGAATAAAATATAAAAGTCCTAGTTTTCGTTATATATATATATATATATATATATATATATATATATATATATATATATATATATATATATATATATATATATATATAAGTTTATAGGTGTAGATTATAGGTCCCATGACTGTCACTTTACTGTGGATCTCCTATTCCAGCATTACTACCCAGGTAAGAACGCCTGTTTATTTTTCACTGTTTATTTTACTGGTACTCATCCGTTTGATATGAGAGAAATGAGAGACTTATATGAGATGTTTTGTGTTATGGTAGATTTTTTAGAAATGAACCTGCATGTAATGTCGGGTAGACATTCCTAGGTTATTTCCTTAAAGTTGGAACTTTGTTTTTTCATTAGAGATATTTATTGTTAAAAAGCGTTATTCCAACACTCCCTTTCCCCACCTTGAAACCGAAAACATCGTTAAAACCTTACCCCGTCAAATTGAGCACTGTCCCTTAGGAACTATTAAATAATTCCACAAAGGTACATTCTTATTTAGTGAACTGAGACATGATTTTATTCTGGGACTGGGATCAGAACTCATCCCTCATTATGAATCCATTCAATTAGTTTTTATAGGTCCTCTCTCCTTTACAAAAGATGTGATGAGATGAGATTTAGATCCCAAGCATTTCACTTCCCGTTTTATTTATTTTAATTGCAATAATTAAAATGATCTCAACTGCTTTACCATATTAATACTTATTTTTTTGTTACACCAACGAAGCTTTTCAAAGAACATTATATAAAAAGGTAGCTTTACATTCCGTAAAATTATCGCTTTTGTAAATAAATAGATTTTAATTTATAAAAAATTTAAATAGGTTCACTTTTGAAGCAGTTCAACGATATCAGACGCCCTTAAAAACTTCATTTACTTTCCAATCATAGATCAGAAGTTATTTTATATAAACTTTTATTGACTGCGTATGTAGTTAAAAATATATTCATAAATTGTATACGAACTTATATGTAGTTAAAAATATATTCATAAATTGTATACGAACTTATTACAAAAATACAAAGAAATACCAAAACTTAAATTAAAATGCAGAAAGCAATCAATACAAAGCTTGTTCAATCTTTTATTTATCTTTTCTTTAAACATATCTGAAATAATGCTTACAAATTCTTGAACGTCTTTCAAACTTCCGTAATTTCATCCGAAATCGGCAGTAATTGCTCCTCGCTTGGAAACCGGAAGGAAATGACGTATACAGAGGCTTCTCTTGCTGAGAAAGCGAAAGTGTATTTACATTGTTCAGTATTCGCCCACCTATTTTTGCTACCGTCAGATATGCACTGACTTTTTCCGGTTTTACTTTTGAAATGTACATTAAAATGAAATTTAGTTAGTAATTGTTTGATGAAAAGCAATGTTCCCTTTTCGAATCGCATCGAAAGTTTGGCATTATCTTCCTGCCGTTTTGCATTGAATTCATTTTTTCCTACCAGTCGCTAAACTAAAGTACTTATACGACGTTTTAGAAACTTGCATCGGATACTTTAATAAAATATAAACATGAATAAAATGCAACCTCGTTATTTTTGAATGTAAAGAAGGGAATTTAATTCAGTTTGATTTATTTTATCTTTGTTAATACTTTTAATAATCAAAAAAGTATCTGTGATATAGAATTATCACTATGGAATAAAATCTATTTATATTTAAATAATAAAATACATGGTTTTAATGGATATATTCATACAACAGATTCCTAGTTTCGTTTAAAGATCAAAAGTATTTGTATATTGTAGCAAACATACACACTTGTACAATATTCATTTAAGTATTTCTGCATACATACAAATTATCTTTACAAGTATCTCGTGTAGTTATCTTAATATTCAATAAAACATTCAACTTTATAAATAACAGTTATTTAGATGAAGGTTATTTTTAACTTGAAATTAGATTTTTAAACTATTTTACTTAGAATTTAATCAATTTGCTTGAAAATTTAAGTACACTCAAACCTGTATTTGTGCAGTCCTTTTTGTGCAATTTTTTTTTCGGGCAATAAAAATTTTAATGAAATTGAACATAATTGACGAAGTTATCAATAAAAATATCAGTAGGATTGATCGGTCATTTAGTTTTTTTCAATTTTTTATATGAGTAGTCCATTTCCAAAACTCTCTATTCGACATTTAAAAAAAAAACAAAATAATTATGTCATATGCAAGCTCTCTCTCAGACTCATATGCTAATGTATTTCAACACAATATATAAGTATTTCGTCAGCCAATTACAAGAACAATAGTCATTAACAGAAGTGTAACCGAAAATACATCAATGTTAACAACAGAAATCGTGACGCTAGCATATGACATCGGCGGAGATGGGTTTAATAGTTTTAGTAAAATTAATCTTGTCGAAATGATTCAGGATAACACCGTAAGGGAAGATGAAACTATAAATTACGTAACAGATGTTACTGATGGGCAAGAAGAACCCTACCATATGACAGCAGATAAAATCTATGCAGGACTCCAACTCTGTCATAAATTAGAATGTCATTTTCTTGCAATCGATGCCAATTCTGAAAGAACTTCAAAATTCCAAAAGGAGCTTCAGTCGTGCATATCTGGCTGCCGGGACATATACAAGCGTCTAGTGAAACAACAGTCGTCGCAAAAATACTAATCACTGACTGTATGGTACCTGAAAAAAAGTCAACTCTAAACGAGTGTGAGATAGTTTCTTCAAGTGACGAAAAACTAATTTGAACCAGTTTATCACAGGAAAGTTCGCGTATTGTCAGACTGCGAAGGATAATGTTTATACGTTTTGAAAAGTTTTGTATGTGTAAAATAATCACATAATATGTAAATAAAATATTTAAAAATGTTCGCAAGTGTATTTTTTAAATCAGATCCAAAACGTTTGGCGAAATTCCAGGTATGTACTAGTTATTTCGTAAGGTTTTGAGTTATTTTAAACGTGAGACTTTTTTATGCGGTCCCTATTCACCGCATAAAAAAATTTAATTGTGTTCCGAAAACTATATTTTATAGCTATTCGTGAAGTTTTGTGCAATTTTTTATGCATTTTTTTATGCGGTCCCTATCCACCTCACAAAAACACCTTTGAGTGTATATTTGCTATAATGTACTTACAACTTTAACACCAGTGTTCGTTTACAAAGGGGAAACACAGTAAAAATATGATACCTTATATTTAGATTAAGACATTTATTCTTTACACTATTTACAAATTGATATCCTTGATTACCATATAACATAACCAGCAATTTTTTATTTTTATATTCATCATTACACCATAATTATTACAATTCTCTTTAGTTATGCGATATTCCTTAATCACAATATTGAATTACTAACAGAGGCCTAAATAACCGTCATGAATATGTTAAATCTGTTTTACCTCCAGTAAAGGTACAGAGGAGCTGGCAGGGGCTTTCCTCATGAGGAATGTTGGTCCGGACGTTCGGGAAGGCGGTGCTGAAGAAAAGGGCTTGGGATTTCGATGTCCAGCAACTCTTGAATCCCGACTTCCACTCTTTTTTCTTAACTCTCTTTCCCAACTCTTCACCTCGGTTATAACGCCCCTTTTTACTTCTTTGCCAATCGCTTGTTTGGTGAAATTCACCCACATCTTCACCCCCTTCGGGAGTGCAGGTGAGTTCATTAAAATAGCCCCTTTTGTGAAAGCTGACATTATTTTTAGCCCCTGCCCCCATAACACACGGTTACATCTCTGTGCTAGCTTGACAGTTACGCTTGTGCCATTTCGTGATCTATACCTTCTCCGAAGGGGTCCCTAAACTCTAAGTCAACAATCGAAGCCCTAAATTCTTTTTGGAAATTTTTCCCACAGTTGTGCATGCACATGCTGACCATTGTGGGAAAGTACCCCGGTACAATATTGTTAAAAATAAATGTATATTATTAGAAATATATGTATGTGATTACTTAGTATATGGGTATGGGACAAACTCTATTTAAATAATAAAATGTATAGTTTTAGTGAATGTATTCATACAAACAATTCATAGTTTCGTTCAAAGTTCAAAAGTATTTTTCAATTACAGCACACATACACACTTGTGTAATATTCGTTTTAACATGTCTGCATACATACAAATTATCCTAACAAGTGTCTGATGCAGTTGTCATAATCATCAATAAAATACGTTTTGTAACAAATAAGTCTAGACTGTTAAGTAGTTTACAGCTCCCTCTATAAGGTATAAAAACAAAGAACGGAGTTCGAATGCTTGCTGTCGACCGGTATGGTCGTGTACTGTAAAATTTCGTCCGATTATGTTTATATTTCTGTTTTGTGCGTAAATGTTGATGTTTTGTGGAAGTAAATTTTTATTAAGTTAACGCTGGGTATCTTCATTTATCACATTTTTATAAATAACAGTTAATATTATGGTGTATTAAGGTGACTGACAATTATTTGCTCTTCAAGGCAAATTATAGTCTTTAAAAAAAACATTTATTTTAAAAAATGGCAAAAATATAAAAAGAAAATTCTTTTATTAAATTATGTCTGTAATTATAATAATTATATTTTAAATATTAAAATGTAAAAAAATTAATTTTTTATTATAAATCATTTTAAAAATTTTTAAAAATTTATTTATTAATCAATATGCTTATTTTATGTGTATATTAAAAATATGTTTTCTATTATATATGCTTTTATTCATAATATTAGAAATATATTTGTAAACACGTGAAAAAAATTATTATTAAATATTATAGAAATTATTAATTATTAATTATTAATTATTAATTCTTTAAAAATAGCTTTATCAAAAATGTTCCATGTGCATCCATTTTATGCATATTATGCCAAATTTTATGTATACAATTCCTTTTTGTCTTTATCATAGACTTTATTCATCATCTTAATTATTTGTGGGAAATTAAAAAAAAATAATAGTAATAATAACTATTTATTCGTGCACAATATGTCTGGAAAAGTTATTTTAAGTACACGAATAATATGTTATGCATTTCGAAATATAATTTTAACTATCTTGTGTTTTATATGCTATAACATAAATAGTCGCTAAATTACAATAATTAGTCTGGGGGTTTTCAAGTATTCATAAAAGAGAAAGATACTTGTTTTGCAGAAATGTTTCCTGTCATTAGTAATAATTCTACCACATTTTGTGGTAATAATTATATTAATTATAGGAATAATTGGTTATAAAACTTGTTTTTCTTTATATTCATAGCTATATTTTACAATTCCCTAAGATAAAAATAATTAAATTTTAGTGAAACTTTATCAACTGAAAGTCCTCTGTTCAATCATGTTAAGCAACACAAAGGTGACTGGTGGCATATTTAGTGCTACCAATTTCCTTAGGTTTTACAGTCCCACACAGCTTCTGAATGTCCCACTTCAGTATAGAGAGTCTATTTAGAAGCAAGTTTGTAATTGGCCTTTGAAGAGAATTTGGACTAATAAGACCTGCAAATTCTTCCACTACTTTCCACTACTCTTCCACAATAATCAATTCGAGATCCTTCAAAAACTAGATATCTGGAATCGATCTTCCATCGGTTTTTTTAGTTTATTAATTTTCATTTATTTCTGTAAAGGAATGCTGCAAACTGATCCTGTTTACGCTATTAGTTGAATCTTGTCTCAAATAACTCTAACGGAGAAGTAATAGAGTGTGTTAACAAAGAAATTGTTGATAGTTAGTCATGTTAGCTGTTTTACTTAACACATTTTTCCTTATTTAATTTTTAGTTGTACTTAAAATACTAACTTAAAGTAATTTGTACTTAAAGTACTAAGTAAAGTAGTTATGTAGTAATGAGTATATGAATAATAGCTGAGTAATAATATAGCATCTGTAAAATATTGAATAATACTTCATGTGATAGCAATATGTGAAGATTTGCTGCTGTAATTTTAGTGGTAATTAATGGGTAAATAATACCTAAGTTATAATTTAGCATCTCTGAAATATCTAATGATACTTCATGTGATAGTAGTATATAAAGATTTTCTGTGGTAATTTTAGTGGTAAATATGATTCACATTTTTCAGTTTTTAAGATACATTTTAAACTATATCAGTATTTGCATAATGATTATAAGTCTTATCCATTTTAAAAATTTAACCTATAAAATAGGTTATTTTTATTTATTAACCCAACAGCAAGCACACAGAAGTATTTTTCAAGGCGTGGGAACGGATTTATTATTAGTATTTACCTTTTATAAAGCTGCAGGTATTTATTGACCTTTATATTGTGAAATACCGTAACATTAAGTCAACTTTGAAGAAACAACACAGATGGCAATCCACAATTTCGAGGAATATTAACTCACATTCTCTGAACTAATGCTCGAACCATTATGCCGTAAAGGCTGTAAGCACACGAAATAAATCTTGGAATTACTAGCATATAGCCCATTGTATTACGGGATGAG
Organism: Pardosa pseudoannulata; assembly: GCA_032207245.1. NCBI lineage: Eukaryota > Metazoa > Arthropoda > Arachnida > Araneae > Lycosidae > Pardosa > Pardosa pseudoannulata. Next base: position 5,142,470 of record CM063510.1, on the reverse strand, counting down.
TAAAAGTTTTAATTTTCCAGAATTGTAAAGTACTCTATGAGGCAGGTTTGTTTTTTGGCTGAGAACTATCTTATATGCTCTCAATAATTTGTTTATCTTCATAGTCCTCTAAAGTCTCCTTATACTGTGAATGCAATTTAGAATCAAATTGAATTCATTTAGTTAAACTGTGTGGTTATGTATAAAAAACAAACACACAAACGAGCAAACTTCTTATTTTTCAAAGTTGTATAACTTAAACACGAGATATATATTAGTTAGTGAAATAAACTCGTATAATTTTATGAACAGAATTTGTTGTCAATACCGGTGATAAAAGTTTCATTAGAACAAAATATAATCAATGATTAAATTTAAAATTATATTATATGTACCTAATCTATTGTTTAGCCAAATATAAAAAAAAAATTATACACGTTATATATAAGTTCAGTGACAAAACGTATGAAAATAATGTAGACGATATTTAAATAATTTAAAATAAGAATAAAATGAGAAGGTTAAAGCAATGGCATCATAGTGCTAGAAAAAATTTACTATTAATTATGAGATAAACTTAATCATGTGCTCATAACTGGAGAAAATAGGGCTGGATATAATGTCATTAAGCGTTCAAAAAGGGGGGGACCAGGGGTTTTCGAAAGTTTTAAAGACTTGCTTTGAATTTTGCTAACCCTAACTTTTCAGGAGTTCAATATGGATGTCTGTATCCATTCCAGGTCCAACCGCTTCATAAATTCAAGGACATACAATTTAGGCTATTATTATATAGGGGATATGTTGCTTTATTTAAATTAAGATTTTGTAGTATATACATTAAATCACTCATAGCCAAAACTGTAGATCGCAAGCTATCAGTGAATCTCGAGGATTAAATCTTGACCTTCACATTGATTTTTTTTTTTATAATTTTAACATTTTATTTTATGATCTATTACACCCATAGAGTAACAGCATTTTAACGAATGTTGAGAAATCAACAAGTAAGTGGAGCCTATTTTAATAATTTAACACTAATTATACACATAGACATGCCACCAGAGAGCAGTAGATTCATATCCACAGTAGTAATTTGTTAGTAATTAGAATGTTGAACACATTATGATACTGATTATAGTTTAGTCATGACGAAAAAATTATAAAATTATAGTAAAAAATTATTATGATGATTTATTTAAGGAAGTTTTTAAAAGTTCAGAGTTAGGATTAAAATAATTCCTATTCGAATAAATTAGTATTCAAAATGTAGAAGTAAGCATCAACTTCGGTAGATTATATTGGAGTAGGTTAAATAAAGAGATGTAATACTGTTGTAGTTCTAAGTCTTTAGAAACATTCTGTGGTATCAAAATCTGACATATTTACACAATAGCCATTCAGCCAACAAATAAACATCAAATACAAGCTCTTAGTATTTCACACTAAGATTTACAAACGGTGTGATAGCTCATAGCCTTCGTAAATTTGGCGACCAATTTGGCGACGTTTGTAACCCAAACAAATTTCGTCTATTTCTCTCCTTGTATTGTGTCTCTTTATATAGATCTAAACACCTGCTATTTAAATACAGATAACATATATTTATAAGAAATGATCCCCATTTTTCTACAAGTTGGGATTAAAATAATTCATATTCGATTAAATTAATATTCAAAGTTCAGAATAAAGCATTAACTTTGGTGAGGTTAGATTGAAGTAGGTTTAATAAGGAGATGTCAGACTGTGCAGATTGCTGTAGCTCTCGGCCTTTAGAAACATTCCATAGTACCATAATGAGACATAATTACACAATAGTCATTCAACCAAATAATAACCACGAAATACTAGTTCTTGGCAGTTCACAGTAAGGTTTATAAACGGTTTGATAGCTTAGAGCTTTCATAAATTTGGTGACCATGTTTTTAACTCAAACTAATTTACGTTTACTTCTCGAATTGCATTGTTCCTCTTTATAGAGATCTAAACACCTGCTACTTAAATACAGCTAACATATATTTATAAAAAATGATCACCGTTTTTTCTACAGTTGGGATTAAAATAATTCATATTCGAATAAATTAGTATTCAAAATTCAGAATAAAGCATTAACCTCGGTGAGGTTATATTGAAGCAGGTTTTATAAGGATATATCAGACTGTTGCAGACTGTTGTAGCTCTCGGTCTTTAAAAACATTCCATGGTACCATAATCCTACATATTTATACAATAGTCATGCAGCCAAAAGATAGCCACCAAATACAAGTTCTTGATATTTCCAATAAGATCTACAAACGGTGAGATAGCTTACACCTTTCAAAAATTTGGTGACCACGTTTTAAACTCAAACTAATTTAAGTTTACATCATTTATTGCATTGTTTCTATTTTTAGAGATCTAAACACCCTCTACTTAAATACAGCTAACATATATTTATAAAAAATGATCACCTTTTTTTCTACAGTTGGGATTAAAATAATTCATATTCGAATAAATTAGTATTCAAAATTCAGAATAAAGTATTAACTTCGGTGAGGTTATATTGAAATAGATTTAATAAGGAAATGTCAGACTGTTGTAGATCTCGGTCTTTAGAAACGTTCCATGGTATCATAATCCGACATATTTACACAATATTTATTCGGCCAAAAGATATCCCACAAATACAAGTTCTTGGTATTTCAAAATAAGATTTACAAACGGTGTGATAACTCAGAGCCTTCATAAATTTGGCGACCACGTTTGTAGCCCAAACAAATTTCGTCTATTTCTCTCATTGCATTGTTCCTCTTTATAGAGATCTAAACACCTGCTACTTAAATACAGCTAACATATATTTATAAAAATGATCACCGTTTTTTCTAGAGTTGGGATTAAAATAATTTACATTCGAATAAATTAGTATTCAAAATTCAGAATAAAGCATTAACATCAATGAGGTTATATTGAAGTAGGTTTAATAAAGCGATGTCAGACTTTGCAGACTGTTGTAATTCTCGGTTTTTAGAAACATTCTATGGTACCATAATGCTACATATTTACAAAATAGTCGTTCAGCCAAAAGATAGCCAACAAATACAAGTTCTTGGTAGTTTACAATAAGATTTACAAACGGTGTGATAGCTCAGAGCCTTCATAAATTTGGCGACCACGTGTTTAACTCAAACTAATTTACGTTTATTTCTCTCATTGTATTGTTCCTCTTTATAGAGATCTAAACACCTGCTACTTTAATACAGCTAACATACATTAATAAGAAATAATCGCCTTTTTTTCTACTAAACATCAATCTGCTGAACAACGAAAGTTTTTCAAAATCCCACACGCTTTCACTTATTACTCTTCGTTTTCTCAAAATATAATTACGCCTATTTCCTAAACTACTTATTATGTTTTATTTTATTTTATTCCGAAAGCGCCGAAGTCTCACCTACACCTGAAGGTGATTTCGAAGATAAAAAAGAAAACTCTGCTTAACCTTCGCCCATTGCGACATAGGGTTAGCTTGTAAAAAGGGAAATCACGCCCATAGAACACAAAAGGAAAAATGACGTCATACTCTTCGTGATCAAACAAATATGAGAAACGCATTTGCAGCTGTGCCTCAAATACTACATGATTCATTGGTGTTACGAGAGTAAGTTTAAGATTCTCTGTGTTGGCTCACTTCCATTTGCCATTCACCATTTCCACCGAAAATCTTGTAGTCCATTGCCATCGACGGTGTTTACATCTCTCATATGCTAATTTTATGTATAGTTTCACTTCAGCATTGCCATGTTCAATTATGGTGCTTCTCGTACCTGTAGGTTAGTTGTGATGAAGTAAATTGCATTTTGGAGTTGTATAGAAGCGATTTCCGTATATTTGGGTGCGGTGAATAACATGTTATTTTTCAAATAAAGATGTATTTTATGCTATTGAATGCATTTTAGATAAATCGTTTTACGTTATTTAGATAAATCTCTTTAGGTTTCAAGCAAAAATTAACAACTGATAATTAAGTAAAAGAGATTTTTTTTAAATTGCTTCTTTTTTTATATAATAGAAAAATGAAGCTATTTTCTTTATCTACATTCATTTCTATATTTAAGATCTATATCCAGCTGTAATGCGCTTCATTTAACCAAAGATTCTGTTTGCTATATCCGAACATTTAAAACAATTATTAGAACTACCAGAATCTATAACTTTTGTATTGATAAAAAACAATCTATTAAATACCTTTAGGAACTAAATTAGCTAAAATTGATTAAATTTAGTCAATTAAAATTAAAATGTTCATTTATCGATTACATTCTAATAATCTTTTGCCTCTTAGTCAATTTATTACGCATTTTAGCTGTTTTTTTGTCAAATTGACTAAAATTAAAGGTAAATAAAAATATTTTACTTTTAACTGTTACTCAGTATTTTGATACAGGAGTGTAAGCATGATGCGAATACAACAAAGTCTTAGTAATTTCTTTGTCCAATACGATAAGAGAGTCCAACTTTTTCATTTATTTTACATGTTTAATTAAAGAAAAATTATTATTTTTACAACTACAGAAAACTATCACAAGCTAAAAATTAAAATAAAAATATTAAATGGACCACTAAAAATTTTCGTTGTATGCAATATGTAATATTTTTGAGGATTTCTTCAAAATAATAAATTTCTTTGGATTCCTTCGCATGAAAAATCGGCTGAATCAAAAATACCTTTCTAGAGTACTTTATTTATCGAATTCTTTATATTGGGGTTTGGTTGCATATTTTTCATAATTGTTGATGAATACTAAGTAATCTTCATAAAACAAGGCTTTAGTGCACAAATGTTTATTCTCTTCAACTTCATTTTTTTAAATAATTTCATCTCCGTACCGCAGCCTGACGAATGCTACTGTAATATTAATTTAATTTAATATGTATTTGCACTTACTAAAATCTTGCAACTAACAAGGGTTCTTACTACTTTCTTGAAACTATTAAGTGTACTTACTACTTACTTACGGTTCTGAGCTGCCTTTCATTGGGCCAGAACCGGTACTTGGTCTTTCTCATAATGTAGTTAAAAAGACTGTTAAGGATCTTCTAATGGGGGAGACTTGGCTTAATTCTGGTAATGAAAGGCAGGGTTAGGAGCTTAACCAGGGTATCCCTGGATCCCTGGAGGAGCGTTAAGGAACTACTTAAGCTCAGTAGGAATGGGCTCATTGTGGCCATTGGTCTGTTGACTGGTCACTGTTGCCTCAAAAGGCACCTTAACATTATTGGCATCAAGGATGGCCCAGTATGTAGTAGATGTCAGGTGGCGGAGGAAAGTTCCTTACACATCTTGTGAGATTGTGATTACTACTCTGTCATGAGATTTGAATTTCTCGTTCACTTCATTGAACCATGTGAGTTAGCCAACTTCTCGGTTAAATTGCTGCTTAGATTTATCTCAGCTATTGGTCTCTTTGAGACTTAATTGTTAATATCCTTAATTTATTGCTGGGACTCTTTTGTTCCAGGTATTGGGGGGGGGGTTCAGTACAATAGGCCTTGGGTCGCAGTGCTGGTGCTCTAATGGGCAGCTCCACCTTAAATCTAAATCTACTACTTACTTGCAACTATCAAGTGTTAGATTATATTTTCTACTAGCATTGAATTAAGTCAAAAAGAGAAAGGGGTTGTTAAGGGATCGTTGTCTGAGATGTTTGGTACTTTTTCCGAAACTTACGGAACCGCAATCTTCATTTTCAAGTTTTGTTAAAGATGCTGTTCGCAGTCGTCTTTTATTTTGCGGATTTCTGACAAATGTGTCTTTCAGTCTAAGGCTGCGCTTGCCTTCTGTTTAATTGTTTCTCCCCTGATGTGAGTATGAATAGTATGACCCCCCTTCTCAAAAAAAGCTTTCTAGTGTCACGTGAAAATGTTTAGCTGTTTTTTTCTTGTCTGGAAACAGGGAAAATAAAATTGCACGTACATCCCTTGGAAGATACTCCGTAAATATTAAATTTCACGATTTGAACACGTGTAAGCAGTGACTTATTCACCCGAAATCACGCTAATTAGTTAACAAGCCAAAACGTAAGTTTTACAAGTTATATTATTGCAGATCGTTTTTAATCTATTGTTCAATAAGAAATATGACATTTTTTATGCAGCGATTGAGAAAAAGTATAAAATTCCATCGCTCAATCATTTTCTAAAAAAATAAGATTAAAATTCTGTAAACCTAAAGTCATTATTAAATACCAGTAACTTTTCCACAGTATCTCACCTTTTCTGAAAATGACACAAGTTCTGCCGAAGAGAGCAGATACTTAGTTGTAGATTTTTGGGTGTAAATAACAAGATGAAATTGTCTGTTTTTGTAAAAATACGCAGTAAATAAACATTAAAAATATTCTACAAGCTTTATGATAAGTAAATAATGTAATTTTTATCTCCTTTATAAGAATGTAAATAAGAAAATATTGGCAGTGAATCTGTTCCTTTTAATCGAACAAACCATTTTAAAGAAAAATTTAAATACAATTTATAGCAATTAAATGTACGTATCGATTATCCGTCTTTTCAAATTTACCATTTCTTCTAATGATTAATAGTCAGTTAATGACTCCCAGGCTTTTTACAAACAAAAAATGAAAACTTAATAGAAAATTATAAATTTTATTTCAATAACACAAATTTTCAATTATTAAAAATGTAGTTTTTCTATTCATATGTGCCCAAATTGTACTAAATATGTTTTAAATACGTTTAACGTTATTTAATATTACCATTTCTTCTAATGATTAAGAGTCAGTTAATGACTCCCAGACTTTTTACATATAAAAAATGAAAACTTTAATAGAAAATTGTAAATTTTATTTCAATAGTACAAATGTTCAATTATTAAAAATGTATTTCTCTATTTATATGTGCCCAAATTGTACTGAATGGGTTTAAAATACGTTTAATGTTATTTCACATTATATTCACATTTATTTATTAATCACACACGTAATTAATAATTTAAAATAAAGATAGAGATTAGAAATATCTTTAGAGATATCAGTTGTGTTGGTTTCCTAATATAACTTGCAAAGAATAGAAAAATAAGAAGTTTTATAGACCCTTAGAGTAAAGACCCTTGTTTTATAACCCTTAGAGTTTGAATTTCTATCTCATAAAGTTATAATTTATTAAAAATAATAATTTTGCAATAATCAGTAGTTGGATATTATACTTCTAACATCAACTATAATAGCTATATGTGAAAGTTCTTTTGATGAATTGTAATATTTAGTGTACTTTATGCATAGTAATAATATAGTAAATATAATATAGTATATAAGATATTTATAAATTTTTCTAAGAGCCATACATAGTTTAGAGCCATACATAGTCATACATTAATTTTTGCCTATTTTATAAAATATATTTCCTTGTGCAGTTGTATAAGGAACAAAACGTTATTTACAGTTTCAGACGAAATTCATTTTCATGACACTAATTAGCATTTAAATATTTTTTCGATCATATTTCTAAATAAAATAATTCTACTACTAAAAAAGTAAACGACCGAAATTAAAATACAAATATAAACATTAAAAAAAAGTAAATTAGTAAATTACTTATTTTTTTACAATAAAATAAGTAATTATGGTCGAACGCTGGCCGATTGGTTAGGACGCTGATCGTCAGTACCGGAGTTTGTGGGTTCGAATCCCACTATGGCATGGATGTTCGGAATCGGCTTTAAGCAGTAGGTCCCAGTCTCATTAGCCCTCGTGGGCAAAACAGTAGACTGTAGCGCTCCAAACCAAACCAAACCAAACTAAAAGTAATTATATTTATTAAATTTATATTTTTTGAGGAGGTACAATATTCAACACCGATAATAATATCTTTGAAAAATTTAAAATTTACTCATGCACAAAAACAACACATAGAGAAACACTTATTTGCATCAACAACTTATAAATTTCAAAAGTATAATTCCAATGTAGCACGTTAAAAAGCAATGAAAACGGCTAAATGATTGATTGCATAATAAATTGCTAGAAAATATGTTAAAAGTTCTTTTCTAAAAAAAATTAATTTGCTAAATATAAACTGCGTTATGGTAAGAAATTATGTTAAAGATAAAATCTATACTGAAGAAACTATCTATTACTAGTTTTGAATTGTACAGCGGTTCTGTATTATACTTATACATTTTTTACTGGTGCAATGTTTTGCTGCATGATAAAGTTAATTTAACAGATTGGTAAGTACGAGAAGGTAAAACCGTTGCACCTGAACACAGGAATAAATGGAAATCCAATGCAGACAGCTGTTTTGTTGCTCATTCTGAACTGCAAAACAGCTGTCTGCGTTCACTTGGTTTCTATTTGTGCCTTACAGACGTTCGCTTTTTATTTATTGCTAGATTTATAAGTAGTAGCGACGTTGCAACCGAAGTAAATCTATACAAAAACAGAAGTGGCTAATCGGTGTTTAAACAAAAGTAAGTAATATAAAGAAGATGTTTTGCAGCAATAAGATCAGTAATAAATAATATGTGCTATATATTCTGAACTTAGTTGAGTGCGTTTTTAATATAAAATTATTTTAATGTACGGTAAAACCTTGATCTACTGTTTCCGTATTACATATTTTCTAGCACACTGATCGTTTGATTAATTTGATTCAGAATTTAGTTTCATAGAACAAATGTTTCCTCATTCATTATTCTTCGATTTCTTATTTTCCCACATTTATCACTGGAAAAATTTGGACTTGTCACATTGTTTCCCTTTAAGTCTGTGTTCACAGTATTTAAGAAAAGGGGGAAATTGGTTTATAGTGATCATTAAAATGTTTCAGGGTCTTGTAGAAGGTAAAATGTTTACTGGCACTTCTGGGTAACCTAGACAGTTGAAACAATCAGAAATTCAGCAATAATGGGACAATATTGGTATGACAAAAGTATGCCTTAACGAGAAGAAAGATCAACCAGACTAAACCAGAACTAACTTTTTTCTGGAGTACACGAAGCTTTGCAAAAATTAAAATCATTTATATTAGCTCAAGTGGCAATGATAGTGTACTTGCAGAAGTAAGTATTGTCCCTGTGCGATTATAAATTTATTTTATTTTAACAAAACAACAGAAAAAATCTGTACTGAATCAAGATTATTTCCGTCTTTCTACTGCCTTGTTTCGTTATCTTGCTTCTGGTTTGTGCATAGTATCTCTACTGCTGTGGCTACACTAGTTATTAAGATTCTACATTTCTTGTGGTTAAGGAAAACCTTTCGTGATCCAGAATTACTTTTTCTTTTCTCTACGACTCATTTTATTCTTATCAACAAAAAAATCTTCTAAATTTAAGGGATCAAGCGACTTTTAAATGTCGAAAAAAAAGTAAAATAATTATCATTTTCAACTTCTCGTACCTTAAAAAGTACCTATTTTACATACATAATTTTCTGACATAGTTAGAACAAATTATTATCTTTACAGACATATTTCATTCATCTTTAAAATATAAGAAATATTTTTGTTACAACTTTTTAAATAAGAGGCACTTTGTTATTAACAAAAATTGGTATCAAAGCTTTATTACTAAAAACGCATCCATGATTACTAAAAATTTAATTCAGTTTAAGACAAACTTATTGTTTTAAAACATACTACAATATCTCAAAATAACTTAGAACCTAAATTTGTATATAATTAAGATACATATATGTTTTTAAAAAATATTTGAAAAAATTAATTATTTTTTCTTAAAATTTAAAAATTTATCATTGCAAAAAACAAACATATTTTGGGAAATATACAAGAAAATTTAGATTTCATAGGATGAAAATTATATTGTATACAACCTGCAAATTTTCAATGAAAATATATTAATAACATTTTGAGATTACATACTTGTTGCATTAAAAAAAGCAGTTTGAGAAAAATCAAGTTCAAGTTGGGTAAGTTTTAATTTATTTACAGTAAACAGCTGACATGTTTTTATTCATAACTCCTCTATTGAAATTTTTTAAGCGGATTATTTTAAAATTTTTAGAACTAAATTCCTTTTCACTTATATTTTCTGAAAAATCTGATTTTTTGTTTAAAACAGTCGTATTACCACTTAAAAATGTATAAAACATTTTGTCTTTTCAGTCACTTCAAAAAAATCAAAGCAGATTACAATGAAAATAAAAAAATAACATATCTTATATAGCCGAAAGATGGCTACTTAGGGCACTTTCAGAACCGAAGTTCATGGTTCGAGTCCCACTGTAGCATAGATGTTTGTAGCCCTTCGGAATCGGCTTTAAGCAGTAGGTCCATCTTTGTTACGAAAAAGTAGACCGTAGTGCTCCCAACCAACCAACAAGAGATAAATTTGAAGGTAAATGCGATAATACAAGAAATCTGCAAATGATAGATTAAGGTTTTAATCAGTGGCGTGCGGTAGGTGTTCATGCAGGGTGAGCAGAGAGCAAGAACAACAATAATAATAAAACCATAAAAATGTACGTTAAACACTTCTTTAACATTTATTATTCATTTTTACACAAAATCCATACGTCTATCCGTATTACTAATAAAATAACGAAAAGCTTATATTTCCCCGAAAAACTTATATTTTCAGCAAACGTATCCCACACGGCACCCGCCTCTGCGGTGCCTCATCAGGATGCTGATTGGTGCCGACAAACCGAACGTCTATTCCACGTGCAGAGGATTTCACTGCACGCTGGCACAATAGAACGAACTGTTCCTCGTTCGGTCAGTGGATTAAATTATTTTTTTTAATTTTTTTAACATTTGGAAATCATATATCCTGCGAAAAACATCTTGACAGTTTTTAAAAACAAAACCAGGGATATGGTGTTACAAATATAACTTATATACTGTCTGTAAGACACAATGAATGGTAAAATTCGGACTGTTCTATTAAAATTCCTTTCTTTTTTGTCTAACAAAACAAAATTGTTTTTCAGCTAATTATTTCTATAAATATAATACATCATCGAAATTAATTTACCACACTAAAACATTTCACTTTATATTGATGAAATACTTCTTTTATATTTCCATGAAAACAAAATCTTACAATATATAAATTTAAAATTAACCGTCTGCAAAATCGTATGGCCAGTTAATCAGTTAAAAAACCAAAAGATCTTCAACACGTAAGACCCTCTATAATACAACGCTTAATAAACCATACCTTCGACTAATTCTGAATGCCAAGTGCAGGAAAAATAGCTGCACTTGCCTCAGTGCTATATTCTGATGTACTTCTCCAGTCGCCCATACATATAAAGCGTGATTTTCTGTTAGTACGAAGAGCGAAGACATAAAAATTTCTTATGTTTGCTTTTGAACGCGCTATGTGGTGCAACACGTAGTACCGCACGTACTGCAAGAATACAAGCAAGCAAATCTACATAATATTTGAATATATTATAAATACTAATTATTATATACCATATAAAGATAGGTAGACATAGGTGCAGAAAATTATTGTCTCTCATAATTTTGCCAGGGTGGCCAGTGCCCTGCACATATGGGCCGCACGCCACTGGTTTTAACTGTATTTTTTACCTTTAATATAATCTTATAAGCAAACCAAACCAACAAATATTAGAAGATAGTATATAGATTAAATTAACTTAAGCCCTCTCTAACCTCGATACGTCCCAAGTTCAGAATTTTCTGATTAGGTAATTAATGCAAAATATATATTTTATAAATGTATTATTGTAGAGATTAAATCTATTGTTTTGACACTCTAGTATATTAACATAAAATTGTATTTACTTGTAATATGATCTTAAAAAGGGAATCAAAGGATCTTATAGCATCCAACAGGATACAGATTTCATTACGTTAAAATAAACTTCACTCGCTAATCCCAATTTTATACTTAAGTCATTACCTTCTTGAACTTTTTCTGCAAAATCCATCTGTCATTAACACCAGATACGGGTGAACGCGTCATAGAGGTTTTTATTTCTTCTCTCGCGGAACCGCCGCGAATGAAGAGTTGGTTCTTGGATATTGTTTTTTGATGACGCCCGTTAACCCCTTTTCCTCCTTCTCTTATACAAACACCTCACAAAAACATACCTAAAAATATAGGTCGCGAATCAATACTTAATTAAAGCCCGCCAAAGTGAGTTATCTCTATTTCCGTTTTTTAAGCCGTCCAGCGAACCGTTGGAGTAATAGCGTTATCCGTGGATTTGTGAAATAAGTTAGTATTGGAATACTCTACGTAAAAAGGGTTTCGACTAATCTTTAAAGAAACTCATTTCCGACTATAAATTAATTAAAATAGTGGTTAAAATGTTAAACATATATTTAAAGACGTACAGTTTTTTTAAAAACATGTTAATTTGTTTTTTTCCATAATTAAGCAAAACAAAATAATAACGTTATCCGTAGACCTGCGAAATAAGATAGTATAGGAATACTCTAAGTAAAAAGGGTTTTGACTAATCTATAAAATAACTCATTTCCGATTACGAGTTCATTAAAACAGTGATTAAAATATTAAACATATATTAAAAGGCATACAGTATTTTAAAAACATGTTAATTTGTTTTTCTTCCATAATTAAGCAAAAAAATAATAACGTTATCCGTAGACCTGCGAAATAAGTTAGTATTGGAATACTCTACGTAAAAAGGGTTTTGACTAATCTTTAAAGTAACTCATCACCGACTAAGAATTGATTAAAACAGTGGTTAAAATATTAAACATATATTAAAAGGCATACAGTTTTTTAAAAACATGTTAATTTGTTTTTCTTCCATAATAAAGCAAAAAAAAAATATAACGTTATCCGTAGACCTGCGAAATAAGTTAGTATTGGAATACTCTACGTAAAAAGGGTTTTGACTAATCTTTAAAGTAACTCATTTCCGACTAAGAATTGATTAAAACAGTGGTTAAAATGTTAAGCATATATTAAAAGGCATACAGTTTTTTAAAAACATGTTAATTTGTTTTTCTTCCATAATTAAACAAAAAAAATAATAACGTTATTCGTATACCTGTGAAATAAGTTAGTATTGGAATACGCTACGTAAAAAGGGTTTTCACTAATCTTTAAAATAACTTATTTCCGATTAAGAATTCATTAAAGCAGTGATTAAAATATTAAACATATATTAAAAGGCATACAGTTTTTTAAAAACATGTTAATTTGTTTTTCTTCCATAATTAAGCAAAAAAATAATAACGTTATCCGTAGACCTGCGAAATAAGTTAGTATTGGAGTACTCTACGTAAAAAGGGTTTTGACTAATCTTTAAAGTTACTCATTTTCGACTAAGAAATGATTAAAAGAGTGGTTAAAATGTTAAGTATATATTAAAAGGCCTGCAGTTTTTTAAAAACATGTTAATTCGTTTTTCTTCCTTAATAAAGCAAAAAAAATAATAATAATACCGTTATCCGCATACCTACGAAATAAGTTAGTATTGGAATACTCTACATAAAAAGGGTTTTTAATAATCTTTAAAGTAACTCATTTCCGACTAAGAATTGATTAAAACAGTGCTTAAAATGTTAAATATCTATTAGAAGGCCTACAGTTTTTTTAAAAATATGTTAATTTGTTTTTCTTCCTTAATAAAGCAAAAAAAATAATAATAATATTAATAACATTATCTGTAGACCTGCGAAATAAGTTAGTATAAAAATACTCTACATAAAAAGGGTTTTGACTAATCTTTAAAGTATCACATTTCCCACTAAGAATTGATTAAAACATTGGTTAAGATGTTAAACATATATTAAAAGTTATACAGTTTTTTAAAAACATGTTCATTTGTTTTTCTTCCATAATATAGCAAAAAAATAATAATGTTATCCGTAGACCTTCGAAGTAAGTTAGTATTGGAATACTCTACGTAAAAATGGTTTTGACTTATATTTAAAGTAACTCATTTTCAACTAAGAATTGATTAAAACAGTGGTTAAAATGTTAAGCATATATGAAAAGGCATACAGTTTTTTAAAAACATGTTAATTTGTTTTTCTTCCATAATTAAACAAAAAAAAATAATAACGTTATTAAGAGGAAAGTGTATATATTCCGAAAAAGACAATAAAAATCTTATTATTGAATAATCATTTTAAAATACTTTATAATTCTCAGTTTTGTCTTTATCATAGTTAAAAAATAAGAAAACATTTAAATAAAATGTTATTAATAATATTAAACATAAATTTATTAAAACAATTTATTTACTTTATATTTTTTTATATTAAGTAAAAAAAAATACTTAAACTGAAAAACTATTTAGTTATATAATAATAAAAGTTATTCTGTCTGTAATGAAAATTTTGTACTTTGAATCATAGAGTAATATTCATATTGGATTCTTCATGAATTAGATATAAAAATAATATATTTCTGCATTTAAACACTGTTAAGTAACAGTTTCTTTTAAAATGTAATTTTTTTGTTGCATATAAGTATGTATAAAAAAATATATAATATATATAAAAAAAATAATATATATTCATAAAAAAAAAATAATATAATATATAAATAAAAATTATAATAAATATATATAAAATATATTAAATATTTAAATATATATTTATATATATAATATTTTTTTAAAACATAAAATATTTTTAAAAAATATAAAAAAATATATTTATTTCTAAAAAATATATATTATAATATATATATATTTATATAATTTTAAATAATATAATATAATAATTTTTAAAATATATAAAAATATAAATATATATTTATATATATATATATTTAAAAATTTTAAAATATTAATCTATTTAAAAAATATATAATATATATATTTATATATTAAATTAAATACAAGTATTTTCTAAAAAATTTTTTATATTCTTTTATCATGAGAAATATTTCAGAAATTAATGTCAGATTTATCATATTAAAAAAAAAATTTTTTTGATAAAAATTAAATACATAATTTCTATTTATAAAACAAAAATTCTATTATCTAATATAACAAGTTCTAGCATATAATTTATTTATTACCAAATTTAAATGTTTTACTGTATATACTTTATTCGAATAAGTAAAAAAATGTGCTTCTTATAAAGTAAAATTTTAAAATCAACATAATTAAGATATTTAAGTCCTATTTTAAAATAAAGCAGGAATTAAATATAATTTATCACATTTTAAGTATTAAAATAACATTTTTTTTAGCATTATGACGTAATTCCTTTAAAATTATTATATCTTAAAATTAAACTATGTTCTGCATTTTATAATTTTAAATAATGTAGATATTGTAAAAAATCTATTTCTTAAATAAAGAAGGTAAATATGTGACATTTTAAAATAATCATTAAGTTGCAATGATATTTTTTACAGGAAACGACAAATTGTATAATCATTATAAATGAAATTCTAAAATAATAGCAAAAAAAATGGAAAATAACTAAATTTCATAGCTAAAAAAAAAAATTTTTGAATTATCTTTCATAAAAAAACTGATTCTAAAATATAATATAACTTTTAAATAAAATAATAATTTATATAATTGTAAAAAAAAAATTTATTTTATAATACTTTTAATGAAAATTAAAAATTTTAAAATACTTAAACGGGTAACATAATATAAATAATTTGCAGTTTACTGCAAAAAATAAACATTTTAATATGATTATCTATCTTCTGCTTGTTATTCTGAATAATAATTTCTATTGCTCAAATGAAAATATTATATTAGTGTTCTATGGTTCTAATAAGCTACAAGATTTTATCAATATTAAAAAATGTGACTTAATAAAAGAAATATATTTTCATGAGAAAAATTCTGGAGCTTAATATTATTCATTTTCTTTCAAAGAGTGTGTTATTAAAGAAAGAAATATTGAATGAATCATCGAAGAATAAATTTAATGGTAGTTTATTGACGGAGTGCTGAGGAAAAAGAAACTAACAGTATTCTTGAAATGCATGGTTAAGATGCTATTATGGGTAAACAAATCTTATTAATTAAAATATATTTGTAGTTTGGTATGCTTTTACGATATTATTGTCATGTAAATTTAAGTAAATAAGTATTTTTTAAAAATAAATCTAGTTTGTTTGTTTATTTGATCACAGGTTATTGGTTTATTTTTTTAAATGAGAAAACAAATTAAAAAATAATCACTTAAAAAGTTGAGATCTTTGGTTACTTTTTAAACACTGCAGAGATAGAGTATTTAAAATCCATTTTAGTTAAGAATCTCTGTTCGATACATCAATAAAATAAAATGCCTGCATTTAAATATTTTTAAGTATACTTGTTAGATTTTAAAATATTATTCAGTTTTATTATAAGTAGTATAATGTTTAAATAACGAAAAAATAGAAATAAAAAAAAAAAGTAATCCACTTAACAGCAGTAAGGTATCTGGCTTTTAAAAAATTTATGTAATGGTATACTGTTAAATAAAGTAAAAAATCTGCTTTGTTCTGTAAAAAGCAATTTAAAAATAATGTAATTAAGGATTGTTAAGAGATGTAAAAGTAAACATATATTTCCTTCTGTAAAACAGAGCGGTAGAGTTATCTGGCATTTAAAAATAAAGTAATTAATGACTGTTAAGAGATATAAAAGTAAAAATCTTCATATTCTGAACAATGATTTCTATTGCTCAAATTAAAATATTATTTTAGTGTTCTATGGTTCTAATAAGCCACACGATTTTATCAGTATTAAAAAAATGTGGCTTAAAGAAAGAAATCTATATTCATGAGAAAAATTCTGGAGCGTAATATTATTTATCTGCTCACAAAGAGTATGTTATTAAAGAAAGAAATATTGAATGAATCATCGAAGAATAAATTTAATGGTAGTTTATTGACGGAGTGCTGAGCAAAAATAAATTAATTGTATTCTTGAAATGCATGGTCAAGATGCCATTATGGGTAAACAAATCTTATTAATTAAAATATATGTTGTAGTTTGGTATTTTTTTACGATGTTATTGTCATGTAAATTTAAGTAAAGTCAAGTAAATTTTTAAAATAAATTTAGGTTTGTTTGCTCGTTTTGATCACAGATTATTCAGTTTTATCATTTTAAGTAGTATAATTTTTAAAATAACAAAAAAATATAAATCAAGAAAAAAAACAGTAATCCACTTAACAGTAAGATGATCTTCTTAAACGTGCTTTTGAAACATTTATGTTAAAAGCTATGTGTTTATATCCCATTTTTGTAAAAGAATTCTGATTTGTTCTGTAAACCAAAGCAGTAGAGGTATCTGGCATTTTAAAATAAAGTAATTAATGACTGTTAAGAGATATAAAAGTAAAAATCTGCTTTGTTCTGTAAACCAAAGCAGTAGAGGTATCTGACATTTAAAATAATGTAATTAAGGATTGTTAAGAGATGTAGTAAACGAAATCTGCTTTGGTCTGTAAACCAAAGTAGTAGAGATTTCTGACATTTAAAATAATGTAATTAAGGATTTTTAAGAGATGTAAATGTAAAAATATGTTTCCTTCTGTAAAACAAAGCAGTAGAGGTATCTGGCATTTAAAAATAAAGTAATTAATGACTGTTAAGAGATATAAAAGTAAAAATCTTGTTATTCTGAATAATAATTTCTATTGTTCAAATGAAAATATTATATTAGTGTTATTTGGTTCTAATATGCTACACGATTTTATTAATATGAAAAAAAAATAAAGAAAGAAATATATTTTCATGAGAAAAATTCTTGAGCATAATATTATTTATCTGCTCACAAAGAGTGTGTTATTAAAGAAAGAAATATTGAATGATGAATCATCGAAGAATAAATTTAATGGTAGTTTGCTGACGGAGTGCTGAGCAAAAATAAATTAATTGTATTATTGAAATGCATAGTCAAGATGCCATTATGGATAAATTTAAATAAATCTTATTAATTAAAATATATGTTGTAGTTTGGTATGTTTTACGATATTGTTATCATGTAAATCTAAATAAAGTCCAGTTTTTTTAAATAAATCTAGGTTTGTTTGCTTATTTTGAACAGATTATTCAGTTTTATCGTTTTAAGTAGTATAATTTTTAAAATAACAAAAAGATATAAATCAAGAAAACAACAGTAATCCACTTATCCGCAAGATGATCTTCTTAAACGACCTTTAGAAACATTTATGTTAGAAGCTATGTGTTTATATCCCATTTTCGTAAAAGAAATCATTTGTTGTAAACCAATGCAGTAAGTCTGCATTTTAAAATAAAGTAATTAATATGTTAAGTGATGTAAAAGTAAAAATATGTTTTCTTCTATATACCAAAGCAGTAGAGGTATCGGGTATTTTAAAATAAAGTAATTAATGACTGTTAAGAGATATAAAAGTAAAAATCTTCTTTGTTCTGTAAACCAAAGCAGTAGAGGTATCTGACATTTAAAATAAAGTAATTAAGGATTGTTAAGAGATGTAAAAGTAAAAATATGTTTTCTTCTATACACCAAAGCAGTAGAGGTATCTGGCATTTTAAAATAAAGTAATTAATGACTGTTAAGAGATATAACAGTAAAAATCTGCTTGGTTCTGTAAACCAAAGCAGTAGAGGTATCTGGCATTTTAAAATAAAGTAATTAATGACTGTTAAGAGATGTAAAAGTAAAAATATGTTTCCTTCTATAAAACAAAGCAGTAGAGGTATCTGGCATTTTAAAATAAAGTAATTAATGACTGTTAAGAGATATAAAATTAAAAATCTTTTTTGTTCTTTAAACCAAAGCAGTGGAGGTATCTGTAATTTAAAATAAAGTAATTAATGATTGTTAAGAGATGTAAAAGTAAAAATATGTTTTCTTCTATAAACCAAAGCAGTAGAGGTATCTGGCATTTTAAAATAAAGTAATTAATGACTGTTAAGAGATATAAAAGTAAAAATCTTCTTTGTTCTGTAAACCAAAGCAGTGGAGGTATCTGTAATTTAAAATAAAGTAATTAATGTTTGTTAAGAGATGTAAAAGTAAAAATATGTTTTCTTCTATAAACCAAAGCAGTAGAGGTATCTGGCATTTTAAAATAAAGTAATTAATTACTGTTAAGAGATATAAAAGCAAAAATCTTCTTTGTTCTCTAAACCAAAGCAGTGGAGGTATCTGTAATTTAAAATAAAGTAATTAATGATTGTTAAGAGATGTAAAAGTAAAAATATGTTTTTTTCTATAATACGAAGCAGTAGAGTTAATATATAGCAAAATAAAGCAATTAATGACTATTAAGAGATGAAATCTAAAAATTAATTTTGTCTTTATCGTCCTATAAAATACAATGTACTCGTCATATTAATGTAACTGAGGTTCACAGAATAAAAATTATTAATATCTTCTTTTTGATATAACAAATAGTTATTTACTAATCTACAAATTTTAAAAGTTATTTTGCAGGTTCGTGGATTTCTAATTTTCATTTCGATCAGATATTTTATCCTTTTTAGAAAGGTATTGCTTTACAAAAAATTAAAATTCTTTATAGAATTATACTCGTCATTATCACATTTTGATAGCATCATTATAAACAGTATAGATATAATTTTAACTATTGAATCAAAAATAAGCTGCTCTAATAAAGACTTTGTAAAAAGAAAAGACTTAAAAATTTTATAATGCGTATCTATCAAATCGTGCTTTACTTGTCTAGTGTTAATGAAGTCAAAACATTTTAGATCAGCAGAAGAAAGCTCAAATTATCTGGAAAGATACTATCCCCTTAAATAATAACAACTAATTTATTTGGTAAGGAGTAGTTCAATAAATTTCCTTGTATTATAAATGTGTTGTTAAAAATGTAAGTTGTTCAGTCTAAAGAGTATTTCAGTATACGTGTCTTCCTTGATGAATAAATAAAAAGAATAAATAAAAAACTGTGTATAATAAGGCAGGGTAATGAATTGATAATGTAATGATGACAACTTATTTGTTTCTTACAACTATTTAAAAATGTTTTATATAATTACAAATTTTACAAATTATTTTATACAATTACAAATATTTTTATAATTACAGATTTTACAAATTATTATATATATTACAAATATTTTAAATATTTTTAAAAAAATTATATCACGACCCCATGAACGAATATTATACCATCTAAAAGCATTTAAGATATTTTTAATATTATATGTACGAAAGATTATAACTTCTTCAATATTACATAAACTATACTATATTATGCAGTGTTTTAATCTTTTATTTCTCTTGTGTGGTTTAACTGATTCCTCTAAAGACCTTCTCTCTAATCAGTACTACCCCTAAAAATCGTATAAACAATTTTATATCACGATCATGAATGAGCATTAAACCATATAAAAGCTTTTAAGATATTTTTAATAATATATTATACGTGATGTATTATTACTTCTGTGGTATTATATAAATTGTGTTATATCATTCACATTTTTTAACCCCTTCCCGCGATCTGAAGGACTCCGCGACCTCCATCCCTAAACATTTCCACCCCTCAAAATCGTAAATGATCCGTGCTTTTACTAATACCTTCCTGTAGAGTGATGTTACGGTCACTTAACAAGTTCTATTTCTAAAGTAATCTTTTAACCCGCTATTTTAAAATTCGTAGTCTAGCAGACCGCATCAAGGCAGGTAAGCCATTATTTGAGAAACAGAGAGGGAGTGCGTTAATAGCACATTTCTGAGTTCTTGTGACTTACAAAAATATGTTGAATGTTGAAGAGGCATTACAAAATCATCCCCCTAACACAAATTGGAAATTAACTTACCTAAACGTAAGAAGAAAGTACTGTAAAGAACTCATGAAACCTCATCAGATTTTCTAACATTATAAAATACTATATTCGCTGGTGGTAATGATGAAACTTAGAAATTTCTGGAGGTTTTCAGGATTAGAAACTTCTGATAATATGCAGATAGATAAATGGAAATATTTATTTCATATTTGCATTTATCTATCTGCAGATTATCAGAAGTTTCTAATCCTGAAAACCTCCAGACATTTCTAAGTTTCAGGTTCCAGAAATTCAGGTGTTTTGAAAAAGAACCAAATAGATCTTTATGGGCATTACACCATAACGTTTTACAAATACTAGTTAATAGGCTTGCAGAGGTCAAAGTACGAAGATATTCTTGACATCTGCATAATACTGAAATTTATTACTATTGAACATTTAGAAACGCATGTTATTTTAGTCATTTTATATTTTTTCTGTTTACAAACAGTTTGTATATTCTTAAATAATATTAATTAATAAAAAAGAAAGCATTTAGTATGTTGGGTAAAAATTAATTAAATTAAGCAGCTGGATATTATTTTATTTTACTTTCACATAATCCATCTCCTAGGAAATACCCTATTTGTTGTGGAATAAAATACCTCAGTAGTAGTTAAAAATTTAGTATTAAATTTCAATATAATGTTATATATATACTTTCGAAAATTAAATTTATGATAAGATACAACTGATGAAAGAACCGTATGCTTTTTATGTTCCAGCATGGAATACGACGAAACCTTTTAGCTATATTTTTACCTAGTTGTTCACAATCATGACTTGGTTAAATTGCATAAATTTTTCTCTTGCTATTTTAAATTTATAACCACCCTATACAAAGAATTTTCTCAAAATATTGAAAACATAGTCCATGATTTTATTCTGCTGCTGATCTAAAATGTTTTAACTTCATTAACACTAGACAGGTTAGGCCTGATTTGATGGATCTGCATTATAAAACTTGTTTTTTCTAAAATGATTTTTTTACAAATGTTACTACTATTGAATAAATTGTTATTACACATTCAGTCTATAAATATAATACAATAATTTTTATATCCTTTTCGTAACATACATTGAAACATTGACGATACTGAAAATAAATATATTTTTTATTTAGATGTCCCACACCAAAAACAATGATGCCACTCTATGATTATATTATTCATGTGATAAAGTTCAATAAAAATTCCCCATAATATTAATCCTAATCTGTCTTTTTATATCATTTTTTCTACATTAAAAATGTGAGAAGTTTTTTTACTGTTTAAAATTGCAACTTATTTCAGTCAGCTTTAAAAATATATCTTAAAACCTTCACTTCTGTTGTGAAATAGGACAAAATTTTAGCGACTTATTTTTCTTACTAATTACATATTTTCTCACAATTACCATCTGAAAACCTTTCTTTCATCTTGTTTCTTCACAGTTAGGATTAGAAAACTCAATTATTCATAAAATCTTGGCTTAATAACGTAATTTCATATCTTTTCCGAGCTAAAAGATTCATTAAATATTATCTCATACTAGAATAATTGTTAATCTATCATTCACTTTTATATTGAGTAAGATTTGATGAGAATCTTAAAAAATAATAAGTCATGATATCCCACTGTTTTATTAATTTAAATTTAAAAGATATGGCAAAATTCAACTGAATAGTTACATTTTATTTCAGTCCGGGGTGCCAAAGAGATTTTAACACAGTTTTTCTATTGTGTAGTATAAAATAAGAAGTTTTAGTAATTTTTCCCTAAAATTATGTTATTTATTTTTATATTGTGTTAGGTTTAATAAGCATTCTTAAAAATTAATACATCATTATATTCCACTGTTTTATTTTATTAAAATTAAAAGATATGGCAAGATTCTACTGCATAGGTACCTTTTATTTCATTGTGGTGTCAAAGGAATTTTAACACCGTTTTTCTATTGTATAGTATAAAATACGAAATTTAAGTCATTTTTCTCTAAAATTATGCATCTGCTCACACTTACTATCTAAAAAACTTCGCTCATATTTTTGGGATCAATCTAATAATCACCCGAATAACTCATTTCTTGAAACGTTCGCTATATAACTTAATTGATTCCATACCATTTGTTGATCAAAAGCATTCATTAAACGTTATCCCGTAAAAAAAAGTATATAGCAATTTATCATACTTTTTGGTATTTGCAAAAGTTTAATAAAAATCCCCTAATATAATAAGTTATATATCTATATCTATATCTATCTATCTATCTATCTATCTATATATATATATATATATATATATATATATATATATATATATATATATATATATATATATATATATAATTTTTGTATCCTTTTAAATTTAAAGCATATAGCAAAATTCAGCTGAATAGGTACATTTTATTTCAGTTCAGTTCCCAAAGAAATTTTAACACCGTTTTTCTGAGTAGCATAAAATACGAAATTTTAGTAATTTTACCCTAAAATTATGCATCTGATCACACTATCTAAAGAACTTTTCTCATATTTTTGGGATAAAATTCCTTATGATCCGAATAACACATTTCTTGACACGTTCGCTATGTAACTTAAATGATTTCATACCATTGCCGATAAAAGCATTCATTAAGCGTTATCAAGTAAAAAATAGAGTGATATCACTTTATCATGCTTTTTGGTATTGGCAAAAGTTTAATAAAAATAACCTAATATAATAAGTGGGATATATACATCATTATTTTATACTTTTAAACATAAAGCATATAGTAAAATTCAGCTGAATAGGTACATTTTAATTCAGTCCAGTTCGCAAAGAATTCTAACACCGTTTTTCTATTGTGTAGCATAAAATACGAAGTTTTAGTAATTTTTCCTAAAATTATGTATATACTCACACTTACTATCTAAAAACCTACGTCATATATTTTGAATCAACTTCCTAATCACCCGAATAACATTTTAAACGTTCATTGAATTTTTTGAAACGTTCACTGCATAACTTAAATGATTTCATACCAATGCTGATTAAAAGCATTCATTAAACGTTATCCCATAAAAAATAGTGTTATAGTACTTTATCATACTTTTTGGTATTGGCAAACGTTTAATAAAAATCATATATATATAATATATATATATATATATATATATATATATATATATATATATATATATATATATATATATATATATATATATATATATATATATATATATATATATATATGTATATATATGTATATATATATATATAGGTATATACATATATGTATATATATATGTATATATATATATATATATATATATATGTATATATATATGTGTGTATATATATGTATATATATATATATATAAATATATATATATATATAATATATATATATATATATATATATATATATATATATATATATTATATATATATATATATATATATATATATATATATATTATGTATATATATATATGCATATATATATATATATATATATATATATATATATATATATATATATATATATATATATATATGTATATATATATATATATATATATGTATATATATGTATATATATGTATATATATGTATATATATATATATATATATATATATATATATATAATTTTTTATCCTTTTCAACTTAAAGCATATATCAAAATTAAGCTGAATAGGTACATTTTATTTCAGTTCAGTGCGCAAAGAATTCTAAGACCGTTTTTCTATTCTGTAGCATAAAATGCTAAATTTTAGTAATTTTTCCCTAAAATTATGTATTTGCTCACACTTACTATCTAAAAAACCTACCTCATATTTTTGAATCAAATTCCTAATCACTCGAATGACACATTTACTGAAACATTCGCTTTGTAACTTAAATGATTTTATACATTGCGATCAAAAGCATTCATTAAACGTTATCCCACAAAAAATAGAATGATAGCGCTTTATCATACTTTTAGGTATTGGCAAACGTTTAATAAAAATCCCCTAAAATAATTAAGTTATTCTTTTCTTAAACTTAAAGCATAAAGCAAAATTCAGCTGAATAGGTTCATTATATTTCAGTCCAGTTCACAAAGAATTCTAACACTGTTTTTCTCTTTGTTAGTATGAAATACGACGAAATTTTAGTAATGCCTTCCCTACAAATTACCTATTTGCCCACAATCAGCGTCTGGAAAGCTTCCCTCATTTTTCTCGAGCCATTTCAAAATTTATGACCACCCGATACACACACGGCTTTCCAAGCACAAGATGCTGGCCAAAAAAAATATACGTACGTGATTTTATACCGCTGCCGAGCAAAAATATTTCGGAACTTTATTAAACGTTATCCAATACCAAAGGGAATGATGGCTGGCTGCCAATTTTAAAGATGGAGAAAACCGTCAACACCCGAATAGGGAAAACAGGAGGGAATACAAAACACCCGTGCTCTTTGTGTCGGTTTTTGTTTGGTTTGTTTTTTTCCTCCTTTCTCGTCATTGGGGTTGGGAAAGGCTTCGGAGTCCTACGCACACTTGCACCCAGAGTCATCAGTAGTTCCGCTTGCAGTGCTGTCATAATACGGCGGAATTTCTGTGACAGTAGTGCAGTGGGGAGAAGGTTTTTTTTGTTATTACTTGTTGGTAGGATTAACGATATATCGGACTGATATTTCCGCAGAACATGTGAATATAAGGTAAGATATGATACTTTTAATTTTTGTTTTGGTGATTTATTTTGGCGAAATGATTTACAAGTTAATTTCTTGCAAGTTAAAATATGGAATTTTTCGTTAAAAAATATAGAATAAATCTTCTTTAATATATATTTTACTACTTAATTATACAGATTTTTAAATAAATATGATACTTTTAATTTTTGTTTTTGGGATTTATTTTAGTAAAATGATTTACAAGTTAATTTTTAAAAGTTAAAATATGGAATTTGTCACTAAAAAATATAGAATAAATCTTCTTTAATATATATTCTACTACTTAATTGTGCACATTTTTATATAATTATAATATTTTTAATTTTTGTTTTTGTGATTTATTTTGGTGAAATGATTTACAAGTTAATTTTTTAAAAGTTAAAATATGGAATTTTTCGTTAAAAAATGGAGAATAAATCTGATTTAATGTATATTTTACTATTTAATTGTGCACATTTTTATATAATTATGATACTTTTAATTTTTGTTTTTGGGATTTATTTTGGTAATATGAGTTACAAGTTCATTTTTTACAAGTTAAATATGGAATTTGTCATTAAAAAATATAGAATAAATCTTCTTTAATATATATTTTACTACTTAATTATGTATATTTTTAAATAATTATGATACTTTTAATTTTTGTTTTTGGGATATATTTTGGCGAAATGATTTACAAGTTAATTTTTTAAAAGTTAAAATAGGGAATTTTTCGTTAAAAAATATAGAATAAATCTTCTTTAATATATATTTTACTACTTAATTGTGCACATTTTTAAATAATTATGATACTTTTAATTTTTGTTTTTGGGATTTATTTTGGTGAAATGATTTACAAGTTAATTTTTTAAAAGTTAAAATATGGAATTTGTCAGTAAAAATATAGAATAAATCTTCTTTAATATATATTCTACTACTTAATTATACACATTTCTAAATAATTATATTTTTAATTTTTGTTTTGGGATATATTTTGGTGAAATGATTTACAAGTTAATTTTTTAAAAGTTAAAATATGGAATTTGTCATTAAAAATATAGAATAAATCTTCTTTAATATATATTTTACTACTTAATCATGCCCATTTTTAAATAATTATGATACTTTTAATTTTTGTTTTTGTGATTTATT